>OU015490.1:100182256-100260140 GCA_907164885.2 Dolomedes plantarius
GCTTTAAAAGATTGATTCGTTGGCTTGGTTTGATGACCTTAAGATTAGTCTAATATTTTCTCTTAGGGTTTAAAAATGCTATTATCTCCATTCATGCTGATATCTTTTAATGTGACCTCTATCAGAATAATAGGCCTTATATAGTAAGATAAATGCCACAATTCTTACCTACATTAAGAGAGAGCTGTTCGCTATACGCACATAAAATTAGGTATAGATAATTCCATATTTTTTGATTTTGTGCTTGTCATTTGAACTCTCTCTTTAGTTAATCATTTTTTTAAATACAAACTTATTATAAAATTTTGTAAGTATAAAACTTTTAAAATTTGTTCCTTTGGACAAGTGTTACGCTAAATTTGAACAGAAAACTTAGGCTGATTGTACTTGCTTTTTTTTTTTTTTTTTTTTTGAGAACTTCATGGTCTTTTAGAATAGTAAAATATTAAAAAATTGATGGAATTCGGCCTCGTTAAAAGTAAATGCTGTTGTTTTTATCCGTTTACGGGCATTTGCACATTGAACAAATATATTCCAAAGGAGATTTATTTTTACTTATAGTGTACTTATTCTAAAATCAGTTTTAAATAAATATTAATTTATTATGTATGCGGCTTGGTTATAAAAATGTAGCAATTTCGTCTCTTATTCGCAATATATTAGATTCGCAATGTGTTTGGTTACTTCACAATATATTAGCCAAAAAGTTCGTTCGGTTTCTAAGTAAAACTAAAAGACACTTTTTTAATTCTCTCGAATAACTTTATTGAACAATTTCACAATTTTGTTCCACTACTTTCTGCTAGTTTTCGGGTAACTACATAATTCTATCTTCCCAGAATTTACACTGTACAAATTATTATTATTTTTTCATTAAAGCCGCTTTTTTACCTTTTTTGAATAATAAAGCGTAATAGGACGAAAATGTTGCTAATTTTCTTCCATATTCAACGTTAAAATGGCTACATAAGAAATCTACAATTTTGATAAGTTTCTGATTTAAATGCACGCTAATATGACATGCCAGAACCCAATCTCACAAAATTGTTTCTAATAACCGTTAAGGGAGTCCAGGACGTAAAATTCTTCAAATTTTCAAAAAAAAAATTATTGAATTAAAAATTCTGTGTTATTTTCCGCTTAAAATTACGTTTAAATTATGTTTGTCTCTTAACTAGAACAGGAGATATTTTTTTTCTTGCAACTTTCTAATAGCAGCCAATCTTTGTTTAAACCTGTAAATGCGTTTTTCTGCATAAAGGGTTTCTCACCATTTCTCGTCTTAAAATTGTTATAAGGCCAGAACCGTTAAAGATAAATGGTTCAAACTATGAACATGTCTTTTTCAATTATTTTACTTTAATTCTGATTCAGAAAATTTGAAAAAATATTTGCTTTTAAACATATGATTTAAAAAAAAATAATTTAACTCCTTTTTTTAAAATTTTACTCTAAATATTTTTAATTTTTTTAAATTGATATTTTAAAAAACGCTGTATAAAAACTAAAACTTATATATTTCTATTTAATTAAATGAAAAATTTTGAAATTCGACAAGTAATATTTTGAGTTATAGCGATTTAAAATTATCCCACTTTTTTAAAATTTAAAATAATTTTTTTTTTATGAGAAGTTTTATGATCTGATTTTGTTTACAAATTATATGGTTAACTATTTTATCGATCACTATTTGAGTAGATGGAAAGAAAAATTCCTCTAGAAAACGATTTCCTTGAAAAATATTTTGCTTTTAATGTGAAATTTTTCACAATAGATCGTTATAAAAATCATATTGAAAACTTTACATACTGTACTCTTGAAGTTTTACATATTGTGTTCCAATGAGCTTTTACATATTGTGCTCTTATCTGCTTCCATTTATGAATGCACGCTTTTTATTTAATCTGATGAAGTATGCATTTACTTAGCTGTAAGTCACTCCAATTTTTATCGATCTCTATTTGAGTATATGGAAAGAAAAATTCTTCTAGAAAACGATATCCTTGAAAAGTATTTCAAAATAATTAAAAATTTTAACTCAATAAATAAAAAAAATTTTAAATGTGCCCTGGACCCCCACCCCTCCCCTCTAAGACAACTAACCGCTACTAGAGCCATCTTACTAAAAATCGAACGAACTTTTTGGCCAACCCAATATCATCGTACCACGGTAATGTGCACAGTGAATCAAATCAAAGGGCTGATAACATTAAATAAAAATATAAAAAAAAATTCATTTTTTGAATCTAAATACTTCACACGTAAAGCTGCCTTCAAACTTTGTTGATTTAATAAAACGTCTCACACTTCAAATAAGGTCCGAAATCAATCTTCTTCGGACACGCTCCTATTTTATTGCGGTGTCAAAAACTCTGACATGCGAAACTCCATAACCCACTTTCAAAAATTTTTTTGCCTTTCCAAATCTCTCATTGAAAAGGGAGCGAATTTATTTGGCGATCTCTGGTTACAAAGGGTAATCGCGGGCCAACTCCCTAATATTGAGATTTCCCAAGGCAAAACAAGCAGAGATGAAAAATGCAAAAACGGTCGAAAAGAGAAGGGGTTTTCCCACCCCCTTTGATATCAAGTGGGTGGCTGGGGACTGTTTTTTATGCCGCCACCTATCAACTGGTTAGGGTTTTGCATGATAGCATCGGGAGGAGATTTTAAAAAATACGCTTTCCTGCTTCCTGTTTTTTCTTTTCCTTTTTTTGTTATTTTAACTGAAGTTATTAACTCAAGATTGATATATTAGTCCTTAAAATTTTTATTGACGTCAGTTTCACTATTTCGAAAAAAAATAACGCAAATAGATGATTTTTTGGAGAATTTTTTCTATTAATGCGAAATTATTTACGATAGCTCGTTACAATAAATCACATGCAAAATATTTACATGTTGTACTATAATCTAACTCCATTTATAAATACACGCTTTTCATTAAATTTGAGGTATGCATTTACTAAGCTGTAAGTCACTCCAATTTTTATCGATCTCTATTTGAGAAGATGAAAAGAAAAATTCATCTAGAAAACGATTTCTTTGAAAAATATTTTGCTATTAATGTGAAATTCTTTACGATAGCTCGTTACAATTATCAGATGCAAAATTTTTATATATTGTGCTCTAATCGATCACCATTTATAAATACACGCATCTCATTAAATTTGATGAGGTACGCATTTACTAAACTGCAAGTCAATCCAATTTATATCGATCTCTATTTGAGCAGATGGAAAGAAAAATTCCTCTAGAAAACGATTTCCTTGAAAAAGATTTTGCTTTTAGTGAGAAATTCTTCGCAATAGATCGTTACAAGAATCATATAGAAAACTTTACATATTGTGTTCCAATGAACTTTTAGATATTGTGTTCCAATGAACTTTTAGATATTGTGTTCCAATGAACTTTTACATATTGTGTTCCAATGAACTTTTACATATTGTGTTCCAATGAACTTTTACATATTGTGTTCTAATGAGCTTTAACATATTGTGCTCTTATCTACACCCATTTATAAATACACGCTTTTCATTAAATTTATGGAAATATGCATTAACTAAGCTATAAGTCACTTCAATTTTTATCGAGCTCCATTTGAGTAGATGGAAAGAAAAATTCTTCTAGCAAGCAGTTTCTTTGAAAAATATTTTGCTGTTAATGTGAAATTCTTAGCTCATTACAATAATCAAATGCAAAATTTTTACCTGTTGTGCTCTAAGCGCATTTCATTAAATTTGATGAGATATGCATTAACTAAGTTGTAAGTCACTCCAATTTTTATCGATCTCTATTTGAGTAGATGGAAAGAACAATTCCTCTAGAAAATTATTTCCTTGAAAAAGATTTTGAATTTAATGTGAACTCTTCACAATAGCTCATTACAGAAATCATATTGAAATCTTTACATATTGTGCTCTTGAAGTTTTAAATATTGTATTCCAATGCCCTTTTACATATTGTGTTCCAATAAACTTTTACATATTGTGTTCCAATAAACTTTTACATATTGTGTTCTAATTATCTTTAACATATTGTTCACTTATCTGCACCCATTTTTAAATAAATGTTTTTCATTAAATTTGATGAAACGTACATTAACTAAGCTATAAGTCACTTCAATTTTTATCGAGCTCCATTTGAGTAAATGGAAAGAAAAATTCTTCTTACAAACGATTTCTTTGAAAAAGATTTTGCTGTTAGTGTGAAATCCTTCACAATAGCTCGATACAATAATTAGATTGAATTTTTTTTACATATTGTGCTCAAATCTACTTCAATTTATAAAACCACGCTTTTCATTAAATTTGATGAAATATGCGTTAACTAAGCAAACGATTTCTTTGAAAAATATTTTACTATTAATGTGAAATCCTTCGCGATAGCTCGTTACAATAATCAGATGATTTTTTTTTACATACTGTGCTCTAATCTACCTCTATTTGTAAATAAATAACTCTTCTCTAAATTTAATTATATATGCATTAACCAAGTCTCTCTAATTTTTATCGAGCTCTATTTGAATAGATTGACAGATAAATCCCCCTAGCTAACGATTTCTTTGAAAAATATTTTGATATAAATGTGAAATTCCTCACGACAGCTCGTTATGATATTCAGATGATAGTTTTTTACATATTGTGCTCTAATATACATCTATTTGTAAATAAACATTTTTCTTTTAATTTAATGATATACACATTAACTAAGTGACTCTAATTTTTATCGAGCTCTATTTGAATAGATGGACAGATAAATCTACCTAGCTAACGATTTTTTAAAAAAAATATTTTGGTATAAATGTGAAATTCTTTGCGATAGCTCGTTACAATAATCAGATGAAATTTTTTTTTACATATTGTGCTCTAGTAAACCTCTATTTGTAAATAAATACATTTCTCTTAATTTAATGATATGTGCATTAACTAAGTCACTCTAGTTTTTTTCGAGCTTTATTTGAACAGATGGACAGATAAATACCCTTAGCGAGCGATTTCTTTGAGAAATATTTTGTTATATTATTTGGAAATTTTTTACGATAAATCGTTACAATAAACATATGCATTTTTTTCATTTTGCACATTATTCTACATCCATTTATAAATAAACACTGTTCACTACATTTAATGAAATATGTGCTAAGTAAGTCACTCTTATTGTAATCGAGCTTTACTTGACTAGCTGGGAAGTAAAATCTCTCCAGCAAACGATTTCTTTGAAAAAAATATTTTGGTATCAATGTGAAATTCTTTACAATAACGAGTCCCAAGAATCAGATGGAAATTTTTACATATTGTACGTTACTCTACCTCCATTTGTAAATGCATGATTTTCGCTAAATTTAGTAAAATATGTGTAAAGAAAGATATTAGTCTTCCCAATTTTCATTCAGTTCAGTTTATCTCTATGTATAAAACAATTCCGTAACTGACTGACTGACTGACTTATAACGCACAGACCAAACCACTGGACCTAAAGGGCTGAAATTTTGCATGTTGATTCTTCTTATAGTGTACGTGTGCCCTAAGAGAGATTTTTGAAAAATTCTTAGAATTTTTTAATTAAATTTTTTAGCTGTTATTGAAACATTCTTTAAAGTTTGCATTTAAAATAATAATCGGAGGGTTATAAAATTTGCATCACTAGAAAGATCCTAAAAATTGCTTTAAAATGAAATTTATTTCGAATCTTTACATCCATTTTCTGTTTTTTGGAGAATTTTTAAAGATTAATTTTTAGAATTTAATTTATTAAATGCTGATCACGTGGTTTCTTTTCTTTTTGGGATGCTTTAAATTAATTTATCGTCACGTGCATAACAACAAAATAAATTGACAAAAAAACTATTTTTTTTCTTTCTAATGCGGCAGACAATTGGACATTATCCAAAAAAATATTAAAATACAGTAAAAGAAATGTTCTTCAAACTGTACTATATTAACTGTACTATATTCTTTAGTATGTTCTATTAGATTTAATTTCAATATTTTTCTTCTACATCATTTTGTCTGCAAAAATATCCGTTACGATTTTTTTATAAATATATATATATAAATTTTTTTTGCCATTAATTGCATACATTGACCGTTGTATTTAATTTGAATGTACTCCGTAGCGAAGTACGCGTTTTCAGCTAGTCTATACATAAAATCCCTCTAGCAAACGATTAATTTGAAAACTCTTTTGCTATTTATGTGGAATTATTTGCGGTAACTAGTTCACAAGTTTAAGATGGAATTTTTTTTTTTACATATTACGAATTATTCTACCTCCATTTATAAATACATACTTTTTGCTTAATTTAAAAAATGGGAAAAATTTAGTAAAAAAAATATTAGTTGCCCCAGCTTTTATTCAGCTCTGTTTGTCTAGATCAGACTTTCTCAACCCTTTTTTTTTCTCTCGGGCCGTATGCATGTTTGCTACGTTACGCGGGCCGTAACATATTACACTATACCTCATTGTATAATAATGTAAAAAATAAAACTCCAAACCTAAATGTATTCATAAGTTTATTTAAAAATGAGTGTTATTTTGTTTTTATGTCGAGACAAACTTTTGACTATTTTAGACAAATCAGGTTTATACTTGCTACATGCTACTCTCGATGCGTCACCAAGGTAAGAATCAGAAAGCCGATTTCTGTATATGTTCTCCGTCTATTTCATTTTGGAATTGTGTGATTGACGAAAATACGTTGATAAGAACAACGTGAGTGACAAGTGGTACATTTCCTTACAGTCTTGTATTTTTCAGGCTCTCATTTTCAAAATTATGTTTACAAAAGCACCTGCCTGATAATGAGTGTGAGTGTTTGGACCGCACATAAAAGCTTGATGGGGAGCAGTTCGAGTATCCCTGGTCTAGATGGAAAATTAATTTCCTCAAACGGACGATTTCTGTAAAAAAAAAAAAAAAAAACTTCATTTGGCAATCAAAAAATCTATTACTACTGAAGTAAAATTCTTTGCGGTAGCTGTTAGCAAATGTAATCGCAGACGACATCATCTGATTTCCCTTCTTTCCCTTCTCTCTGTTCTGTTCTCGTATCACAGATTTCTATTGGATGTCATATTAAAAGCTACTATTGGTTCTTTCTGGGATACTGTGTAAGTTTATAAATGCATGTGATGTTCTTTTTTTTCAGTCAGTCTGTATTTATCTGTGTTATAGCTTGTATGTGTTTGACCTACTGTAAATAATGTCTATTTTCCCGGTCCATGGAACTCTTTAATTTAACGCAATTGCCTCTCTTATTCTAAGGGCCTGTTCACATAGAATCCGTTAGAGTTAGCGTTACTCGTATTGACATATTTTAAGCTCATCACAAGCTTTAATTTCGTGGCTAATCGTTTGGAGGTTTGCGATTGGTTAAATATATTTCAATATGAGTAACGAGGACGTTGACGGATTCTATGTGAACAGGCCCTTATTGTAATAGTAGCTAAGTTCGAAAAGCAGACGGAAAAGTTTTTTTTACAAACCTCCACTTATTTAAAAAACGCTTCAGTCAGTCTGTGTCTATCTGTGTTGTAGCTTGTATATGTTTGACCTACTGTAAATAAATGTCTATTTTCCCGGTCCATGGAACTCTTTAATTTAACGCAATTGCCTCTCTTATTCCAAGAGCCTGTTTGCATAGAATCGGTCAGCGTCAGCGTTACTGGTATTGACATATTTTAAGCCAATCACAGGCCTTAACAATTTCGTGGCTAATCGTTTGGAGGTTTCTAATTGGTTAAATACACAGGGTGTCCCAAAAAGATCAGTACAACTTCAAAAAATTATTTAAAAAAAAGAATAGGCGTACAGCAAAACTAGTTACAACAATAGATAGAATAATTCAAAAAGTTTTTTTCAACTACATTAATAAAAGTTCCACATGAGAACCTTTCGTAGCACGAACAATATCAAGACGATGTTCCAATTCAATCCGATAACGTTTCAGCATGATAACATCAACTGTAGATACAGCTGTTTGGATCTTTTGTTTCAATTCCTCGACACTGTTAACTTTTGTTCGGTACACAGCATCTTTTACATAACCCCAAAAGAAAAAGTCTAGAGCAGTTATGTCAAGAGACCGGGACGGCCATCCCTGTCAATCCAACGCTGTGGGAATGAATTATTCAGTGACTCATGGACTATCAATCCTCAGTGAGGAGGTGCACCATTCTGTTGGAAAATGACATTCGGTTGAAGTTCTTGCAGTTGTGGAAATGCATAAATCTCGAGCATATCTAAGTAGGTACATGAGGTAACAGTCTTTTCCGAGAAAAAGAAAAAAGGTCCAATGATGCGATCGTGAAGCAGTCCGCGCCACGCATTGACCTTTTCACTGCTCCGTCCGATTTTACGTACGGAGTGTGACTTTTCTGAACCCCAAAATCGAACGTTATGTTTATTTACCGCTCCGGAAACATGAAACGTTGATTCGTCAGGAAACAATATTCGATTCAGAAAAAGTCCATCGGTCTCCACACGATGCAGCATATGAACTGCAAATTCGAAACATTTCGAATAATCATCCGGATTTAACACATGCAGAATACGATTAACGCTGACATTGGAAGATTCTATGTGAACAGGCCCTTATTGTAACAGCAGCTAAGTTTCGAGAAGCAGAAGGAAAAGTTTTTTCACAAACCTCCATCTATTTAAAAAACGCTTTTCACTAAGTTTCGTAAAATATGTTTTAACACAAATATTAGTAGCTTCAATTTTTACTGATCTCTGTTTGGCTAGATGGGAAGAAAATTCCCTCTAACGAACAATTTCAACGAGAAAATCTTTCATAGGGGGGAACGGACATAATCAGTTGTGCACACACAAGTGATTGGATTAAGTCGCAGCCAATTTGCACGCTTCTCCGGGACTGTCATCGCAGTGAAAGAGGGATTTTTTTTTACATCCACTTCCCCCAGTGTCCTCTTCTCTGTTGACAGTGATATTGTTCCAGAGGTGCAAGATGGACACAGGTGCCAGCTCGTATTAATGAAGTGTGGAGGACAGGGTGACAAGTCAAGAGTGCACTTCGCAGTGGGGTTCGAGGACAGAAGTTGGAGCTTCTTGGAGATAATTATTACACGACGCTGCCACTAAAAAGGGAATAACAGTATTTATTTCAAATGGCTTTATAAATGAAAATTGAAGTGATAGGAAAATGGTAATCAAAATTGATTTATATTCAACTTCTTCGTGTTATTATTTCCCAATAAAAATTGTTTTTAATCCTGAAACGATACTAGAGCTCTTAGGAGCCAACAATTTTTTCTGTTTAAAAGGCATATTTTGTGAGTTAAAATGATAATTGTTATAATTGTTCTCGTAAAAAAAACTAAAAAAAACATATTTTTAAAAAATAAATATATATATAAATAAATAAACAATATATATATATATATATAAATATATATATATATATATATATATATATATATATATATATATATATATATATATATATATATAATAACCATCACATCTCGTTCTTAAAATGCAACCTGAAAGAGAAAACTAGCTCGTATTTACATGGCTGGAGCTAGACTCAGCCTGAAAGGAATTAAATCAAATTTGGAAGCAGTCGTGTCGAATAGTTTTATTAGAGCGATAGTAACATCCGTCCATCTCAGACGACAGCTCGGAGCGAAGTGTAATATCACCTTTCAACCTTACGCGCTAGAAGCGAGGTACATGTGCCTGTTATTTTGAAGTGTCAGCGGAAATTGGGGCTGGCAATGCGAACCCACGCCTTTCTCGAGACGTATACACGTGTAGAAATGCAACGTTTGCTGTTTTATGGTAATTTATTACACACACACACACACATATATATATATATATATATATATATATATATATATATATATATATATATATATATATATATATATACTGCTGGCCACCCAAATTGCAACACCAAGAAAGACAAGAGATATCACAAAAAAATTTATTTTGTAGATAACATGTTGACCAAGTATCAAATGATTAAATTTATAGACTTCTGTGAAGTGTGGTTCCTGCCAAAATCAGTATCCAGAGAAGCCGCCATTGTTGGAGATCACCGCTGCCACACGCCTCGGCATTGATTCAAAGAGACTTTGGATGAGTTCTTGGGGTACAACAGACCAAGCAGCTTCCACACGTTGCCAAAGTTGATCTGCTGTGGCAGCTGAGGATGGAATCTGGGTCAATCGTATAGCAACCATGGACCACATGTTTTCTATCGGCGAAAGATCCGGAGAGCGAGGCGGCCAGGGAAGCAATTCAATCTAGCGATTGACGAAGAACCGTTGGACAATGCGTGCCACGTGTGGTCGCGCCTTATCCTGTTGAAATATGGCTGTGGTCAAGCCCTGAAGGTAAGGAAGGACAGCTGGCTCCAACACCTCGGAGATGTTGCGCTGGCTGTTTAAAGTACTGGCAATGCATACTAGAGGTGTGCGAGAGTGATATCCAATACCGCCCCATACCATAATACCCGGTGCAGGACCAGTGTGGCGGTGCATAACGCAGCTGTTCAGCATCCTCTCTTCACGGTGTCTCCAGACTCGAATGAGACCATCGTGGTGTTGCAGACAGAAGCGTGACTCGTCAGTAAAGACAATTTCATTCCATTCTGCCGTCCACATCATTCTGTCATCGCACCATTGGCGGCGGAGACGTCTGTGGTTCTGCGTCAAGGGTAGACAAAGCAATGGACGTCTTGCGGACAGACCACTCTGCTGTAAACGGCATCGAATGGTACGCGCAGACACTGGATGATGCGTTACAGACTGCATGTGCTGTGCTATGGTTCGTGATGTGACTGAGCGATCCGTCACTGCCATGCGCACAATTTGCCTGTCATCACGTGAAGTGGTGCGCTGAGGTGGATTCGATCGAACACGCCGGTCCGTCGTACCCTCCTGCATCCAACGATCACATATCCTCATTACAGTTGTTTGGTTTCGCTCAACACGACTACCGATTTCCCTGAAAGATAATCCACAATCTCGGTAGGCCACTATCCTTCCTCTGTCGAACTCGGATACTTGATCAAAAGATGATCGCTGTTTTCGACGAGGCATAATTGATCGTTTTTTTGAAAAAACCACAAGAAAAACACAATTGCCGAACTTGAAATCGTCGAAATCTCCAAGCCTTAAATAGCGCTTTGAAGTGGCGCCACAGGCGCGCGTGATGTGCGTCTGCGCTGAAATTCTAATCATTTGCATATCTCACCTTCGCTAATGCATGTTGTAAATTTCATGTTATTTGCATGTTTCCTTCTGGGTGTTGCATTTACAGTGGCCAGCAGTGTATATATATATATATATATATATATATATATATATATATATATATATATATATATATATATACGAAACTCCCTATGGCGGCCAGTCATGCTTCCGAAATAAGTGGCCGTTTTGAGGGGTGGCCGTCGAAAGGAGGTTTCTTCCAAAACATAGACTCTATAGCGTCTTTAGTCGATTTTGAACAAAATATGGCCATTTAGAGGTGTGGCCGGTGTATGCGCTAGCTACAATGTTATGAGTGCTCTTAATAGTGGTCCAGACAGTAAAATCAGGCCTGGATTCTACTTACACCGTCCGTGAAAGAAGCGCACGTTAACAGTAAATAACACAACGTCCATATGCTGTTTACATCACTATCTCATTGCAGTCATGACATAATAAATGAAAAAGTAACAAATTTGAGTAACTATCATATACCTAAGCGTTGAATTTAATTTTCGTTTCCACAAGCCTTGTTAAAGGACAAAAGAACCTTCAACCTCGAATTTTTTAATTTTCAATTTTTAACGCTATATACAGAATGAAAATAATTAATATTAATTTTTATTAAAATGAAGACCCTTAAAATTCAAATTAAGGATTTTTTTTAGCAGAATAATGCCTGGTTTTCAATTTTTTTTTCAAAAATGCTAGCATTTTCCAAAATGCTCCACGCGCATCCCATACCATTTAAAATCCTTCAATTTTTTTTAATATAGGTTTACCATATAAATATAAACGCAAATGCGCATAAAATTTTTTTATTGGTGTGTGTGTGTGTGTAAAACAAAAGTCAAAAATATCTTTTTATAAACTGCCTGTTAATTTTTCATGTTTTTGCTTGTTCGTACTTTGGTCTATAAATTTGGAAAGTATTTGTCGTTTCAAAGAATGTTGCAGGATTTTGTGACAAACACTGTAATTAACAATCGCGAGAAATTTGGAAGAAAGTGGAAGAAAATTAAGGCGCAAGGAGCAATTTGAAAAATTCTAGCGATTTTGAAGAATTTTTTGAAAAACAGGTCTTTTTCTTCCGCAAAATACTTACTTGTGAATCCTAAGTGTCTTCAATGTAGTAAAAAACAATATTTATTATTCCCATTTTGTATATAGAGTAAAATATTGAAAACTGAAATAAAACACGGATGAAAGTCCCTTGTCCCCTTAAAGTACGCTGAACACATATATTGTGCTAACCGTTCGCCCTCTCCCGCCTGAATATCACACATGCCCCTGCAAAGGGGCGCTCCTCAAAGGTTGAGAACTACTGCTTTAAGGTTTTTTTTTTTTCTTTCTTGGTTTGGAGCGCTACGGTTATTTATTTATTTTTTTTTTTGTTGCTATACAAAAGCTAATTAGACCGGGACCTACAGCTTTTTTTTCTTGTCTATGTATGTGTTTTTTGAAAATTTATATCAAGAGGTCATCAAATAGAATGCCTGAAAAAATAGTGCCTACTGTGATTAATTAGGGAGGTGTTAGGCAAACATATGACAAAAATTCCCGTAGATAAAAAAATTCAGCGTCTTCGGTAACAAATAATTAAGGATATGTTACGCTTACATCTTGTGTACTTGAGTGTTGAAAGTTGTTAAGAAAAGCTATTCAAAAGTGAAATATGAGATTGCTTATCATTGCAGAAATAGTTCGTTCAAGGAGCCGTCGGTTTCGATGTTAGAAAACGGTCGTTATATTGTGTCACATGAATTAAAACCGTTTTTTTTTTTTCAAAAAATACCAGAATATAACAACACTCCCTGAGGTGATATCACCCTAGAGCAGCTTTTCTCAACCTGGAGGTCGTGACCCCCAGGGGGTTGCAAAAAAATGATAATTCAACTCCTAAAAATGGAAACTAGTCGTTCTTGCAGTTATTTATTACTACTGTTATTAAATTATGGTTTCGGGAGTCACGAAGTGTTCATTATATATATATTGGGGGGGTGCCATGAGACTAAAAGAGATCCGCTGCCCTAGAGAATTGTACGACATTCAAGCACAACAAATCTCAAGTGAGGAAGGAAATAAGATTTGTCATTAATAATTTGACGATTTAACTACCTTATTTTTTTCCCACTTAAACAAATAAAATATAAAAACAATTTTAATCCATTAAACATAAAATAAATTTAATTTAATCGGATTTTAATGAGGCAAAGTCAAGTTAAAAATTAGTAATTACCTGCTGAGGAAATGATTAATCTAACTGGATTAATTCATTCTTTTGTTCCTTACGTAAACAATATCTCTGATAAACTTCCATAACTGATAAACTTCCACTACTTCCATTGCTTCCATTGGTTCCATTGGTCTGGCTATACTTCCATTACTTCCATTGCTTCTACCTATCTTAGAGATACCGAGTTTTCAAAATTATTAGCTGTAAAAGCTGAACAACGATAGAGACTTAACTCGTAAGATGATACGAGAGTAGCACTCTCTCATATGTCGCCAAATGCTGAGCAGATATAATCTAAGGTCCAGGCTCCCCCTTCTCATTATTTAAAAAAAATTTAGCTCTGTATAAGACTTTTTTAGGTGAAAATTCCTTTAAAAATTTTTTTGCATTATAAATCCACCGAAATATTATAAGAGAAAAAATTAAATATTTAATTAAATATTATTCAAAATATTTAATTTAATATTTTATTTAATTAATATTTATAACAATTATTTAATTAATATTTAATTTAATATTTAATATTTATAAAAATAAAATTAAATATTATTCAAATAACAAAAATTATTAAATTAAAGTATTTGCACACTGGTTACACATTAGCCACGAAACTGGACTTCCTGCTTCGCTAAAACCACTCTAAATTTTTTTGCACGCAGAAAAAAGATAAGAACTGCAGAAGTATTTCTGAAATGTTAGACCATTTTAAGAGTTAAAATTGTCAGAATAAATAAAAAAAGAAACTAAGCTGGTGTTTGAAAATTTACGTCTATATATCCACTCAGACGAAGTAAAATGAACAAATACAAAAATTAAACGAAATATTTTCCCCTCTGTGATAAGAGAGCATGCATCAAACTGATCTTTTTGTTTGTTAAAACCGCAATGAATTTGTTATATACCTAATTCTGTTTTTACACGATAGATACGTTCCTGAAGAATACGTGTCAAAAAAAAATTCGTGTAAAAAAGACGTTGTATCTATGGAAGGAAAGAAGATTGGTTCCGGGTCTAAAAAATCAGTAAAAATAATTTTAAAAAACCATATGAAAATATTCGTTTTAAACTTACTTTATTTCAACAAAATACACATGCAATAACATGTAATGAAAATGAAAAAAAATTCTTCATGAACAACAGCAAAAACAAGTAATATATAAAAAAAAATTTTTAAAGTCAATTCCTACTTAGGTCAACAAAGAAAAATTTGAGTGTGAACTAATAGTAGGAATTGAAAAAAAGGATTGCCTGCCAGAACCTTGCCTACTGTGCGAGATTAGGAGAGGGGGAAAGAGAGAGAAAAAGTTTGTCAGGTTGGGGATTCGATCCCGCAACCTACAGGACGGGAGAAGCCCGCGATACCACAGTACTACCGTTTACACAGTAACAAGAGGGAAATTACTATTCAAGAGCAAGAGACGCTCTAGGTCTGAAACTAAAATTGATTAATTAAATTTAATTAATGAACTAATATTTGAAAAAACTGTATTAACATCAAGTGTCATCCACTACAAGTTTAAAAAAATGTATTTGAACTTGAGTGGATGAATAAAAAGTACTTTTATTAACGACTGAAAATTTGAACAAGATATATATGGTCTAAAACTAAAATTGATTAATTAAATTTAATTAATGAATTAGTATTTGAAAAAACTGTATTAACATCAAGTGTCATCCACTACAAGTTTAAAAAAATGTATTTGAACTTGAGTGGATGAATAAAAAGTACTTTTATTAACGATTGAAAATTTGAACAAGATATATATAGAGAGAGTGTGAACTAATAGTAGGAATTGAAAAAATCTGTTTTAGACATAAAAATTTTTTATTCCTTTTCACTCTCTGACAATAAACGACGCATACGTTTGCGTACGACTGGAATATCACTGCTATCACTAGAAATATTGTGGACATCGTCCTCTTCTTCTATTAATGTAATTCTTTCTGTGATCTGTTGAGCAAAATCAGAACGAGTCTCCTCTGGTGCTGATGATTCACCGGTTTTACGAACGAATTCAGTTATTAACCGTTGTGTTCGTGTTTTGGTTAGGCCGTTATACGATTCTCTGTAAGAGGCTGTCAACAACTTCACTTCACGTTGAAACTTCTCAGCGCGTTCTTCATTAGGGTCATGTTTTACAAAATGATTACCGAATTTTTTGGCCAGTTCCAGACCTTCTTTTATTAAATCTACATTTAGAACAGGATCATTTTCTTTCATTTTCTCCACTTTTGATAGCATAAAAGAAGAAAATGTTTTTGCGGACTGAATTCTTGAGTCAAAACAGAACTGGATAAACTGTCACCAAAAATAATATGCCATAAATAAAATTTTGTTTTCTTAGAATTTAGGCCAAAAAAAAAATGACAATTTGGATTGAGCCGCTCGTGTTAAATCAAAATGACTCGCGTAAGAAGTTTTTTGAATTCGTGTTAAATCAAATTCGTGTAAAAAAGGTTCGTGCAAAAACAGAATTAGGTGTATGCAGAAAATAATAGAGGGATATGGAAGCATTTGGTCAATGTAAAGTCATTTTAAGAGTTGAAAAAGAAGCTTAACGTTTAAAATATTTGCATCGATAAATTCTATCGAATATTTTAAAAGAAGAAATAAAAAATTAAATAAAATAAATCTATTTAAACCTTGGCAACATGGCATCGATAGAACTGTGCATAATGCTTGCCTAAAGCTGTTCAGAATTTACTGCACATGGAAAGCAATATAACCAACAGTAGAAGCATTTGAGCATTGCAAAACCAATATGAGAGTTAAATTTTAAGAAAAATTAAGCTGATTTAAAAAAAATTTGCATCTACAAATCTTAAATATGATAAAATAAGGAAATTCGAAAAGAAAAGAAAAGAAGAAAGGAATTTTTCCGATGTTAAAGGCAATATTTCGTGAATGGTTTTAACCGTTATGGATTCTTTGCATAGAGAAGGAAAAATAGACAGCTGTAGAAACACTTGATGGGTATAAAATGTAAAATCGTTTTTAGTGTTTATAGAAAATTTAATCAGATTGTGAAATATTTACATATATTTATTCAATCATATATAATTAAAGAAGCAGACGAAAAAAATGAAAAAGTATCTATTATATGGGCAGAGATAATAATTTTTGTATAAATTTTTACTTTAAAACAATTTACAATTAAT
The DNA here is from genome assembly GCA_907164885.2 of Dolomedes plantarius. NCBI lineage: Eukaryota > Metazoa > Arthropoda > Arachnida > Araneae > Dolomedidae > Dolomedes > Dolomedes plantarius. The sequence goes on from OU015490.1 coordinate 100,198,877, forward strand.
CATAGTCAGGTTTCAAAAACTTACAATCCAAAAATTCTTTAATTCTACTGCAACAGCAACCATCAAACTGAACTTCCTGTCTTTTTATTTCCTTCGTTTAAACAGCTGTGGATTCATGCTTTGCAGGAGATAAAACGAGGCAACTAGAGATATTTGGTTAATGAATTCCCATTATAAGAGCTTGAAAAAGCGTGACTTTTTTCCAAATATATGTGGGTGAGTAAATTCCCCCACGCATTTATATACCAAAATAAGGCAATTTTTTATAGATTTCTTTTAAAAGAACTATAAAAACATTTAATCATTTTCGTGTGCATTGTCATGGAGATATAATTGACAATTACTCCTAATTAGGAATTAAAAGCTTTTAAGAAATATTCCCCACTCTTAGAATAAAAACCTTCACTCATACGAGACTTCCTGCCTCCTCGTTTCTTTTGTTAAAACCGAAGCGAATTCGGATTATGAGAAAAGAATAAAGGGGTGATAAAAGAACCTACCATCAAAACGAATAGCTCTACGCCAAACGGGAAATTTCATAAATATAATAAAACTACCTGAAAACACGCGCTTCGCTAAGAAGTACATTCAAATTAAATACAACGGTCAATGTATGCAATTAATGCCAAATATATATATATATATATATATATATATATATATATATATATATATATATATATATATATATATATATATATATATATTTATAATAAATGCGACGATCAATGTATATACAATTGATGTAATATATATATATATATATATATATATATATATATATATATATATATATATATTTATAAAAATATCGTAAGGGATATTTATTTTTTTTTGGGATAATATCCAATCGTCTGCTGCATTAGAAAGAAAAAAAATATTTTATTGTCTATTTAGTTGTTATGCACGTGACGATAAATTTATTTAAAGTACCAGAAAAATAAATCACTTGATCAGCATTTAACGAATTAAATTCTAAAAATTAATCTTTAAAAATTCACCAAAAATCAGAAAATGGAGGTAAGGGTTCGAAAAGATTCCATTTTAAAGGAATTTTTATGATCTTTCTCGTGATATAAATTTTATAACCCTCAAATTATTATTTTAAATGCAAACTTTGCACTCAAATTATTATTTTAAATGCAAAGATACAAAAGAAGCTTAAAAATTTTATTTAAAAAAATCTAAGAATTTTTCAAAAATCTTTCTTAGTGCACCCCTACACTATAAGAAGAATCGCCAATGCAAAATTTCAGCCCTTTAGGTCCAGCGATTTGGTCTGTGCGTTGTATGTCAGTGAGTCAGTGAGTCAGTTACGGAACTGTTTTATATATATAGATATAATAAAAGAAGCAGATAACAAAAAATGAAAAGGCATCTTTATATGAACAGAGATAATATTTAATAATTTATGTATGTATTTTTATTATAAAATTATTTACGATTAATTGCAGTCAGGATTTTAAAATTTACAAAAAAAAAAAAAAACTACTGCTTCTTAAAGGTGCTGTGTACTAACCCTATTAGATTTGTTCTCCTCAATGTGAACCTATTGAGAAAATGTGTCCAAGAATTCTATTGAAAGATTGTATTGAAATTTTTTTTTTAATTGTACTCCGTAATAGAGAAGAAATTTTACAGTTTGCGACATTTTTCGTTTTAAAAAAATACAAATATTATTTTAAAATTTAAATTATTCGGGGAAAAAATCTGGCAGAGTGTGTTTTTAACACTCATCAATTCCTTTGGTGGACGAAATTTATAAAATGAATCCTGTTGCAAGGTGTAAAAAAGTTCAGGCTCTCTGAAAATACCATTTTTATTGGATAATCAGCATTTATGTAGCTGTAAATAGTAGACACGTTTTCTCCATAGTTTAACATTGAGGTGAGCGAATCCAATAAGGTTAGTATACAGCAGCCTTAGCAGAAACTATCAAATGGAACTTCCGCCCTTTTTATTTCTCTCGTTCAAACAGGTGTTTGTTTGTTTGTCTGTTTTCGTGTCTAAGAATAGTGCAAAGCACTATCCATAGAAGAGGGGTGCCATTGCCAGAAGAGAGGTTGCACTTCTATACGTTGGTCCGCGAATTTCGAACTGAGTCAAGTGACGAGACCGGACCACTAGACCCCGCACCTCCAGATGTATTGTTTGGGAATTTAGAGGACACTGCAGCTACGACAGATTTTTCCCGTGCACCAGCCACCATTAGTGTACACGTCGATGGTTTTGTCGGCGACGGGTATCGAACAAGCAACTTGCAGATCACTGGCCCGATGCCTTTGCCAACCGGGCCACCGCGTCTATTCAAACAGCTGTGAATTCATATTATGCTGATGAAAAATCGAGATAACTCTAGAGGTATTTGAATAATGTAATCCCATTATAAAAGGTTGAAAATGCTTGATTTTTTCCAAATATATGTGGGTGAGTAAATTCACTGACACATTAATATACAAAAAAGGAATTTAAAGATAAAACATTTTTATATATTTCTAACAGTAATAACATTTAATCATTTTTTTGTGTGCATTCTTATAGATATATGCAAGGTTTACATAAGATTCGATTTACAATAATTGAATTTTTAAGTCAATAAATCTAAAGAAGCCGCTTAAGATATGCTAATTGTGGCATACGTGGTTGGTATGAATACCAAGCAGCTAGATTAAAGAAGGGTCGACGAAGTGAGTCGAAGTGTTGAGGACCATACGCCATACAGCGCCATATCTCCCCCTAACGGCGACTTATGGAATTAATATTTTTTTCCATGAAAACTCTTTCCCAAGTCGTCCTTAAACCCTCTATCAATTTTGGTGGAATTCCGGCTGATAGATCACGCTACAGGTCACTCTGAGTAGTGTCAGTTAAATAAAAATCACCTTGTATATATATATATATGTGTGTGTGTGTGTGTGTGTGTGTTAAATAGAGATAAAAGTACAGTTTTTACAGATTCCTGTATATATATATATATATATATATATATATATATATATATATATATAGACAGGAGAAGTGAGAGGAAGTGAAAGGAAGTGAAAGGAGGAAGTGAAAGGAGTGAGAGGAAGTGAAAGGAGGAGTAGAGCTGACGAAACGAAGTATCGAGTGGGAGCTAGGCTTAGAGTCTGGTTTAATAATAGTTGAGTTTTGCGAGCAGCCGCTCGAGGCATAGCTAGGTTGCTTCAAACCTACGCGAGTTCTTGTTAGGCCCAAAGTTTAAGTGGCAGCACTGATGGTTGACTTTCAAAGTATGTGTGAGTATTGCAAAGTGTATTTTTCTTGAATGAGTAGTTATACAAGTGAATATAATGAATTGTATTTCCCTTGCATGAATGCTATATATATCTCGTATTAGTCTATATATATAAAACAGTTCCGTAACTGACTCATTCATTCACTGACTGACTGACTGACTGACTGACATACAACGCACAGACCAAACCGCTGGACCTAAAGGGCTGAAATTTTGCATGGCGATTCTTCTAATAGTGTAGGGGTGCACTAAGAAAGATTTTTCAAAAATTCTTCTTAGATTTTTTAAAATAAAATTTTTAAGCTGTTTTTTAAACTTTTTTTACGTTTGCATTTAAAATAATACATTGAGGGTTATAAAATTTGTATCACTAGAAAGATCATAAAAATTCCTTCAAAATGAAATTTTTTTCGAATTTTTACCTCCATTTCCTGATTTTTGGTGAATTTTTAAAGATTAATTTTTAGAATTTAATTTATTAAATGCTGATCACGTGATTTCTTTTTCTGGTACTTTCAATAAATTTATCGTCACGTGCGTAACAACTAAATAGACAAAAAAAATATTTTTTTCTCTTTCTAATGCAGCAGACGATTGGATATTATCCAAAAAAATGCATTTTTTTATAAATATATATATATAGATTTTTTTATAAATATATTTTATTTTTTTATAAATATTTTTTTATAATTTTTTTATAAATATATATATATATATAGATATATATTTTACATCAATTGTATACATTGATCATCGCATTTATTATAAGTATATATATTTATTTTTTGGCATAAATTGCATACGTTGACCGTTGTATTTAATTTGAATGTACTCCGTAGCGAAGTGCGGGTTTTCAGCTAGTAGTACATATGCAAATATTTGAATCAACATTGTTGTTATGTAAGAACTGTGTTTGAATGAAATTATTTAGAGTGCACTTCAAGATATACATACCCAAAGTTAGGGTAGAAGTAGCTAAGTCTCTCTATATATAATTAGTAATTTGTCCTGATTAGGATGAGCTTTTAAGATATTACCCCCAGTGTTAGAATAAAACCCCCGTCTGAAACGAGATTTCCCGCCTTCTTGTTTCCTTTGTCAAAACCATAGCGAATTCAGATAAGAAAATAATAAAGCGGTGATCAAAGAACCTACCGTTAAAACGAACAGCTCAACGCCGAACGGGAAATTTCACCCTTCGCTACAGGCTTCACACACTCCGAAATTCGTTACCAGTCTATATATTCACTCAAATATAATAAAAGAAGCAGATATAAAAATAGAAAGGTATCTTAATATGGACAGAGATAATGTTTAACAATTTATGGATGTATTTTCATTATGAAATAATTTATAATTAATCATAGTCAGGATTTAAAAATTTACAAACCGAACATTATTTATTTCTAATGCAACAGCTACCATCAAACTGAAATTCCTGTCTTTTTATTTCCCTCGTTTAAACAGTTGTGATTCATGTTATATAGATGCAAAAACGAGGTAGGTAAATCTAAAGAGTTTTAAAAAGCTTGACTTTTCTCCAAATATATGTGGGTGAATAAATTGGCCCACACATTTATATACAGGGTGATTTTTGTTAGACTGACACTACTCATAGCCATCTGTAGCGCGATCTATCAACCGGAATTCCACCAAAATTGATAGAGGAACTAAAGACCACACGGTAAAGAGCTCCATGTTAAAAAAAAATAAAGTTCAAAAAGTCGGCGATAGGGGAAGATATGGCGCTGTTGTTGTCGGCGTACCCGATGCAAAAAGCAAGTAAAACATCAAAATCTAAAATCACTACTACGTAGTCGACAGCAGCGCCAGTATTTTGGGCTATAAAGATAAGGAGTGAATACCGAAAAAGTTGTAATAAGCAGACAAATGAATAACAAAAAATTTTCACTGCAACACCGCTTTATGCAGCAAATTTACCACCCTCCCTTTGACCACCATCCTGGTGGACGACACATTGCATCCCGAACACTACGTTCTCAACGGCCGAGCGTAACATGTCACCAGGAGTGATCATCATAGTCCGGGATATGTTGTCCTGTATGGCCGCCAAGTTAGAGATTCCACCAAGATACACATTTGGACTTTAAATAACCCCAAGGAAAGAAGTCACAGATCCGGGGAGCAAGGTGGCCATGCAAGTGGAAAAAAAAAGCGACTGATGACGCTTTCTTCTATAAAACGATGACGCAACAGATTCCACACCGATCTTTATAGTCCAAAATACTGGTGCTGTTGTCGACTACATAGTTAGGAATTTACATTTTGAGGTTTTACTTGTGTTTTATGCAAACTCTCGGGTGCGCCGACAACAACAGCGCCATATCTCCCCCTAACGGCGACTTATGGAATTAATATTTTTTTCCATGAAAACTGTTTCCCATGTCGTCCTTAAACCCTCTATCAATTTTGGTGGAATTCCGGCTGATAGATCACGCTACAGGTGACTCTGAGTAGTGTCAGTTAAATAAAAATCACCTTGTATATATATATATATATATATATATATATATATGTGTGTGTGTGTGTGTGTGTGTGTGTGTGTATTAAATAGAGATAAAAGTACAGTTTTTACAGATTCCTGTCTTTTTATTTACTTCATTTAATCAGCTGTGATTCATGTTAAGCAAAAACGAGGTCTATTTTAAAAAGCTTGACTTTTCTCCAAATATATGTGGGTGAATAAATTGGCCCACGCATTTATATATATATATGTGTGTGTGTGTGTATTAAATTGAGGTAAAAGTACAGTTTTTACAGGTTAAATAATGTTTAATAATTTTCGTGCGCATTGTTATGGAGATATAATTGCCAATTAATCCTAATTAGTTTTTATAACCTTTTAAGAAATATCTCCCAGCGTTAGAATAAAAACCCTCACTGAAACGAGACTTCCTGCCATCTCGTTTCCTTTGTTAAAACCAGGGTGGATTCTGATTATAAGAAAAGAATAAAGGGGTGATCAAAGAACCTACCGTTAAAACGAACAGATCTACGCCAAGCGGGAAATCTCACCCTCCGCTACGGGCTTCACACGCTGCGAGATTCGTTACCAGTCACAGATATAAATTTATCGGAAGAGGAAGATATTTAACACTTGTTTGATTCAGCATTTCTGAAGAAAAAAGCAATAAAACGGCGCGGCCATTACGTGGGAAACTGAGACCTGCCTTTATTTCATCGTCCGCAGAGAAAGTGAAATAATGCATGATAATGACAGTTATCACTGGCGTGATTAAAGTTCGTGCAAACGCACGTAAAAAGGAGGCAGTCGAAATTGTCGTTTGGATGGTGGGAGGAAGGACACATTTCACGCTCTAGGGAACTCGTCGAAATTTTTTATGATGGGAGTGTAACAAGAGGTAAATGATTAGAGTGGTATATTATATTTTTGCCCTTTTTTTTAAAAGAAGCAGCGGAATCTTTGGTTAATATTTAGAAAGAAATTTATTTACCCAACATCTTTTCCGTAAAGATTTTAACATTATTTGAATTTTTTTCATCATGTCTGCATTTTTTAGTGGAGCGGCATTTGAAATTTGGATGAAAATATAGAATTAAGTTGCTGCTCATAGAATTGGTATTTTTTAATGGAGCGGCATTTGAAAGTTGGGGGGGGGGGTATAGAATTATGTTGCTGCTCAAAAGATTGCCATTTTTTAGTGGAACAGCATTTGAAATTTGGATGAAAATATAGAATGAAGTTGCTGCTCAAAAGATTGGCATTTTTTAGTGGAACAGCATTTGAAAATTGGATGAAAATATAGAATTAAGTTGCTGCTCAAAATATTGGCATTTTTTAGGGAAATGTCATTTGAATTTGGAGGAAAATGTAGAATTAAGTTGCTGCTCAAAAGGTAGAAATTTTTTAGTGGAGTGACATTTGAAATTTGGATGAAAATATAGAATTCAGTTGCTGCTCAAAATATTGGCATTTTTTAGTGGAACAGCATTTGAAATTTGGATGAAAATATAGAATTAAGTTGCTGCTCAAAAGATTGGCATTTTTTAGGGAAATGTCATTTGAATTTGGAGGAAAATGTAGAATTAAGTTGCTGCTCAAAAGGTAGAAATTCTTTAGTGGATTGACATTTGAAATTTGGATGAAAATATAGAATTAAGTTGCTCCTCAAAAGATTGGCATTTTTTAGTGGAACAGCATTTGAAATTTGGATGAAAATATAGAATTAAGTTGCTGCTCAAAAGATTGGCATTTTTTTAGGGAAATGTCATTTGAATTTGGAGGAAAATGTAGAATTAAGTTGCTGCTCAAAAGGTAGAAATTTTTTAGTGGAGTGACATTTGAAATTTGGATGAAAATATAGAATTAAGTTGCTGCTCAAAAGATTGGCATTTTTTAGGGAAATGTCATTTGAATTTGGAGGAAAATGTAGAATTAAGTTGCTGCTCAAAAGGTAGAAATTTTTTAGTGGATTGACATTTGAAATTTAGATGAAAATATAGAATTCAGTTGCTCCTCAAAAGATTGGCATTTTTTAGTGGAGTGACATTTGAAATTTGGATGAAAATATAGAACTAAGTTGCTTCTCAAAAGATTGGCATTTTTTAGTGGAACAGCATTTGAAATTTGGATGAAAATATAGAATTAAGTTGCTGCTCAAAAGATTGGCATTTTTTAGGAGAGTGTCATTTGAAATTTGGAGGAAAATGTAGAATTAAGTTGCTGCTCAAAAGGTAGAAATTTTTTAGTGGATTGACATTTGAAATTTGGATGAAAATATAGAATTGAGTTGATGCTCAAAAGATTGGCATTTTTTAGTGGAGTGACATTTGAAATTTGGATGAAAATGTAGAATTAAGTTACTGCTCAAAAGATTGGCTTTTTTTATTGGTTGGCATTTAAAATTTGGATGAAAATATAGAATTAATCTGCTGCTCAAAAGGTAGATACTTTTTAGTGGATTGATATTTGAAATTTTTATGAAAATATAGAATTAAGTTGCTGCTCAAAAGATTGGCATTTTTTAGGGGAATATCATTTGAAATTTATATGAAACGATAGAATTAAGTTGATGATCAAAAGATTGGCAATTTTTAGGGGAACGACATTTGAAATTTGAGTAAAAATATAGAATTAAGTTACTGCTCAAAAGATTGGCTTTTTTTATTGGTTGGCATTTAAAATTTGGATGAAAATATAGAATTAAGTTTCTCCTGAAACAGTGGCATTTTGAAGTGGAGAGGCATTCAAAATTTGGTACAAAATATAAAGTTAAGTTGCTGGTAAAAACAATTGACATTTTTAAGGGGAGCTACTTTTAAAATTTGGATGAAAATAGAGAATTTAGTTGCTCCTCAAAAGATTGGCATATTTTGGTGAAGTGACATTATAACTTTGGATGAAAATATAAAATTAAGTTGCTGCTCAAAAAATTGACATTTTTAAGAGGAGCGGATTTTAAAATTTGGATGACCATATTAAAATCAAATTGTTGTCTCCAAGAGAAAAAAAATTACATTCGGCATCGCAGTACGTGAAACCGACACTTTTACGAAGTACGATACGGAAATTAAATGATAGAAGAAACGAGATAATTCTTGCATTGTAAAAGGCATAAGTCGCCCAAAACCCACATCAGAATTTATCAATTGCCTTGGTGTGAATCAGAATGATACCCTTTTACGAGTTTATTTTTCAAAAACATTTTTTTTTTCTGATTGTGTAAAAAGGCTGAATATCTCGAACTTTTAACGTGCATCTATAAAACTTCCTGTAATCGAATCCTAAGCTGTGTTTTGTTTTCCTTGCCAAACTATTTATTATACTCTATAAAAGATATCTACCTTCTGTAAACTAAATTTATAAAACTCTATCAAAACTTCTCTGATCCGTCAATAGAAAAATTATTAATTCTTATCATGAATTAATTCATTAATTCCCGACTATTTTAATTACGTGTAAAGAATCCTGTTATAACATTCATTTTCAGCGAGCTTTCAACCACTGGTTGCAAATATTTGCCGGCTGAGTTTGCTGCAGTAAAGACGGCGACACAGTCCGTTTCCAGACGATTTTTTTATCGGGACCATTTTGTTCAGTAAGTACCTCTTAGCGTCTATAAAGATAGGGTATTTTTTTCTTACTTCTATTACTCCTTTATCTACCCTTCGGTGTCACGCTGTAAGCAAAAAGGGTGTATCACGTATTTTTTACATAAAAAAACTTCTTTTTTTATTACTTTTCCTGCCACTTTTACATATATCTTACGGAGTTACGTCTGTACTCACGCCAAAATACGGAGAGTGTTTGCATTTCACGGCGGTCTTCTAAAACGGTACCCATCCGCAGATAAAGAGTGTCACTTCATACCACCTGTCATTCACGCTGAGTGGGATTACATGTTTTTGATAGAAATTGGGATTTTCACTCTTCGGATATCACACCAAATAGAGCCGCAGAGACACCGATCTGCAGCTATTTTGGAGATACTTTGTTTCTTTGGATGTAATATGTGCTTATGAAGAGTCTCGATTACACATGAAATATTTATGACTCGCACCCTTTGTTTCTGTGAGAATAAAGGATTTAATTTTTTAAAAAATATCTGCTCTGTAGAACCATGTAATTTTATTCACATCGGTAAAAAAAGAAAATTCAAGAATGTGCTTTATTTGCTAATCCCCACTCTTGGTGTATCACTAGCATTATATTTGTTTCTTTGGATGTAATATGTGCTTATGAAGAGTCTCGATTACAAGTGAAATATTTATGACTCACCCTTTGTTTCTGTGAGAATAAAGGATTTAATTTTTAAAAAATATCTGCTCTGTAGAACCCTGTAATTTTATTCACATTGGTAAAAAAATGAAAACCCAAGAATATGCTTTATTTGCTAATCTCCCCTCTTGGTGTATCAGTAGCATTATCTTTGTTACTTTGGATGTAATATGTGCTTATGAAGAGTCTCGATTATACGTGATATATTTATGACTCGCACCCTTTGTTTCTGTGAGAATAAAGGATTTAATTAAAAAAAATATCTGCTCTGTAGAACCAAGTAATTTTACTCACATCGGTAAAAAAAAGAAAACCCAAGAATATGCTTTATTTATTAATCTCCCCTCTTGGTGTATCACTACCATTATCTTTCCTCCTATTTATACATATTTTCATTCCGCCTTTGTTATGAGCCATTTAGAACTAAGTCTTGTGACAGTGAAAAAATTAAAATTAGACGTTTTAGGTTGTAAATCAATTAGAGAGGTAAGTCTTGCGGTAGCGAAAAAAAAAATTTCAGATAGTCTCTTGTAACGAAACTACCGTGGGTTATTAAGGCTGCTATGTACTAAGAAAAAAAATCGTATTTCCCTTTTCCTCATCTTGCAGACTCTTGCGGTGGGAGGAGTCCAGTTGACAGTTCGAGAATTCCACCCCCTTTAGGATTGACATTTTGAGGGATTGCAATGGCTCTCTCTCTCTAAAGGGGGGGTTAAGCGCTGCCCCCCGAATTTTTTATTTAAAATATATTTTTGTCAACTATTTACAGGTACATAAATTCTGATAATCAAGTAAAATTAAAGGATTCATTTTATAAATTTCGTCCACCGAAGGAATTTATGAGCGTTTAAAACACACTAGACCAGATTTTCCCCCGAATAATTTAAACTAGCCGCTGCACGACCAGCATGGTCGCTTTTAGTTTTATATTTTCTTTTGCAAAACAACTCAACTGAAAGTAACAAATGTAAGGAATGTTACCATTACCTTTCATCATAAATATACGTTGTTAAGGGGTATTCTCTATAAGGCTGATTCTAAAACATCGTGATTAAAAAATGTTAATTTCTATTACTTCAGAACAGAGTCAAAGATAAGACTGAGAAACCCAACACCAATGATTTTAAAAATTACATCCCTCTCTGTATGTACTATTTTTCAAAATTAAGATATTTACACTTTATCATTACATCAAATAAGATATTGTTGGGGAAAATATTTTCCCCTTATAAAATGGAGTAAAAATTTAGCAAGTTCTAAAATATAGTTGCAGTACATCACTCTCTGTATATACTATTGTCCACAATTCATTTATCTATACTTAGTCATATCAAATAATTAATTGTCAGGAAAATTTCTTCACTTATAAAAATGGGAGTAAAATTTCACCACGTACTGAAAAAAGTGTAGAAAATTAACTATTACTGGCTCTCGGTTGCCATGCCGGCGATGGTTAAGCCTTTACTTCGCGATCATTTATGCTCTCTTTCACGCCTTTCTCTTCATGAATTATTTCTTCTTCGCTGTCTTTCTTGAGACTGTTCCCAAATTTCCCTTGATCGTGTAGTTCACTTTCGAGTATTCCTGATTTCAGTGCGTAAATCCATGTTGACACGCGGCTGTAAATTGTGGACGTTCGGTAATGTTTACATATGGTAGTGGCAGCCGTTGCCATTCGGAGTTTAGAAAAATCATCGATTTTTGTGCCGCATACCTACACGTTTTATATATATATAGATTTTAAAATATTAGTTGCATTTTTTTAGAAAAACGAAAAATGTACATAAATGAAAAATTTCTTTCTCTTTGACGGAGTACAATTTAACGAAAAAAAATCTTTGAATCCAAGTCGGCAATCCGTGGACAAATTTTCTCCATAAGGTTAACATTGAGGTGAGCGAATCCAATGGGGTTAGTACATAACAGCCTTAACATAGTATTACTTATCGTTGCTTACCTCTTTTTTATGTATATAACTATGTATGTATTATGCATATATGTATCTATATATAATGCACGTATGTATATATATACATATATGTATGTCAAAATTTTGACGCATTTTGGTACTTTTCTGTTTAACTGTTTACTGCTCGTCCAAGCAATACAGACTGGGTTTGGCGCGCTGCCAAAATTATAACTCGCGAAGTACGGATGGATGGTTTTAGCGACTGAAATTTTGATTTCCAGAGGACCGTTATGCAGGAACGTAATCCTACGTGAAAATTATTTTAGATATTTTAGGGTGTTAATGAATCAGAGAAATATTGTGACAGTGAAAAAATAAAATTTAGTCGTTTTGGGTTATAAATTAATCAGGGATAAGTCTTGCGATAACGAAAAAATTAGACGTTAAAGGTTGTAAAGAATCAAACAGGTGAGTCTTGCGATAGTGAGAAAATTAAAATTAGACGTTTAAGGTTGTAAATTAATCAAACACGGAGTCTCGTGACAGTGAAGAATTTTAAATTAGACATTTTAGGTTTTAAATTAATCAGAAAGATAATTCTTGCGATACTGAAAAAAATTAAAATTAGACGTTTTAGTGGTAAATTAATTAAGACAGATAAAGTTTGCGATACTGGAAAAAATTAAAATTAGACGTTTTAGGTGATAAATTAATCATTCAAATAAGTCTTGCGGTAAGAAAAAATCAGAAGTATACGTTTTAGGTTGTAAATGAAACAAATAGGAAAAAATTAAAATTTGACGTTTTGGGTTGTAAATGAATCAGATAATGAATTTTTGCCATGACATTTAACTGTTTATCTCTGTCTATAAGCACCTCAATCTGTCATAATTAATTGAGGCAAACAAACCAAATTTTATAATTTTTAATGGAAAATATACATATAACATAGCAGGCACTAAAAAAATATCGCACGGCAGAAATAAGCTGTGGTCTTTGAAGAGAATTTACGATGGGTATGTCTAGAGGACATGGGACCGTAAGTGACGTGTTTTGAAAGATCCGAGTGGAGGTCTTGACATACTATACTGTCCTTAAACATGAATATTAAAATATGAAAGGTTTTTTTAAAACTTATTTTACGGTGATTGTATTTCCTTTTTAGTTATACTTCGTGACATTAGCGATCACACAATGCATATTGCAAACAACTTTAACATAATTTATCTTAAATTCCCTCTGCTTTTCAATGACCAATTCTAATTTCTGATCCTAATTAACTAATTATAATTCTTGTAATTGAAATGTGTTGATAGAAGTCCTCTTCCTATTATTCCAAATTCAGTGTTTTGCCTTAATCTAAAATTTCAGCCATGACATCATTTACGCCTTCATCAGATGTCTTAATTGTTTCGTGATTAGTAAAAAATGGTCGCACTGTTTCGATCAAGCACCTTGTGTTTTCATTACAACCGACGGGAAAACTCAGGTATATATGCGTAAAAGACAGGCCTAAATTTGACATAATGAGGAGGCATCCTATGCCATAGCACGGAAAGAATGTGCAAAGTTTTCAAACCAATTTAACGTTCATGAGCATAATCTCTATATATAAAACAGTTCCGTAACTAACTGACTCACTGACTGACATACAACGCACAGACCAAACCGCTGGAGCTAAAGGGCTGAAATTTTGCATGGCGATTCTTCTTATAGTGTAGGGGTGCACTAAGAAAGATTTTTGAAAAATTCTTCTTAGATTTTTTAAATTAAATTTTTAAGCTGTTTTAGTACATTTTTTTAAGTTTGCATTTAAAATAATAATTTGAGGGTTATAAATTTATATCACGAGAGAGATGATAAAAATTCCTTTAAAATGAGATCTTTTTCGAATCTTTACCTCTATTTTCTGATATTTGGTAAATTTTTAAAAATTAATTTTTAGAATTTAATTTATTAAATGCCGATCACGTGATTTCTTTTTCTGGAACTTTAAATAAATTTATCGTCACGTGCATAACAACTAAATAGACCAAAAAAAAATTTTTTTCTTGCTAATGCGGCAGACTATTGGACATTATCGAAAAAATATTAAAATACAATAATAAAAGATATTATGTTCCTCAAACTGTACTATATTAACTGTACTATATTCTTTAGTATGTCCTATTACATTTAATTTGAATATTTTCTTCTACATTATTTTGTCTATAAAAATATACCTTACGATTTTTTTATAAATATATTTTTTTGTTTTTTTACATCAATTTTATATATTGATCGTCGTATTTATTATAAATATATATATATATATATATATATATATATATATATATATATATATATATATATATATATATATATATATGTCGGACGCTGGTGCTTCACGCCCGATCTATTTAACACATCATTCCAAATATCCTATTAATCATTTTGCAGTCCGTGGTCCGATGGCGAGACAATGTAGAATCCAAACTCAAATACAGTGACGACAACTCCATTATCATTTACTAACATATTTATTAAATCACTTAACGACTCTCAGCTCCATAACTAAAAGATATGGCTTCCCAATCCCCATTAAAATATGTGCGCCTTCAGCACACATCCTTTCCATTCCCTAGTTATCCATGGCTCTGCCGATTTTTCTTTGTTTCAACGTTTAAACCAACGCTCAGTGACGCTCATTACTTATGCGTGATGTCATATCGTACATGTTCTTTTTTTTTGCTAAACTCAGCATTTCCTTTCTCTTCGACGCTCAAACCACAGATGCGCCAAGATTATATAATGAAAAGGGGAATTTCCCTTTAGAATCTGTGGTTCTTCGGAGATTGAATCAAGCCGACCCATTAATTCCATTTTCACTGCAATACATACGCCGCTTATTTGAACTCCCAGACTTTTTAATTGTTAAATCCTATATTTTAATAACTAAAATCCCATTTTAAGGTCGCGTGATCGCCCCCCATATTTAAGCCTCACATATATATATATATATATATATATATATATATATATATGTATATATATATATATAAATATATATATATATATATATATATATATATATATATATATATATATATATATATATATATATATATATATATATATATATATATATATATATATATATATATATATATATATTTGGCATTAATTGCATACATTGACCGTTGTATTTAATTTGAATGTACTCCGTAGCGAAGTGCGGGTTTTCAGCAAGTATTCACATAAGAATGTGTTTATCTGAAACTAGAAACAAACTTCGTCAATATATCAACGAGTCCACTGCTTCAGCCACTGCGGAATAGAAGGTAACGAGAAAGCCGACTTCTTGGCAAAAAGAGGGACTGGGATTCTCCAAACATCAAATGCAGAGATCCCATACACCACAATTAAGTCAATCAATAAGAGAGCGTTTCAAAGCAGACTCATCAGTGAACTTTCGGCGACAAATTCCCAGAAAATCTTGTGGAATAAAATTCACGAACTACTTGACTGGCCAAGGAAAAGAGCTGCCGCTGAATTCCGGTTGGCTGCAGGACACGACTGCCTCGCAAAACATCTCCACCGTTTTGACATTCTGGATAATCCGTTCTTCATGCTCTGCGACCTTCAGTCCAGTTGTGGGAGCGATATTGGGAGGCAAGAGATCAACCAAATGGGCCAATGGACACTTGCTACCTACTTATTGGACTTTTCCCATCTTTGTTCGGTTTATTTGGATTAGCTTATCTGTGTATTGCCCGCCATTGGAAATAATAATAATCTATATATATAAAACAGTTCCGTAACTGACTGACTCACTGACATACAACGCACAGACCAAACCGCTGACTCACAGACCTAAAGAGCTGACATTTTACATGGCGATTCTTCTTACAGTGTAGGGGTGCACTAAGAAAGATTTTTGAAAAATTCTTCTTAGATTTTTTAAAATTAAATTTTTAAGCTGTTTTAGTATATTTTTTTAAGTTTGCCTTTAAAATAATAATTCGAGGGTTATGAAATTCATATCACGAGAAAGATCATAAAAATTCCTTTAAAATGAAATCTTTTTTGAATCTCTACCTCCATTTTCTGAATTTTGGTGAATTTTTAATGATTAAATTTTAGAATTAATTTATTAAATCTGATCACGTGATTTCTTTTTCTGGTATTTTAAATAAATTTATCGTCACGTTCATAACAATGAAATAGACAAAAAAAATTTCTCTTGCTAATGCGGAAGACAATTGGACATTATCTAAAAAAATATTAAAATACAGTAAAAGATATGTTCCTCAAACTGTGCTATATTAACTGTACTACATTCTTTAGTATGTCCTATTAGATTTCATTAGAATATTTTCTTCTACATTATTTTGTCTATAAAAATATCTCTTACGATTTTTTTATAAATATATATATATATATATATATATATATATTTTACATCAATTGTATACATTGATCGTCGTATTTATTATGCATATATATATATATATATATATATATATATATATATATATATATATATATATGTATTTTTTTTTTTGCATTAATTGCATACATTGACCATTGTATTTAATTTGGATGTACTCCGTAGCGAAGTGTGGGTTTTCAGCTAGTATATATATATATATATATATATATATATATATATATATATATATATATATATATATATATATATATATATATATATATATATATATATATATATAAGTAAAATAAAAAATCAACGCGTCCAGCCCCAGCTACCAATTTACAACCCATGCGTTCAACCAGGGGCGTTCCAACGCGGGGTGCAAGGGGTGCGGGGCACACGGGCGGCACATCAAGGGGGGCGGCAAGTCAGCCGCCCGGATAAAAAAAAATTTAAAACTAATTTATTTGAAAAATAATTAATATAAAAATATCACCATTATGCTAGGTAACTACTTAGAGTTAAAAAAATGCATTTTACAAGTATAACTGGAAATAAACAGTAAGGTTTGGACTCAGAAGGGGAAGTGACGCGCCCAGGCGACAGTCGCGACCTATAGCCACAACTGTAGCTCTGTATAATAAGGCCCTTAGATTTTTCGCTTTTGCGAAGCCAGTGTGTCTACAGGACAGGGCTGATCTAGTGTAATTTTTGTTTATTCTGCACATGCCGGATGTGATGAGGTTTGCGCGCGAAAAATGTTAAAAGAAGGTTATTCTGGGAGATTTTGTCTTAGGCTGAGGTCGTATCAGATCATTTTCGCTCCCGGTATGTTATTTTTATTGTGATTTCGTTTTGTAACTCTGTGTGTCTCTATATATAATCAAATGTGTTTGATTAAATTAAGACTTCCTTTTTATTTGGCGAAGCAAGAATGCCTATATTTTAATGATTATTTAAATTCGGCTATGGAGAAATTTACTTAAAGGGACAGTGGACCTTCAAACCTAACTTTTTTTGTTTTGAATGGATTTCCTTGAAATTTGAATATGTGATTAGTACCATAAATATGTAAAAGTGGTTAAAATGTAATGATGAAATATTAATAATTTATGAATTATGAATTATATCAAAAATCAGCCTAATTAAAAATGTTCCATGAGCATTTCTTTTGCATATAATATGGCAATTTTTACTTACAGGATCCCTTATAGAACTAACAATGAAACTCATTGCTTATTTTAAGCATTCATTAAAAATATAAAGAGAAAAAAATAATAACAGTGCAAACACCCTTTTACTTATGCAAAATACCTCTAAATCATCTTTTCAAGGACAAAATTTAAAAATTCTGAGCTACGAAGCATGATTATTTTCAATAAGATTTATTTGATATACAGTTAAGTATATTAAACTTAAATTTCAAAGCAATACGGTAATTAGAAATGCACCCGGAGTAGTTTGAATATTCGTATGACACGAAAATTTTTATTTTGAGAAAAACGCGTTTAAAGTTATTGCTGTTAGTATCCACATAATATCTAAATTAAATACAAATGCCTATAACTAGAAAAGTAATCACAGAAATTAAAAATTCTTTTTGCAACACATTTCTACTCGTCCGTAGTTTCACAATTCAATAAAATAAAATAAAAATCGAATTTTTGGACAAATTTCACAATTTTGAAAGTCCACTGTCCCGACAATGGACCACGAAACACTTTTTTTTTAATTTATCAACCAATTGCAATGAAATTTTGTATACTTATACAGTGTTGTTTAGAGATGAAAATGCTAAATTAAAAAAAGATCAGAATGTAATTAATTAAGATATTAATTAAAATCAGTTTGTTAATTACTCTACTTAAAAATTCTCCATGTGCATCAATTTTTGTCTCAGATATCTAATTTTCTTTCTTAAGCTAGCTTTATATAGTTATAATAAAAGTTAGTAGTAATATTAGATTTACAGCCATATTTATAAAAACTAGAAAAGAAATCGATAAAAATAGGTCATTTTATGCAAAATTTTATCAAATTTTTTTTTTATTGTAAAAATTTTAAGGTGTTTTAAAATAGTATAATGAATTTATCACTAAGTTTTATTCTAACATATATAAATAATCATTTTATGAAATTTTATGAAAATTCATGAAAAATTATGACGCATGGAACATTTTGAACTTACCGAAACGACATGAAAAGTTTCTTTGAGAAAATAGCATTTAAAGTTTTAATTTAACGTAACATTTCCATTGTTTACGTTTGGAAAAATACTTATAACTCGGTTAATAATGATTGGATCAATATAACTTTTTTTTTTAATTTAAAGCTGATGAGTTGCAGAATCATTTTCTGAAAAAAAAATCGTTTTTGAGACATATTTTTGTCAATCTGAAGGTCCATTGTCGCCTTAAACAAAAACACATTGGTTTTAGCAGCGCTACTCCACGTCGCAACCAGTTGGGAAATATATTGTTCGTTTTTGTTTTAGCACATTTTAACCCATCATCCCATCAAATCGCGTCGCATTGCCGGCATCGCATCGGTGCGGGCGGTTTTTGTCAGGTTGCAGGAAAATACTCTTTTATGCCCTGAGCTTATAAATACACGGACCGGGATAATTTGCACTATATTAATTTTGAACGTGTCCATCTCAACAACTGAAAAACAAAGCTTTTTGTCTCTAATTTTTGTGCTCGATATTGTGATTGCTGACCAACAAAAATATTTCACAGGTAAGTAAACTTGATGATATTTTTTCTTTTGAGCGGTTAGCGGTTAGAAATTGAAATAATACATTTATGGTTTGACATTTGTTTTAAAAATAGCTAGGATTCATTACTTAATTATATTTTAAAGTTTTTTATTTTATTTTGCAAATGTTAAACATATACTACAGGAACAAGTGTAAACTTGAATTTTTGAACTGCATCACCTTATTTTTTTAACAGGTACGTGAAATATGGCAATTCAGAAATCGGGAAAATACGATTTTTTTTTTAATTGAAGAAAACGTACGGGGAATTGTATTTAAAATATGAACAAAATTAAAATAAAATCGATTTGGAACGTTTCTTTGCAAAAGTCACTCTTTATCGAGAAACAGCTTAACTTACATTGCGCCATTTTTATAAGTTCTTTACGAAAAGAACCTCATTTTTTTTTACAGATGTCTGATAAACGTAAAAAGTTTTCTGGGGCCCAATACAGAAAAAGAAAACTTGAAAAAGAAGAATTAGTAAAGAAAGCTTGTGGTTCATTAAAAACATTTTTAATCCCAGAAAGATCGCATGAGGCGCCATCAAGTTCCAGAGATACAAATGTGACGGAGACCGAAATCACAAACCCCAAGGAAGATGTTTTAATCGCAGAACCAAGTCTTGAAACCAGTGAAACCGTGACCAAAGATCATGAAGATTTTCTTCATCTTTCTTATAAAGATGATGTTTATAAGGATCCTAGTTGTTGGCCTTCCGTACTATCTGACAAAATTAAATTAACTTTAGTAGAGTTAGGTCCTACCCAACTTACAGAAGCGGATCTAAACTTTCCTGTAAATAAAGATAACAGAGGTTTCTCATCTATTTATTATAAAAAAAATTAAGTAATGGGGAAATAATTCCAAGAGTTTGGCTAGTGAATTCTAAGTTAAAAGATTGTGTATTTTGTTTTCCTTGCAAATTATTTAAAACTTTTCCTAGTGCCGTTGTTGAGGGATATAGCGATTGGAGACATTTAACTCAGATTATTGAACGTCATGAAAAATCAAAAAGTCACATTTGTAATACAAAATCTTGGATTGATTTAAATAAATCAATTTCTTCTGAAACAACTACTGATTCTCTAAATGAGAAATTAATAAATATGGAAAAAGATAGATGGGTTTCCGTGTTAAAAATTATAATTTATACCGTTAAATTCTTAGCCGGTCAAAATTTGAGCTTTAGAGGCAAAAAAAATAAGTTATACGAGCAACGAAATGGAAACTTTTTAAAATTAATTGAAACAATTGCAAAGTTTAATGATACCATATCAGACCACCTCACTAGAATTAGCAGAAATCCATCAAGTATGCCTCATTATTTAGGTGTTCATATTCAAAATGAACTTATTTCCCTTTTGGGTCAAAAAATAAGACATGAAATAATTTCGCTCTTAAAAGTTAGTAAATATTATTCTATTATTTTAGATTCCACCCCTGATCTAAGTCACCAAGACCAATTTACTGTTGTAGTAAGATTTGTTCTATTACATAATAAATCAAAGCAAATAGAAATTAGGGAGCATTTTTGGGGATTTATTTCAATACCAGATTCGACAGGACAGGGTTTAACTGATATTTTATTAGATTTTTTGGAGACTCACAACATTTGATTGGGGGATTTAAGGGGGCAGGGTTATGATAATGGTGCGAATATGAAGGGTCGCAATAATGGTTTACAAAAAAAAGTTCTTGACTTAAACCCTAGAGCTTTTTATGTGCCTTGTGCGGCCCATAGTTCAAATTTAGTTGTTAATGACGCTGCAAAAGCGTCTTTAGAAATTACAAGCTTTTTTGTAATTGTACAGGAGCTATACGTTTTCTTCTCCGCATCCACTAAACGTTGGAACGTCTTAAAAAATGAAATCCCAACTTTAACGCTTAAACCCCTTTCAGATACTAGATGGGAAAGCAGAATAGATGCGCTAAAAGTTCTTAGATACAATCTAACAAAAATATATGATGCTTTATATACCCTCTATTCTAATAATACTAGAGACTCTGAAACTAGAAACATGGCAAATTCATTACTTTTGAAAATTAAGTTGTTTAAATTTATTTGTTCCATTATTACATGGTGTAATGTGTTAACAAAAATTAATATCGTAAGTAAAGCTATGCAGGAATCGGATGCTATACTACCAAATATTATTTTAATGTTAGAGCAAACCAAAACATATTTATATAATATTAGGTCAGATAAAGGTTTTAGTGATATTTTAGAAGAGGCAAAAAATATTGCAGAAGATATCGATTGCGACCCTTCATTTCCTCTGGTTAATATTGTTAGACCCCGAACAAAAAAACGTTTATTTGACTACGAATGTAAAGATGGGGCTCCAAAAAATCCAGAAGACCAATTCAAAATTAATTTTTACTTTGTAATATTGGACACTGCATTATCAAAAATAGAAGAAAGGTTCGAACAAATAAAACAACATCACACAGTTTTCAATTTTCTCAACGACCTAAATAATTTCCTTAAAACAGATAAATCAAATAGGTCTACAAAATGTAAATCTGTGGAAATTATGTTACATGATCATTTTAAAAATGAAAAAGATATTATAGCTGAAGATTTATGGGATGAAATTGACAACGTTGCATCCTTTATTTCCCCTGAAATGAACTCTTTAAATGTGATTCAATACTTATTTACAAGTAACCTCATCTATCTGTTTCCAAATTTAGTGATTGCCATACGAATTTTTTTTAACATTACCCGTGACTGTGGCTAGCGGGGAAAGAAGCTTTTCAAAACTTAAAGTAATAAAAAATTATTTGAGATCAACAATGGGACAAGAAAGGCTTTCAGACTTATCTATTATTAGTATAGAAAAGGACATTTCGGAAGAGATAGATGTATCAGATATTATAACAGAATTTGCATTAAAAAAGGCACGAAAAGCAAAGATTTTTAAGCTTTTTTACTGTCTGTTATTAAGTATATGTATTAATAGATATGTGTTGTATGTATTTAATATAACGTATTCATTTGGTTACTATATCAATACATTAATAATTATTATGTTAGGTTGTAAAATTAAAAAATAAACTGAATTTATAATATTTTCTGTAATTCGTTGTTTCATTTAAGGTAAAAATATTTCAGATAAATTTCAATTAATCCATAATGTATGAGGGGGGCGGCAAAATTATTCTCGCACACGGGCGGCAGCTACCCTAGGAACGGCCCTGCGTCCAACCCATGCGTACATATTTAGTGCAAACAGTATACAGTTCTATCAGTGCTACTGTGTGGTCTCATATATTTACATTCTTTCCAAAATATCTGTAAGAACAAGAGATAGTATCCTTTCCCAACCAACGCACAGATACTATAGACTCCACTGAATGATGAATCTGGAGCCAAACGCAACTCAACTCAATCGCTCCCCAAAAGAATTTTTACTCATTTCATTCATAAATCCAACCAGGTCGTCTCGTCTTTATCAGTGTGAAATAAATAACAGCCTCTGTGCCTAAGAACACTTCTCTTTTACCCACTAGTCTTCCACACAGTTGCAAAGTGGTTAGGGAAGAGAAAAATGTTAAAGTAGGTGGGGTTCCTATCCATGTAGACGCCCAATAAATAACATTTCCCGGAAGAAACGGTGGTTGAGTATTTATCAGAAAGAGGGCGCTTTCGCTTATCTAAATAGAGCCTACAAATTGAGTGGATGGGGGTACAAATTACCACCCCTGCTATGTCAAATCTTTGCACTTCATGTATGTCTGGGGCAAGACAGACCTATTTTTGCTCGAATTTCAAGTTAAATTATTAATACTCTTACATAAATTATTTATATATATTTTAAATTAACTATCAGTTAAATTATAAATATTATATTCCCAGAAAAAAACTTTAAACATTATATGCAAGTAACAAAATGATTCTTTTTTTTTCTAGGATTATAGCCATCATAATTTTTCACATTTTTATTCTTTTTATAGTATGATAGTCTACTTATAAATCATTTTGTAAGTGAACTAAAAACAAAGAAAAGCTATTTTACTGCAATTAGAAACTTTATTTTTTTTAAATGGAAATAATTCGTCCGTCCAACAAAGAAGAATCTAATAAATTTCTCTCAAAACGCTTTATATCGACTCGACGCTTTCATTCTGACAAAAGCGTAATTATAGTGGTTTAACACCCTACTAAATGCAAAATTTGACTAAAATTTGTTTTTAGGGTTTCAAGATAGAAAAATCTGAGTACAATTTTTTAAAAGATAAATTTAACAGAAATCTGGGGTGTCATCGCAGAAGTTTTTATCTTTTTTAAAGAGGATATTTAAAAAGAATCAAGAGAAAATTTAAAAAATTTTCTCGGAATTAAATAGCAATTATTTTTAACAGGTTACTTGCTTTAATGCTGCTGTGTACTAACTCTATTGGATTCTCTCACCTCAATGTTAACCTATGGAGAAAATGTGTCTAATATTTACAGCTACATAAATGCTGATAATCCAATAAAAGTGCTATTTTCAGATAGCCTGAACTTAAGCACCTTGCAACACGATTCATTTTATAAATTTCTTCCACCAAAGGAATTTATGAGCGTTTAAAACACATTATACCAGATCCCCCCCCCCAGAATAATATAAATTTAAAGATATTATTTGCATTTTTTTTTTAATGAAAAATAACCCAAGGTGTGAAATTTCTTTCTCTATTACGGACTGCAATTTTTTATTTTTTTTTAATGTTTCAATCCAAGTCGGCAATCCTTGGACACATTTTCTCCAAAGGTTAACATTGAGGTGACGGAATCCAATAGGTTAGTACACAGCAGCCTTAACGTTCTGGTCTGACTTGGTTCAAAGGTATTGGAGAGTCCGCTAGCGAATGGTATAATAGCCAAGTGCACGGCATTGGCAAACAATAGCAACGTTCTGGTCATATTTCATATTTAATTTCCGAATAATGTTTATCATTTATATAGCTAACTAGCCGAAAACCCGCACTTCGCTACGGAGTACATTTAATTTAAATACAACGGTCAATGTATGCAATTAATGCCAATATATATATATATATATATATATATATATATATATATATATTTATAATAAAAACAACGATCAATATATGCAATCGATGAAAAAAAAAAAAATATATATATTTATAAAAAAAATCGTAAGGGATATTTTTATAGACAAAATAATGTAGAAGAAAATATTCAAATTAAATCTAATAGAACGTACTAAAGAATATAGTAGATTTAATATAGTACAGTTTGAGGAACATAATATCTTTTATTGTATTTTAATATTTTTTTGGATAATTTCCAATCTTCTGTCGCATTAGTAAGAAAAAAAAATTGTCTATTTTGTTGTTATGCACGTGACGATAAATTTATTTAAAGTACCAGAAAAAGAAATCACGTGATCAGCATTTAATAAATTAAATTCTAAAAATTAATCTTTAAAAATTCACCAAAAATCAGAAAATGTAGATAAAGAATCGAAAAAGATATCATTTTAAAGCAATTTTTATGATCTTTCTCGTGATATAAATTTTATAACCCTCAAATTATTATTTTAAATGCAAACTTAAAAAAAGTTACTAAAACAGCTTAAAAATTTAATTTAAAAAAATCTAAGAAGAATTTTTCAAAAGTCTTTCTTAGTGCACCCCTACACTATAAGAAGAATCGCCATGCAAAATTTCAGCCCTTTAAGTCCAGCAGTTTGGTCTGTGCGTTGTATATCAGTGAGTCAGTCAGTTACGGAACTGTTATATATATATATATATATATATATATAGATAGATAGATAGATAATTTGTCTAAAAGTAATATTCTGCAAGAAATATTTTTAAGCTTAAGACAAGTATGCTTGACATAATTTTATCTGAAACGTATTTTGACGCGCTCTACAAACAAATAGGTATAAATTGGAAATGTTCTTCTATTCATGAATGAATAGAAGATCTCTTCATCATAATCTCAATTAATAAACCAAAACTCTTCTGTTTATTCCATAAACTACAAAATAATTTTATTTCATAACAGTTAGTTTTAATTAGAAGGATTATTTAGACAGATTAAACAATAATAAAAAAAAATTTAAATAATAATTTTTGTTCAGTAGAAATCTTCCAACACTCAGTTTGAAAATATAAATTTTAGGTCTCATCTCACACTTACTCTTTTAAAATTATGCTACTTTACTTTTGCAAAAATCAATTGAAAGCTTTATAGAAAATGACTATTGTAGCCACAATTTTATTTCAAACAATGAAAAACACACAAAAAAAATATGTTACTAATTTTGTCGAAGTACTATGGTAATTAAAAGTTTACAAATTTTAAATTTTAAATTTATAAGTTTTCTCATATATTTTTATATTTATGATTTCTTACACTTGTAAAAGTTAAATTTTTCAATTAAAATTTTTCAAATATAAAATATTAAATTTCTAAATTTTACAATTATATTTTTATATTTATAATTACTTACATTTACAGCAACATAAAATGCAAAATTTTGAAAAAATTGGTAATGCTGAAAAATAAAATCATATATTAATGTTACTGTCAACTAGATCTGTATTAATTATAAGGTAATAAATTTAAAATGCTAAAAATTTCATAATTTTTTCTTATAATCGTAGTTTTATATTCTTTCTTACTTTTGCAGAGATTAAAAGCAAACTTTACAAAAAAATAATAAGCTATATAACAGTAATTCTTACGTATCAATAATTTTTACATATCAGTATTGCTCTTAAGGCTGCTGTGTACTAACCCTATTGGATTCGCTCACCTCAGTGCTAACCTATGGAGAAAATTTGTCTACTATTGACAGCTGCATAAATGCCAATAATCCAATAAAAATGTTCTTTGCCAATAATCCAATAAAAATGCTTTCAGTTAGCCTGGACTTTTCTGCACCTTGCAACAGGATTCATTTTAGAAATTTCTTCCTTCAAAGGAATTTAGGAGCATCTAAAACACACTATACCAGATTTTTTTCCCGAATAATTTAAATTTTAAAATATTATTTGCAGTTTTAGAAGATCAAAAAAATAAAAATGCCCCAAGGTGTAAAATATCTTTCTGTATTACGGAGTACAATTAAAAAAGAAAAAAACTTTCAATCCAAGTAGGCAATCCTTGGACACATTTTCTCCATAGGTTAACATTGAGGTGAGAGAATCCAACAGGGTCAGTACACAAAAGCCTTAAGCAGCAACATGTCACTTTCTAAGTTAATACGTATTGAAAATTCTGACTTTTTGTCATATTTTTATGCTTATTTTTCATTCTTTTGTACAAATGAAAAGCATATTTTATGAATAAATTAATATCATAATGATAATTTTGACATAGATGATGAAAAAAAATTTTTCAAGATGTTCATATTTTTTAGTAGTCATATGTAAATTAATTGTTTTAATTTAAAAAATAATTCTATAAGATTTTTAAAATTTTGGGAATTTTTCATTTTCACGCTAACATAGTTTTATATAAATTAAAATCAAACTTTATAAGAATAAAACGCATAAAATTGCTTAAGTTAACTGAAAGCAACTGAAAACTTTGCGCATTTGCTACATCCCCCAAATTTTAGTGTTTCAGTTTTTAAAATTTCACTGCAAAAAGGAAAATTATGCTGGAATAGGCATCTTGGTGGTAATAATTATCCTGTGTTTCACCCCGCCAACTATTTACTTGTCTGCCATCTAGTACACTAAACTGCGAACAAGTACATACGTGCATTATATATAGATACATATATGCATAATACATACATAGTTATATACATAAAAGAGAGGTAAGCAACGATAAGTAATACTATGTTAAGGCTATTGTGTACTAACCCAATTGGATATGCTCACCTAAATGTTAACCTGTGGAGAAAATGTGTCCAAGGAATGCCGACTTGGATTGAAAGAATTTCTTTTTTATTGTACTCCGTAATAGAAAAAGAAATTTTACAATTTACGACATTTTTCGTTTTTAAAAAAATGCAAATAATATTTTAAAATTTAAATTATTCGGGGGAAAAATCTGGAAGAATGTGTTTTTAACACTCATAAATTCCTTTGGTGGACGAAATTTATAAAAAGAATCCTGTTGCAAGGCGTAGAAAAGTTCAGGCTATCTGAAAATACCATTTTTATTGGACAATCAGCATTTATGTAGCTGTAAATAGTAGACACATTTTCTCCATAGGTTAACATTGAGGTGAACGAATCCAATAAGGTTAGTATACAGCAGCCTTAACAGAAACTATCAAATGGAACTTACACCTTTTTTATTTCTCTCGTTCAAAAAGGTGTTTGTTTGTCTGTTTTCGTGTCTAAGAATAGTGCAAAGCCCTATCCATAGAAGAGGGGTGCCATTGCCAGAAGAGAGGTTGCACTTCTATACGTTGGTCCGCGAATTTCGAACTGAGTCAAGTGACGAGACCAGACCACTTGACCCCGCACCTCCAGATGTATTGAAATTTTACACCTTGGGACATTTTCCGTTTTTTTTTAAATGCAAATAATATTTTAAAATTTAAGTTATTCGGGGTAAAAAATTGGGTATAGTGGGTTTTAAACGATCATCAATTCCTTTGGTGGACGAAATTTTCAAAATGAATCCTGTTCCAGGGTGCAGAAAAGTTCAGGTTATTTGAAAATACCATTTTTATTGGATTATCAGCATTTATGTAGCTGTAAATAGTAGGCACATTTTCTCCATAGGTTAACATTGAGGTGAGCAAATCCAATAGTGTTAGTATAGAGCAGCCTAAAATTACAAAGAAATTATAAATAAGATGAGACATTTCAAACATGCTAAATTTACTGCTTATTACCTCATTATAAATAGTCATTTTAATTCTTTTCTATTTTAAAAATTTATTAAATTTCACTTGTGAGCAGCTCTGCTCCACCAGATTGTAGTTACTTTCTGTAATTTGCCTTTGCTCAAGCCTCGTGCGCTTTTACATTTTAGATGAGGATTGTAAAGTATACCCCACTAAATTTCAGCATATTTTTTTATTTTTTTATTTAGAGCTTCTTTTTCTTCTCAGTTACTCCTGTGAATGAAACTGATTTATAAAAAAATAATAGATGCTTGATTAACATTTTAAATATATGATAACCTTATAATTTTTAGGCATCCTTTCATCACTTATAAGTTGGCAAGATTTTATAACAATTATTTAGCTTTGTTTTTATCAGACTTAAACTTTAAAAAAATCCTTAAATTGTAATACCAATTATATTCCAAATATGGGTGTATAGTGCAGTTTTTTTTCTCCCACGAGAAAGTATGTGAGGGAATTGAGATAATAAATATACAAAACAATGAATAATGAATTACTAGCATAAAATCGCTTAATTTAACTACGGGGTAGGGAATAGGCTACATTTCGAGTACTATAGCTTAGACTCATTTACTTAAAAGAACTCGTTAGTCGTGGGTTTTATAACCCAAAATAAAGTGAGATACTGAACTCGAAACAGAAGTTTGTCTACTCATGTTGGTGTGTTTTTCGACACACTTTAAAGTGAGTCGTCTAACCCATTTTAGTGAGTTGGTGGTGGGTAAATCAACCCGCTTGGGATCTGGGTTCTAGAACCCACTTTCCCACATGGGTTGTACGACTCACCAAAGGCGAGTTCCACTGTGCAGTGGATTTGAACTCGAGAAGTGGGTTCACCGAACAACTTTTTTTTTCTGTGTGTAGTCAGGGATTGTTGAACCGGGTACTCGAGGGGAATTATTGAAATAATTGAAACCGAAAACCTGGTTCCAATGGTTGTAGCACCGGATTATTCGAAAGTATTAAATCATTGCCTACGTTGAAATGGCTGTTTTCGTGCAAAATTCTGAAATTTTTCTTATTGCTCTATTTCAAAGACTAATCTTTTAGGATTCTAAAACTGCTTTACTTTTATTCTTACGATTATTGGATGAGAACTTATAGCCCATTGAATTAACAGAAGGCTGTATGAAAAGACCGGAAATAGCATCTTTAAATGCATATTCTAGAAAACTCATTTTTCAGTTGCTTTTGTAAACGAGAAAGATATTAATTTTAAAAGTTTTCAAAGTACTTCAAGGAAATTTTGCAATAGTGTTTTATATATTACTATGTTTTGAACTAAAAGCTAAGCTACATGAGTTAATAAAATTATTTTACAGGTACCTGTATTAAAAAAATAATTTTTAAAAAAATCAAAGTTTTTTCACATTTATTTTGGTATACAGGTAACCCTCCTATAGCACGGTAGATAAGTTCCTAGAAAATGCCGTGTTGTGTGAAACCGTGTTATATGAGACCCAGAGACAGTTCAAAAAAGGGGGGTTACGTTCCGAAAACTTATTAAAAACAAACATTTTTTTTTAAATTCCATATAAGCAAGTTAATTTTTATTAAAAATATAAATGTATGTATAACACAAAATGAAAAGAAACCAAAAAAATATTATTTTCATTTAATGCGACCTAATTTAATAAATTTCTTCCTCATCACTGCACAGTACAGTCAAACGAGAACGTTTTTTCGATTGAACGATATCACCTTCACTTTCAGAACCTTTTTCTTCAAATAGATTTTTTGCACCTTCTATCCTCTTTAAAAATTCTGTAATTTTGGTTTATTTGCTGGTTCTTACAACGTCTTTGTAGATTCACGGTACAGAGATAGAAAAATTTGCAGCTCCCTTTTCAATTTTCGGCTTCTTTCAGCGGAAGGGTCTGCATTCGGGAAAAATTATTAAAGATTTTCGGCTAAGCTTAGGCCTTTTTGTAATTTTATAGAGTTATAATTGAATAAATTGTAATTTGTTTACACATTTTCATGTAAAGCCACTCTAGTTCATTACTCCTTCCTGTCATTATTTTAAGGTAATTTAGTTTTTAAATGTGTTAAACAAAAATCCCGTTATCTAGTGCTCGAGAAGTATATTGTACAAAGGTTTTTGCAATTTTTTTATAGTGTTAGAGCGAAACCATGTTACAGGTTGCAGTGTTATACGAGGGTTCCCGCAATTTATCTTACCGTGTTAGAGCGAAACCATGTTGTAAGATGCTGTGCTGTAGGAGGACTACCTGTCAGTGATTTTTGGAAGTATTATAAACTTTTATTTCCTAACACATGTAAGTGTTACAGTAGTATAAAGTATAAAGGAAACTGAAATATATTTAGTTGAATAGAGTGTATAGGGTCTCTGGAGTAAGCACTCGAATGTACTAAAAATTTATTAAAAAAATCCTTCTACTTTAAAATGTTATGAAATTTTTACGAAAATTCTTTTAGTTTTCGTGATTTAATATCCCATTTGAACTAAAAATTTATGTGTTTAATCAGTACTGTATATTTTTGAAAGTGCTCCGAACGTAGATACCTTAAGTTTAAAAAAGCAGCATTTCAATGGGGATAAAGTCTTACCATGATTTACAATTTATCGCAATCTGGATTTCTAGATCATGGGTGTCCACAGGGCCGCCCAGAGGGGGGTGGGGTGGGGGGGAACTGGGGCACTTTGCCCCAGGCCCCCAACTGCCGGAGGGGCTCCAAAAAATTTT
Source organism: Dolomedes plantarius (assembly GCA_907164885.2). NCBI lineage: Eukaryota > Metazoa > Arthropoda > Arachnida > Araneae > Dolomedidae > Dolomedes > Dolomedes plantarius. The sequence goes on from OU015490.1 coordinate 100,229,519, forward strand.
TTTTAAATTTATTTATTAGATTTCCTCCGAAAGAAAATTCTGAAACTTGTACCGTACTTCAAATTCAAAATAATCTCCTGAAAAAAGGGGCCCCTCTAAAAATAAAAATGAAATTATTCGATTAATCATATTTCTCTTACTATAAAATAGTCTTCTGAAAAATAGTCTTGGGACCCCCAACAGAAATTTGCCTCAGGCCCCGTAAAGTCTCTGGGCGGCCATGGGTGTCCAACCTTTTGGCTTGACTGGGCCGCATATAAAATACGTAATATAGAAATGCATATAAGTAACAGAACCTCCTTTTTATTATTTTTTATTTTTTTTACTATACATAAAAAAAGGGCAACATAAACATATATCTAGCCAGGTATTTGGCCTCGTTTTAGTAAACTATTGCATCATAGAATGGTTCGATGGAAGTGTCTGCCATTCTTAGTAAGTTCTAGAGAAATTTTCTATCTAATTTTGCTCTTCGTGGGCTTCATCTTTTAAAATATTTGCTCAAAAATGTACGTAGTTTCTAAAAAGCGTTGATGTAAATAAGACTTGATTGTAAAGGGAGGGATATTTTCTCTGGGAACATAGGTCTTATGATATTTACGATCTTACGTGTGGCCGCATTATTGACTGCCAAGGGCCGGACAAGTCTGATCTAGATCTTTGGAAACCTTTGTCGTAAGTATGTACATTCACAGTATTAACTACTAGATCGTCCAACCATCTCAAAGGTCAATCCCTTCCTGCCGTCAAAAGCTTATGCCATTGAGTGTTTGTGGTTTTCTTTTTATTTATTTCATACAAAATTTTCAAAAGAGACTTTATCTATTGCAGTTATAAACGGCAAAATTAGATTGCATTTTATATTATTTAAAATTAGGCAATCTCAACTTTCTAATTTCTAATCTAATGGCAAGGTCAATCCCCTCCTGCCACCAAAAGCTATGCCATTGAGTGCTTTTGCTTTTTTATTTATTTCATATAAAAATCACAAAATACATTTTATCTATTACAGTTATAAACGGCAAAAATAGATTGAATTTTATATTATTTAAAATTATGCAATTTCGACTTCGACGAATTTTCAATCTAATGCTAAACTGGAAAAATAATCTTCAGTGAGAATTCGGTAATTTCGTGTTATTTTGAACCGATTTTCTTAAACTAAAATAAATTAAAAGGAAATATATTTTTACTTACGCAGTAAAGTAAAATTCCGTACATTATAAATAAGAAGTTTAAAAGAAATTTTATGTATTGCAGTTATAAAGGGAAAAATAGATTGCATTTATATTATTTAAAATTATACAATTTCGACTTCGACGAATTTTCAATCTAATGGTAAACTGGAAAAAAAAATCTTCACTGAGAATTCGGTAATTTTGTGATATTTTGAACCCATTTCTTTAAATTAAAATAAATTAAACAGAAATAGATTTTTTACTTACGCAGTAAAGTAAAATTCTTTACATTATAAATAACAATTTTAAAAGAAATTTTATGTATTGAAGTTATAAAGGGAAAAATAGATTGAATTTTATATTATTTAAAATTTTACAATTTCTACTTCGACGAATTTTCAATCTAATGGTAAACTGGAAAAAAAATCTTCACTGAGAATTCAGTAATTTTATGTTATTTTGAACCCATTTCTTTAAGTTAAAATAAATTAAAAAGAAATGGATTTTTTACTTACGCAGTAAAGTAAAATTCTTTACATGATAATTAAATATAGTTTTTCTATTAATATTTGGGACAAATATTTTGAGGTTCATCTATTATTATACCAAACCCGGGTTCAAGAAAAATTTCAGCACAGAATGCCGGTTCTGAATTTTTAGTCTGATTCTGCAATCCCTATACGCAGTCATATAGAAATCCATGTAGTAAAAAAAACAGTCAACAGGAAAAAGTATATAACAAATACTTTAATTATTTCCCCCAATAAAAGAACTACCGGCATTTATACCATGTTCAAATTTTCCCCCAAAACAGAAAATAACCCAGCAGACCACATCCTTCTGACCTGATTTCGCACTCTGTTTGGAGATCTAATGGAGCGCCCTTTCAAACGAATAGAAGTGTGAAAGAGTCAGTTCGGTAAACATACGTTAGGAGGCGGTGCTGACGAATCGATCGGACAGAATGGTAATTACCGGTTGCAATTACTTTTTCCCTTGTTACCATCTGGTTACCTTATAACAAATAGGTGTTATTTGGGTGAGTGGAAATGGGAGAAATTTAATCCTCAAAGATGAGTAATAAATAATGAGTTTTAGTGAAACTATACGAGAAGTGAATGTACAGGTTTCAAACACGATTCAATAAGTTTAAAGTAAATTTAAGATCTAGCAAAATAACATTTTTTTGAGAAATCAAAAGAGTTTTATGCATAGTAAATCTATATATTTAAGTTGCTAAGGCCGACTTTTTGGGCAGTCCGTGAGAGAAAACTACTGCATCAATTTACTTCATTTTTGGTCTTCAACGGAAGATTGTAATCTGTAGATTTGTCAAATTTTGATTTTGTAACCACAATTTCTACTAATTAGCGATAATTCACAATTAAAATTGATTCTGCGCATGCTCAGTGGCATGTTTAAATCTGTCTTTAGAAACTCACTGTTTCTGCGCATGCTCAGTGATATTGTTAGCAATATCAACCAATAGTTTGAAGATTCATTAATTACTTGCCTTTCCGAAGTTTGACGTCATATTCTGCATTTCCATTTAAGCCGATTCAATTAATAACTAACCGAATCAACGACGTAAGTTTCGTTTAGATTAGGTCATGTCTGGCAAACTGCCATACGTCATATAATTAAACACAAAAAAATCTTCAGTTACCAGCCGATAGTTTTTTCAAGTGAAGTGATTGTACGCGATATTTGAATACGGCTTTTGTTAAGTGTATATAAGCGGCGAACACTTTCGAGAAAACGCATCACGGCATCAAGGATACACACATTATCGTAAGCTTCTTGAGCTGATGAAATATTGGGATGAAGTATCAAGCCTGTCTAGAGTAAGACGTTTTTGTATTAGTTATGTATTAATTCTTGTGATAGACCATCACAGTACGATAAAATATAATGTTGTTTTAAAACTGATCTAAAGAAAACCCCAGTATTATTAGTAAGAAGAAAGATGTTGATATTGCTGTTTTATCTAATTCTTAACCAGTTTTTCAAATGAATGAACTTTTAGTTATTGTAAAAAGTCTTGTCGTCTATACATTATTTTGAACAACTTTAGTGGTTTTAACGTATACCTTTTTTAACATAGCTTTTACTGCACATTTTAAACTCTGCTATTTAAATATAATTATAAGAATTGTTGACGTACATGGTTTCAACATGTACGCTAACGATATGTTCTAATGATTAAACACGTTTATTCCGAGGAGTCTCTCTGGATCTCTCTCTGCTATTTTTATTTTTATGATAATTATGTTTGGGAATATAAGATTAAACCTCATGGAAATTGTTTACTTCGTGCTGTTTAGTTAGTGATAATTTACAATTTTAAAAAATTTCTTTCTGCGCATGCTCAGTGAGATTTTTAAATCTGGCTTTAGATACTCACTAAGCACAAGGCTGCTTAAACACATTAATTTGTTTCTGCGCATTATTATGATTTTCAACATTTGGCAATGATGTTTTGAGTATAATTTGTGTATTAGTACATTTATTTACTATCTAGCCGTCATGTTTGACGGGTATCAACTAGTTAGATTATTAAATCATAAAATACTTTCAATGTTCTTTTAAAAATCTTATGATGCTACCTTCCTATAGCTACCATAAAAACAGTTTTTCAAAATTATTTTTATTTCTGGGAAAATTAGTAATGTATTGAGTATCTGAATCCTTGAGAACTTTTTCTATACGTTGAAGAGATGCACCACAGGAACATAGAGGTTGTCTTGACCCTTTTTATTACACTGGGTTATACGGGAATTATTGAACCATGGAGAAAAGAAAACTGTGCTGTGGTTTTCCATAGAAATAAATCGGAAACTTTATGACAGCCTGAGTGGCAACAGAAAATTAATTAAACTTAAGAAAAATACATATTATTTCTGAGTGATTTTTGGTGAAGATCTCTTTTTCTCCGTTCATACTTAAGGCGACAATGGACCTTCAGATTGACAAAATTATGTCCCCAAAACGATTTTTTTTTTCTTTCAGAAAATAATTCTGCAGCTCATCAGCTTTAAATTAAAAAAAAGTATGTTGATCCGATCATTATTAACCGAGTTATAAGTATTTTTTCAAACGCGAACAATGGAACTGTTAGACAAATTAAAACTTTAAATGCCATTTTCTCAAAACAAGTTTTATGTCGTTTCGGTAAGTTCAAAATGCTCCATGCGTCATAATTTTTCTTGAATTTTCATAAAATTTCATTTAAAATGATTATTTATATATGTTCGAATAAAACTTAGTAATCAATTCATTATAATATTTTAAAACAACTAAAAATTTTTACAATTAAAAAAAATTTGATAAAATTTTGCCTAAAATGACCTATTTTTACCGATTTCTTTCTAGTTTTTTATAAATATGACTGTAAATCAAATATTGCTACTAACTTTTATTATAACTATATAAAGCTAGCTTAAGAGAGGAAAATTAGATATCTGAGACAAAAATAATGTGCATGGAGCATTTTTAAATAGAGTAATTAACAAACTGATTTTAATCAATATCTTAATTAATTACATTCTGATTTTTTTTAAAAATTTAGAATTTCTCTAAACAACACTGTATAAGTATACAAAATTTCATAGCAATGGTTAATAACTAAATAAAAAGTTTTTCATGGTCCATTGTCACCTTAACCAAAATCGATAAAATGAGGCACTGTTTAAGGATTAAGTTCTCCGCTTCCGACGAACTGTTAATTTAGAGTGACACACATTGTTTATTTGTTTAAAAATCGAAGTCAAAAACTAATTTTTGGCCCTAGCGTTCTTTCCCTGGATGCGTCGATATGGCATGGTCAAATATTGTCCAAAAAGAAGTTTTGTAATATAAATATCCCATTTTCCACGAGTTCGTGTCATGCTTAACTTTTAATATGGTCTACAAATGTGTTTTGACGTATACATATCTCATGTTCCCCTGTTTTGTGTTATTCCAATTTTGTGTCCAAAGGTGTTTAGTAATCGGTTTTGCATTATCCTTACGCATCATTGTTAGTTGACAAATGAGGCGGTGAAAGGCAAAGTGGTGTAAGTCAGTAAGTCAAGTGGTGTAAGTCAAAAGCGTTTTACTGAAAAAATTACAATAATTCCACCATAAAATAAACACAATTATAATTCATAATAATTATTATGATATTGCAAATAATAATTATTGCAATTACACTATAAACTGAACATGGAGATTACATTTTGCCCTCAAATAAAAAAAGTTGAAAATGTGACTTACACCACTTTGCCTTTCACCGCCTCAAATGAACAATGGATACCGGTTCTTCTTTCATCCTTCTATAAGCCACCAACGTAGCTATAAAATTCATCGCATTTAATTCGCATGCGAAGTTTTCGCACGGGCCACCTAGAAATATATAATGAGTTTTAGTGAAACTATACGTGAAATAAATGTGCAGGTTTCAAACACGATCTTTAAGAAGAAGCAAATATTTTAAATACAAACTTTAAAAAAGTTACAAAAACAGCTTAAAAATTAATTTAAAAAAATCTAAGAAGAATTTTTCAAAAATGTTCTTTGTGCACCCCTACACTATAAGAAGAGCCACCATGCAAAATTTCAGCCCTTTAGGTCTAGCGGTTTAGTCTGTGCGCTGTATGTCAGTCAGTCAGTCAGTCAATCAGTAAGTCACTCAGTTACGGAACTGCTATATATATATATACTAGCTGAAAACACGCGCTTCGCTACGGAGTACATTGAAATTAAATACAACGGTCAATGTATGCAATTAATTCCAAAAAAAAAATAAATATATACTATATATTTATAATAAATACGACGATCAATGTATACATTGATGTAAAAAAAACATATTTATAAAAAATCGTAAGGGATATTTTTATAGACAAAATAAAGTCCAATCGTCTGCCGCATTAGCAAGAAAAAAATATTTTTTTGTCAAGTTTTTTTGCACGTGGACGATAAATTTATTTAAAGAACCAGAAAAAGAAATCACGTGATCAGCATTTAATAAATTAAATTCCAAAAATTCATCTTTAAAAATTCACCAAAAATCAGGAAATGGAGGGTAAAAATTCGAAAAAAATTTCATTTTGAAGGAATTTTTATGATCTTTGTCGTGATATAAATTTTATAACCCTCAAGTATTATTTTAAATGCAAACGTAAAAAAAGTTTAAAAAACAGCTTAAAAATTTAATTTAAAAAAATCTAAGAAGAATTTTTAAAAAATCTTTCTTAGTGCACCCCTACGCTATTAGAAGAATCGCCATGCAAAATTTCAGCCCTTTAGGTCCAGCGGTTTGGTCTGTGCGTTGTATGTCAGTCAGCGAATGAATGAGTCAGTCAGTTACGGAACTGTTTTATATATAGAGATAGAGAGAGATACTAGCTGAAAACCCGTACTTCGCTACGGAGTACATTTAATTGAATACAACGGTCATTGTATGCAATTAATGCCAAAAAAATTACAAAAAAATTGCAACGGATATTTTTATAGACAAAATAATGTAGAAGAAAATATTGAAATTAAATATAATAGAACATACTAAAGAATAGTACAGTTTGAGAACATTTCTTTTACTGTATTTAATATTTTTTTGGATAATGTCGAATCGTCTGCCGCATTAGAAAGAAAAAAAAATATTTTTGACAATTTATTCGTTGTTATGCACATGACGATAAATTAATTTAAAGCATCACAAAAAGAAAAGAAACCACGTGATCAGCATTTAATAATTAAATTCTAACATTAATGTTTAAATATTCGCCAAAAATCAGAAAACGGATGTAAAGATTCGAAAAAAATTTCATTTTAAAAGAAATTTTATGATCTTTTCTCGTGATATAAATTTTATAACCCTCCGATTATTGTTTTAAATGCAAACTTAAAAGAATGTTTCAAAAACAGTTTAAAAATTTAATTTTAAAAAATCTAAGAAGAATTTTTCAAAAATCTCTCTTAGTGCACCCTACACTATAAGAAGAATCTCCATGCAAGATTTCAGCCCTTTATGTTCAGCGGTTTGGTCTGTGCGTTGTCTGTCTGTCTGTCAGTCAGTCAGTTACGGAACTGTTTTATACATATAGATAACCAATAGCTTTCTTTTTCTTTTCTAGATATTACTCTCATTTATCTATTATTGCTTTTAATCTTTATTTAATAACTAGCTGAAAACCCGCGCTTCGCTACGGAGTACATTCAAATTAAATACAACGGTCGACTATGCAATTTATGCAAAAAAAATAATATATATATTTATAGTAAATGCGATGATCATGTATACATGATGCAAAATATCTATCTATCTATACATATATATATTTATAAAAAATCGTAAGGGATATGCATTTTTTTGATAATATCCAGTCGTCTTGCTGCAGTTAGAAAGAGAAAAAATATTTTTTTGTCTATTTAGTTGTTACGCACGTGACGATAAATTTATTGAAAGTACCAGAAAAAGAAATCACGTGATCAGCATTTAATAAATGATTCTAAAAATTAATCTTTAAAAATTCACCAAAACCTCAGAAATGGAGGGTAAAAATTCGAAAAAATTTCATTTTGAAGGAATTTTTATGATCTTTCTCGTGATAGTAAATTTTATAACCCTCAATGTATTATTTTAAATGCAAACGTAAAAAAAATTTAAAAAACAGCTTAAAAATTTAATTTAAAAAATCTAAGAAGAATTTTTACAAAAAATTCATTCTTAGGTGCACCCCTACACTATTAGAAAAATCGCTATGGCAAAATGTCAGCCCTTTAGGTCCAGCGGTTTGGTCTGTGCGTTGAATGTCAGGTCAGTCAGTCAGTGAATGAATGAGTCAGTTACGGAACTGTTATATATATATAGATAACCAATAGCTTTCTTTTCTTTTCTAGATATTACTCTCATTTATCTATTTATTGCTTTTAATCTTTATTTAATAATAATTTGAGATGAATGTACATTAGCCATACTTTCCACGACTTCAGCGGGAAAGAATGTAGAAAATGCAAAACCATTTAGAATCTCGCAACGAAACTGGGGATCGACCGTTAATTCCCACACTTTTTTTTTGCCTCCCCTTGGCGCGCTCCGTTTAATGGGCGGTGGTGCGCGGAAGGCTCGCTTCCTGAGGTGGAGAGTAAAAGTTGGTCGACCCCTTGGGAAAAACACGGTGTAAGTTCCGTTGGCAAAACGGAAGGTTAAAGATTTGCTAATTGATATATTTCGACTCGTTTCCGATCCGCGGCGGATTGTTTGTGGGAATGTAGAATCGAGGTGGAGCAATCGGAAAGAAATTCCGTTCTCGGAATATGTTGTTTCGTCCTACAGGGACAGGATGTCACCGCGTAGATTAGTACTGTGAAACCTCGTTTATCCTGGCCCTCGTTTTTCCGGATCTCTGGATAATCCGGATCAGATTTATTGACATTTTTATTAATGTTCACGTTACATAATAATTTTTAACTATGATAGCAAGAACGTAACTACAAGCACGCCAAATATTCGCTTTTAAGTTTGATTCAATGTACAGTTCCTGCATAGATTGTGCAATAAATTATGGCAATAAAATGCTTTTGTTGAATTTAAGAAAGCTTTACTGGAGGTGTCACAGGGCATTGACGTGGATTGACTCAGAAAAGTTATTATTAAATTTTTTAATGTCTTGTAAACAATATTGTGTAATTTCGTTACAAAACAAATTTTTTATCGTAATAAACGGTAAGTCTGCTTAGTAAAAGATTTTGGTTTGCTTACTACCCCACATTTTCCCGGATTATCTGGATTTTCAACTTTCTGGATTGCCTATGGTCCCAGTTAGTCCGGATACTCGTGGTTGTTTTTTTTTTTTTTGTCAAATTCTAATCGATTTAGATGGAAAAAAATATTTTATTACTACCCAATACAGACGGGACTTTAACACCAACACGTGAAACCTTCACCATTCCTTACATTATTTAAACCCTTTAAAAATATATATATATATATCTATATGTATAAAACAGATCCATAACTGACTGACTCACATGACATACAACGCACAGACAAAACCGCTGGACCTAAAGGGCTGACATTTTGCATGGCGATTCTTCTTATAGTATAGGGGTGCACTAAGAAAGATTTAAAAAAAAAAGTCCTCTTAGATTTTTTAAGGTTAAATTTTAAATTGTTTATGTAACATTTTTTTAAAGTTATCTTTCATATTAATTCATTTTTTAGTTATTAACTTTCATTTAATAGGATTCGCTTATAAATTAGAAATGGAGTTTCGTATACGAAAATTAGCTTTAATTTTTTTTTTAGGAGAATTATGATAAGACTAAGCTCAATTCTATATATCGAAATTTCTAGATATCGAATTTTTTTTCGCCCAATTTGCTACTTCGATTATGGAGGTTCGACTGTATATATATGATTATTTTTTTTGGCGTTTAATTGCAAAACCATTGCAAAACCATTGGCGTTAATTGGGGGGGGGGGAATCTGGGCTAGTATGTTTTAAACGCTCATCAATTCCTTTGGTGGGCGCAATTTATAAATTGAATCCTGTTGCAAGGTGCAGAAAAGTTCAGGCTATCTGAAAATACCATTTTATTTTATTATCAGCATTAATGTAGCTGTAAACAGTAGACAAATTTTCTTTCATATGCTAATACTGAAGTGAGAGAATCCAATAAAGTTAGTACACAGCACCTAACACACCCAGAAATATACACTTCTAACAATAGATTCTAAACACACCTATAACAATAGATTCTAAACACCCTATAACATTAGATAGTTCGGAGACACGCTACTTCAATCGTATTAGCAGGAGAGGACCTATTTAACTTAAGGCTGCTATGTATAACCCTACTGGATTTGCTCACCTCAATGTTAACCTATGGAGAAAATGTGACTACTTTTATAGCTACATAAATGCTGATAATCCAACAAAATGGTAGTTTCAGAGAGCCCGAACTTTTTTGCACCTTGCAACAGGATTCATTTATAAATTGCGTCCACCAAAGGAATTGATGAGCGTTTAAAACACACTAGACCATATTTCACCCCCGAATTATTTAATTTAAATATTATTTACATTTTATAAAAAAGAAAATGGACCCAAGGTGTAAATTTCTTTGTTTAGTACGGAGTACAATGTTTTTTAGAAAAATCTTTCAATCCAAGTCCCCAATCCGTGGACAAATTTTCTCCACTGATGTGACCACTGTGCTGACTCACTGATGTGAGGTTTACACTGATGTGAGCGAATCCAGTAGGGGTTATTATACAGCAGCCTTTAAGTCCACGTCCTTTTTCACAGTCCACCACTGCATCCGGGTCCAAGTGTTGCTTGGTTGGTTAGTTGAGTTTGGTTTTATGGCGCAAGGTCCTCTGAGGACAAGCTGCGCCAACCGAATGGTTTACTGATAAAAGCAAACTAGTAACAGTTAGTAGAATTGAAGAAAACGAAGTTTCGAAGTATTTATAAAAACCAATGAAGGAAATTAAACCAAAAGACAAAAAAATTAAAGCAAAGAACATGGATAAAAGGTGAAGATAGATAAAAATATGACAAATCTGAAGGTACAAGATTTAAAATCCTAATCTCAGAGTAAAAACCAGTCATACGTAAAAAGTTAAAAAGATAGGATGGGGGTATTCCCCCAATAAAATATCTAAACTAGGTGTATAAGAATTGTATAGTTTAAAATAAATAGTTTAAAAGCCACACAGCTAGATAGAATATGTGCATTAGTGAGAGGGCATTTGCAATAGAGACAGAAGGGAGCGCTCTCGTGCAGCAGCAATGGACATAAGTGAGTCGCGAGTGCCAATACGCAACCGTGTGTCAAAAGATTTTGCTTGGAGTAAGAACACTGAAAGGCATTATAACGCAATTAATGGAAAAAAAAACAAGCCTATACCTCAATCTCCTTTTCGCTTTAACCGGTGTTTGCTTCATTTGAAAATACTCCATGAATTTATGGGCCTTCATAGTTCACTAATGTTGTACATTTTATGCGCATACTGATTCATTGACATTAAATTGAGTTCTACTACTGTGCATGTGTCCTTACTTCAAGCTACTCGACGTATTTATAACTTTGCATCGTAATTCACATTATTTTCCGATTTCCTCAGAATAAGGTCACTCTAGCCATGGGTGGCCCGCTGACTATATTTTCGAGTCTCTCAGAACTAGTTCGTGTCTTTTAAGGCTTCTGTGTACTAACCCTATTGGATTCGCTCACCTCAATGTTAACCTAAGGAGAAAATTTGTCCATGGATTGTTGACTTGGATTGCAACATTTTTTTTTTTAAATTGTACTCCATAATAGACAAAAGAATTTTACACCTTGGGCCATTTTTTTAAAATACAAGTAATATTTTAAAATTGAAATAATTCGGAGGGAAAAAATCTGTTATGGTGTGTTTTAAGCGCTCATCAATTCCTTTAGTGGACGACATTTATGGAATGAATTCTGTTGCAAGGTGCAGAAACGTTCAGGAGATCTGAAAATACCATTTTTATTGGATTTTCAGCATTGATGTAGATGTCAATAGTACACACATTTTCTCCATAGGTTGACATTGAGGTGAGCAAATCCAATAGGGTTAGTACACTGCAGCCTTTAGTTAAAATAGATCCTTTCTTGTAACACGATTAAAGGTAACGTGTCTCTGAACTATCTAATGTTATAGGCGTGTTTAGAATCTTTTTTTTTAGAGTGTACTGTCAGAGGCCTACACACATGGTGCTGTGTCCATTCCTAATTAGGAAAAGCCTTTACAGAGGCGACCAGTTTAAGAAAAGATGCACAGTGGTCGTTAAACAAGTCGTCAATGGACTGTTCAAAACAAACTAATTACAGCCGCAAAAGGGGGACTAGATTGCCACCGACACACTGGCTGACAGGAACCAGAAGATTTCTCACGCGTGCGGAGGCTTCTAGAATGATCTGGAGTCTTCGGAAATGGGGGTATTCAAAGGGAAGAAACAGAAAGAAGAGAAGAAAGAGAACTATGAGAAGTGCTTCCATCTCTATGCTGGACTTGCGATTGAACTGAGTTATGAATCTCTCTCTCTCTGGTTTTCGATTGAGGATTGGTAATGATGCTTTAATATATGCTTTAAATATATGTATTAATAAACAAGATATATGTAATATGTAAGGAAAGAGTAGTTTATGTGCCATGGAAACCATAACGAGCTACTTAACCGCGAAGGTCCCGACATGTTATATTTCTGGGTGTGTTTATCTACAGATCTTGGTGTGTATATCTATAAGAAGTGTACACAACTAGGTGTGTATATTTATTGTTTAGAAGCGTTTATTCTGAGAACAAAGTACACTGGTGTAAGAAATTAAGACAATTTGCGAGACTTGGTCGATTACTCTAGAACTACTGTACCGATTTTAGATGAATTTGATATGTACATACATTGATACAATACAAAACAAATAACCATCAATAATTGTAATACACACGCATGATCGTGCGTAACCCTCGTTGGAATCGGAAGGTATAAACAGCGGTTGCAGAATAAACAAAAAAATGGGTTATAGATGGGTAATAGGGGGTATGGTCCCCTCTTACAGATATACAGGTCTCGCAGCGTGATTTCATACTTGACTATAAGGCAGTTATTGTCATTTCCTGTGGCAATTTGTCCCACTCGTTCAGTAACACTGTTTTCATTCCCTGGATGGTTCTCGCAAGGGGGTTGCGAGTTGCAGTTGCCCTCCCCAGAGCGTCCCAGACATGCTCTTTAAGGTTAAAGTCTGGAGATCTGGCTGGCCAATCCATCCGGCGAATATCCTCACTCTCTAGAAATTCATCGACCAGAAGAGCTCTATGTGTCATCGCGTTATCGTCCATTAAAATGAACTCAGGGCCAACTGCACCCCTGAAAAGGCGAACATAGGGCTCCAAGACCTCATCCCTATACCTCACACCAGTCACAGTGCGTCTTTCAAAGACATGGAGAGGTGTGCAGCCATACAACATGATGCCTGTCCAGACCATTAAGTAAGGACCGGCCATAATGGTCGATTTCACGGACATTGGAGGGTAGGTAGCGGGTCCCTGGTTCTCTTCATATGAACGTACGGCGAGAATCGGTGTTTAGGCTGAACCGAGACTCATCAGTGAAGAGAACGGTCGCCAATTGATCCATACTCCAATCTCTATGCTCTCTGCACCATGACAAACGGATTCTCCTGTTCGTAGAAGTGAGAGGGACGCAAACAGCAGGTCTTCTTGCAAACAACCCTCTCTCATGAAGTCTTTTGGAAACAGTCACCCTTGATACACGGGTTCCTGTGGCTGCATACAAGTCACGAGAGAGCTGAGAAGGTGTAGCACTCCTGTTACGCCTCGCTATAATGGACAAATGACGATCTTCTCTGGCCGTCGTGGCTCTTGGACGACCTTGCCCGGGCTTTCTCTCGATGGATCCGGTATCCTGGAACTTTTTTCATTAGTTACACACGACGCTGGGCGTTAAATTGAACTCTCTACAAATTTGGACTTGAGATTGGCCTGCTTCTAGCCTCCCCACAATTCACCACCTCATTCCATCATTTAAACGTTGGTGGTTACTCATTTTTACTGTTACAATTTGAAATTAACCGATTGCTGCAAAATAACACCAAGAATTAACCCATTTTTCTTGTTTATTCTGCTACCGCTGTTTCATACCTTCCGACTCCAACGAGTGTTACGCATCATGCGTGTGTATTAAAGTACCAAAATGCGTCAAAATTTTGACATACGTATATGTATATATATATACATACGTGCATTATTATAGATACATATATATAATACATACATAGTTATATACATACAAAAGAGGTAAGCAACGATAAGTAATACTATGTTAAGGCTGCTATGTACTATAATCCCATTGGATTCGCTCACCTCAATGTTAACCTATGGAGAAATTTGTCCACAGATTGCCGACTTGGATTCAAAGATTTTTTTTTTAAATTGTACTCCGTCAAAGAGATTTATACCTTCCGACTCCAACGAGTGTTACGCATGATCATGCGTGTGTATTACAGTTATTGATTGGTTATTTGTTTTGTATTGTATCAATGTATGTACGTATCAAATTTCATTAAATTCGGTAAAGTAGTTCTAGAGATAATCGGCCAAGTCTGCAAATTCTCTTAATTTCTTACACCAGTGTACAAATTAGAGGAATCACATACTGAGACTGATACTCAATAGTCTTTGTTTTTCTCTGATATATTCTGAAGGGGGGGGGGGATGGGGAGGGCACTTCCCGAATCACAAATTAAGCGGTTGATATAGTTTTATTGAAATAAAAAAATATTAAGTGCCTATTTAATACGGCATTTTGATTGTCTTATTGACAATTAACTTTACTTGGTGTTTTAATTATATACAAGGTGCACATTTTAACGTAGGATTACGTTATTCCATAACGATCCTCCCGAAATGCAAAATTTCAGATGCTAAAACCATCCGTCGTTGCGAGTTATAATTTTGGCAGTGCACCAAACCCAGTCTGTATCGCTTGAGTAAGCAGTAAACAGTTAAACAGAAAAGTACCAAAATGCGTCAAAATTTTGACATACACACATATATATATTATATATATATATATATATATTATATATACATATACGTACATATAGACAATACATACGTACATATATATATATATATATATATATATATATATATATATATATATATATATATATATATATATATAGATAGATAGATAGATAGATAGATACATAGATACATATATAGATACATATAACACATACATACATACTCGTACATACAAAAGAGGTAAACAACGATAAGTAATCCTACGTTAATAATCTGCGGTAGTTTCGTTAGAAGAGACTACCTGAAGTTTTTAATTTTTTTGTTTCAAATAGCACAAAGTATGTTGCTACTGAACAAGATTTCTGCAATTCATTTGAATTACATGTGACACCGCTTCAGCTTAGTAATATATTAATGTGACCCTCGGATCTGAAAGTTTGAAGAACTCTTCTTAGCACAAACTAGACAGATTCTGGAATCAAACCGAAACCGCCCTTTCCAGGAACAAGTATGCTGACATTTAGGTAATTAGGCCCTTCTAAGACCTTACATTCTACCTTTCCCGAGGGAGATGGTAGTAACCTCGGACCTCCCCTAAAAGTCCTTTAATATTCCGTTGGGTTCTAGCAAACAACGACAGTTAGGCTAGATATTCCATTCCTGTTTTATTTTTTCAACCAACGACTAATAGCCTTATTCTGAAATCAACCACAACCGAATTCTTGCTTTCCGGATCGAAGTGCTGTAACTCGATACTCTACAAGGTTTATTTTTAACGTTATATATGAAAAAAATTAATTCCAAAAGCATGAGTCTCATTATAACCTACTTTATCTTTCTACAAAATATTGCCTATATTTTGTCGAAAGATAATATCTACTTTCTTTCTTTTAATTCTAAACACATGAGCCTCATTAAAATCTACTTTATCTTTCTACAAAATGTTGTCTATCACCAAAGTACAGTATATCCCAAAAATAATGGTGGGGTTTTAAATGGTTATAGCCTCGGAACAAAGCATTATAGAGAGACGAAGTATACGTCAAATTGAAGAGAAAATCTCCACGTTTCTTATCTGTTCAGCAGACTTCGATGTGTGCTCCCTTAGTTACCCTGCAGAAGTCAAGACAATATTCATTCTCTTCCCATACACGGCAGAGAACGTCAGGTGGGACAGACGAAACAGCTTCAGTGATCCTTTCTTTTAAATGGTCCAGATTTCGAACTTGAATGGAATACACTTGCGTTTTTACATAACCCCCAAAATAGAAATCCATGGGGGTAAGGTCGGGAGGCCGTGGGGGTTAGGCATTCCACCCTTCTAATCCGACCCGTCGCTGAGAAAATGTTTCTCTAACACAGACCACACATTCGCGAAACAGAGAGCGAAGTGTAGGGGAAAGCAGTGATTTATTGGTCCTGTCGCCGAGAGGAGATTTTATGTCGTCCCTCGTCCCTTTGATGATTCGTACTCAGACCGCTCCGGAGAGCGGTTTTAAGACGAATGATCAAAGTGACGAAATACTTCCCCCACGTTGGGGGGGGTGACTAATCGACACCAAAATGTGTCAAGAGACGACGGGGGGAGCTTATTCGCAGCTTATTCGCGTATGTGTGGTTGTAGCATAAGAAATTCCCACACGATTTTGGCAAAATGTGCGCTCCATCTAAATGGAAAATGGAATTCTCTGGAATTTTCCAGCACTAGTCCAGGAGTCTGATTAAGTCAGCACGTAAGCTTTCGCAAACAAAAACTTGGAGTGTTTCTCTTTTATTTAACATATAACTCGTGTCTGCAACATGATTTCTTGCATAGCTATAACCATTTGAAACCCCGCTATTATTTAACTGACACACTGTATTACACCCCTAAACACCATCAAATGTAGTAGCCAACAGTAGGAGGGGGGATCTAATTTCATTCATGCTCCGTAACTACAAGTTTCAAACTGTCTTATCCATGACTGCTTCTAGGTGTTCCACAAGGTTTGATAAAATGGTCTTAACGTCATTTATCAAAAGAATTAGAATCTAATAATACTATCATGGTTACAAATATAATCCCAAACACAAAATATTTCCCTGCTCAGAAGTATAATACTCCTGAACGTCCTCAATTTAATTGACTAGAAACAGCTATAAAGAAAACAATCACTCTCACTCATGATAGCTATCAACAAGTTTGCACCATGTTCTCATGGCTGAAATTTCCTAGTACATAGCTGCTACTAGGAACGCTCAGAGAGTTTAAGGAGTGCCAATACAGCCTTAATACCATTAAGTTTTTTTTAATCTAAAAATCAGAAACCGTATTATAAATATAATCCAAAATTATCTGACATCAACATATTTCCCTCCTTCGAAGTGTAATCCTCCTGAAAACCATGAAACTTGGGAGCAAACAACGTCGAAAATCCGCTCGTATTCTGAATCAATAAATTTGTACCGTGTGCTCTGACATGGTACAAACTACGTAGTTTGGCTGCTTCTAGACCCTCCATAATATTTTACTGACTGGAATAACATTCATTTATTTAAAACACAAAACTAAATCTAAAAAATAGTACCCTACAATAAATATAATCCTTAACGATCCTACACTGTAAAAACGAAATGCTGCCTCAGGTTAAAGAAGCTATCTGTTTCAGAGTGTAATGTTTCTGTGTAGTGGGTTTACCTGTTTGGGTATCCCATTTGTATCTTAAACAAATTTTCTTAGCCTTCTAGTTAGACTTCCATTTTTCTAATATGCCCAAAACAGAATTTCTTTTTTACAGTGTGCATCAAATTATTGTCCTACTTCGAAGTGTAATTCTTCAAAATTCCGCCAAATTTAACAGCTAACAACAGCAAGAGAAAACATTTATTTTCATTCGTCTCTTGGACCAAGTTTGTTCCTTGTTCTGACACCCCTCGGGTCCCAGGGTAATAGCCCGATTAAGGCCTGTTCACATAGCAGATCGTTAGCGTAAGCGTAAAAGGAAAGTTGGCGCTGAGACAGAAATAAACCAATCATAGGCCTTAATAATTTCGTTGCTAATTGTTTGGAGGTTTGTCATTGGTTAAATATTTCAATACGAGTAACGCTTACGCTAACGGACTGCTATATGAACAGACCCTTAGGGCCTGTTCACATAGGAGTCCGTTGCGTTGCGTTAAGGAAAAGATGACGTTGAAACGAAAATAAACCAATCATAGGCCTCCAAACGATTAGCAATGAAATTTTTAACGCCTATGATTGGTTTATTTTCGTCTCAACGTCATCTTTCCCTTAACGCTACGCAACGGACTCCTATGTGAACAGGCCCTTAGTGTCTTCGCGGCAAAAGAGCAAAGACACAAAACGATGTCACATGACACCATTTCCTGAACGTTCGTCTGCTTGTCCATTTCGTTCCCTAAAGCTTTCAGCCAGAAGGTTTTACGTTGTGCTATGACAGTTTTTAATTTCAATTATTTAAAAGATTAAACAAGTTCTAAATAGTAGGACCTTTATAATAAATATTATCTGGAGCGATCCTACATCAAAATATTGTCGCACGCCGAGGTATAATTCTTCAAAATTCCATCAAATTAGGCAGCTAACAACAGCAAGAGAAAACATTTATTTCCACTCGTGTACTGGGCCAAGTTTTTTCTAATGTTCTGACACCCCTCGCATCGCAGGGGTTAGTAATACCTCAATTAGTGTCTTCGCGGCAAAAAAAGTAATGATATAAAGAGACGTCATATGACACCATTTCCTGACCGTCCATCTGTCTATCCATTGCGTTTCCCGAAAGCTTTCAGCCAGAAGATTTAACGGACTGGTATAACAGTCTTGAAATGATTTATTTTAAAAAATTAAACAAAGTTTAAAAAGTGTGAGCTTTATACTAAATGCAATCTTGAGTGATCCTATATCAAATTATTGTCCTACTCCGAAGGACAATTCTCCAAAACTTAGTCAAATTCAATAGCTAACAACAGCAAGAGAAAATATTTATTCCCACTCGTGTCCTGGGAACTATTATTCTAAGGCTAGTTTGTATTGGGCCCCACGCAGGGAAATGGCCTTTCCAACTAATTCCTCGACGTAATTTTAAAAAAAAATTGTCCTGAGCCAAGTTTGTTCTAATGTTCTGACACCCCTCGCGTCGCAGGGGTTAGTAATAGCCCGATTAGTGTCTTCGCGGCAAAGGAGCAAAGATACAAAGCGACGTCACATGACACCGTTTCCTGGACGTCCGTCTGCCTGTCCATTGCGTTTCCCGAAGCCCCCAGTCCCTTGTATTTTATTGAGACACGCGTCATTTCGAGGGACCCGGCGCGTGCCTTAGAATATCGAAACCGCACTACAAAGAGATGCCGACCTATTAGAGGCAGTTATTA
The DNA here is from genome assembly GCA_907164885.2 of Dolomedes plantarius. NCBI lineage: Eukaryota > Metazoa > Arthropoda > Arachnida > Araneae > Dolomedidae > Dolomedes > Dolomedes plantarius. The sequence goes on from OU015490.1 coordinate 100,248,632, forward strand.
AGCTGGTTACCCTTCTGTCGGTAGCCGTCGGGAGTCCCCGATGTAATTAAGACGTAACGCAGTGTATTCCCAGAGCAGTGTTTTAGCCTCTGAACATGGGGAAAGTTGTCAGGAAAGAGTGAGTTTGATTCAGCTGGAGTGTAGTTTCGTGTAACTTTATATACACGAATTAACTAAATATTATCTTATTGTTCAGCGATTTATTTATGTTGTTATAGATATAATTTTCATACATAATAATTTTCCCTATATGAGCGAAATTGGATATACAAGGGTGTCCGGGCTAAAAGTATCCATAAAGTTATGGCTTATTTTTACAGAACTAACCATTAGAATTTTTAAAAAAATATTTAAATAGAAACATCTCACCAAGTTTTAAGTTAAAGTAATTTTATGATCTTTCTCGTGATAGAAATTTTACGTGGTCGCAAGTTTGACACCCCTGATCAAGGATGTCATCTCTATAGGTGTGAGCATTCACATTTCCACGGGGAAAGACATGGAGGTCTGTGCGTCCACCCAAAGAGATACCACCCCAAACACAAACACTGCCTGATCCGTATGCATCTCTTTCACGGATGTGTGATGGATGAAAACGAGTTCCAGGTTCTCTCCAAATCAAAATACGCCTACTATAGCTTTGGAGACTAAACCTGGACTCATCCGTAAAGAGAACAGTCCTCCATTGATCACGCGTCCGGTGGACATGTTGACGTGCCCACTGCAAACGTACCCGCCTATGGCGTGACGTGAGCGGGACGCAAATGGCTGGTCGCCTCGCAAAAAGACCACCTTCGCGAAGCCTTTTACGCACGGTTGACGTTGATACCAACCTTCCTGAGCTTGCAGCGAGGGAGGATCTGAGTTCAGACGGAGTTGCGGTTCTATTCCATCGTGCGCATAATGACAAATATCGGTCATCGGCACTCGTCGTAGCGTACGGCCGTCCTTTGCTGAACCTCCTGGACAGTGGCGTACGCAGGGGGGGGGGGGGTTGATGGGGGTTAAACCCTCCGATTGGTTCTGATTTCATATATTATTTAATTAGGTTTAAGCTTTGCACTGATTGCTCAAAACTACTCTTTCATAGTAACCCCCCCCCCCTTTGAAAATTTCTGCGTACACTGCTGCTCCTGGATGCCGAATCCGTGGTTAGAAATTGTTGCCAAAGTCTATGAACCACAGACGGACTCACATTTAGCCATATGACCACTTCTGTCTGAATTTGTCCTGCCTCTAGTCTCCCAATCGCAGTTCTTCAGTCAAATGATGCCTGGAGGTCATTGTTACAATTTGGCTATGCCAGATGCTAATCTCAGCCTCGCAGGGACAATTGCCGCCTTGCTCTGAGACATGCACTTTTATGCTCCTCGCAAATGACGTATTCCGACTGCAGCGCCATAATACATATTTTGCATAATGTAGTATCGTTCAGCACCTTTTACTTAACAGCATATTCAAATTTTAAATAGATTGGCCTAGTTTTGAACATGTTATCCCTCTTTTTGTGATTTTTCCTTAATTTTCGATAACTAGTGTATATATATATATTAATATATATATATATATATATATATTATATGTATATATATATATATATATATAATATATATATATATATATTATATATATAAATAATGATGATAGAGAAAACCAGTAATAGCTCTAAAGCTACTTGCAGCCAGGAACAAATAACTGAAAGAAATTTGAAAGAGGTTTTAGACAGCATTTCTTCATCAGCGGTGTCAATGCTGTCTAAAAACCAATGGATTGTTTCTGATGAGTATTATCTATACAATAAACACAGTCAGACACCGTTATTATATATATATATATATATATATATATATATATATATATAGAGAGAGAGAGAGAGAGAGAGATAATTATGTAGTATTTGTTCTCTCTTCGTCGGAAAACGCGATATTTAAAAACGTGTCATGAACGGATGGTTTAAAATAAAAAAGCAGATTTTTCAACTTTGAAGGCAGGACAGGAATTACGAAGCTCTCGCGTCACAGCCAATGGGGTTTGTACAAGTAAATACAACAAGTATTTAAGATGTACGTATTTTTTCAGCGAGTGGGGTTTTAAGCAGTAACTATTCTGCGAGTGAGTTGGGGCTTTCAGCCATTGTGTTAGTAGCTGTTTTCGCGGCAAGTTTTATATTTAGATGTGTTTGCGACGTATTGTCGAGCCATTAAACTCGTATCCCTTCTTTCTTACTGTACCTATCCCAACCTTTACCATTCAGTTTAAGTAGGTTTTTTCAAAATTAAAGTAGATTAATTCTCACCCGTTCATGACACGCTTATCTGTATTTTTTTTTGTTAATGATTAAATTTTGTAAATATTTTCTTCCAAGCTATTGGATCAAATCGATCCCCTTTTTTACTATGTTTTTATGTAAAATAAGAAAAATAAAGGCATTTTAGTTAGCCTCATCAAGTCTACTTTCTTGTGAAAGGTTTATTATTTCAGATAATTAGGTAGGAGACAAATTATGCTGTTTAATCCACCCAACAAATATAATAAATTTTAAAAACTAAAACATATCTCTCTTCTCCCCTTCACGCCTACAAGATCTATACAGAATGCAAAATAATCATAAGATAGAATATTTAAAATGCAAAATTATCTGTAAAAATTAAAAAAAAAACTATTCTTAAAATTTTAAAAAAATTTTCTTTTTTTTTTGCTATTTATTTAACATCAAAGACTTGATAGAATCATCAATGGAAGTTTGTCCAGAGTCTTTCCAGAAACTGTGATACAATGATGTAATATACCTACATAATGTTTTTACTTTCCTTCAATAAAAACAGCAGAGAGGGAAAACGCCTCCTCAAAAACTTAACGCATCGCAGACCTGGACCAGCAGCAGTAAATGCCCATTTCACGCGCTCTCCTATACTAAACCCCTGCAGTCCCATTTGTCTCACCGTGACGACTTCTTTTCATTCATAAAACAATTTTTTTCCATTGGGGGCTGTTTTGCCAGCCATAGCAGTCCTCGCTCCTCGGGGATTTCAATTTCCCACGGACTGTCTTGATGAAGGATTAGCGCTTTTTTCCACGGATTACACAGGACAAAGCGCTGCGAAACATTAAACCAAAACGATGGAGAGGGGAGATTCTTTTAGGCATAACTGCCAGCGTTATCATTCAGTGATTAAATAGCGGAGATGTTCTCTTGGATAAGTTCTGATTAGTCCGAGATTAGTTAGATTGTGTCCGAGATTTTGAGAACTTAAATTTGGAATTGAGAGTTTGCAATTATTAACAGTGAAAAGGATAAAATCCAGTGCTGCTTTATGATAAAAATATTTTAAGAAGGACATATATATATATGTGTGTGTGTGTGTGTGTGTGTGTGTGTGTGTGTGTGTGTGTGTGTGTAAGAGAGAGATAGAGACAGATATTAAGTGATTTGAGAGCGGATATGTTCACTGGGATAAGTTATGATTGTGATTAGATTGTCCGAGTATTTCAGAAATTTAATTTGGATTTGAGAGTTTGGGATTACTAACAGTGAAAAGAATAAAATTAAGTGCTGCTTTAAATTAAAAAATATTTTAAGAAAGACATATATAATAATGAGATAAAATAAATATATAATAACGTTTTTATTACACTTATAAATTAAAATATCATTTCATAGATTACAGATTGGGATATGACCATCCATATACTTTAATATTTATCGTTACCTATGGGTGTTCCTATAGGTAAGCATGATACCATAAGTATCACGCTTACCACTTGTCACGTAACACGTTCCCGTATCATGGGACAGAATAAGCATATGAAGCCTTGTTTCTAGCCTTTAATTTTTCATCATTCATCACGATTATTTTCCCCAATCATCATACACACACACACACACATATATATATATGGTTCTATCGTTTTTCAAGGGACCGACTGAACTAAACGATAAATGCGGGAAAACGATGACTCCACTGTAAATATATATATATATATATATATATATATATTATATATATATATATATATATATATATATATATATATATATATATATATATATATATATATATTTGTGGAAGATGTAGCACTGCGAGAGTTGATGAATTTGGGAACTAAGTTTAGATTACCTAGTACTAATAATAATAAGAAATTATAAGTTTCTTAAATGCTGATTTAGATAAATTTATTTACAAAATAGCAATTAATTACTCTATGCCTACAGAAGCATTCAACCCATGGAAAATTAATTTACTAAAACTAGTAAATGCTAAAATACCCAACAATAGTAATAACATTCATAAATCCTATGAACACTTTAAAGCTGCTATTACAAAATTACAAGATGACTTTATAGTCACTTATGTAGATAAAGCAGCCAACAACTATGCTATAATTTGTAAAAAATATTTTGCCATATGTTAAAAAAAAACAGCTAGAAAATAGTGATCTTTTTCAGCCATTAAAAGAAACTACTAGTAATATTATTAAGAAAATAATAGCAAAATATAACTACTAGGTATTTCATCTAACAATTATCTTTTTCCATATATTACTTTAGTTCCTAAATTTCATAAAAACCTATTGCTTTTAGAGCAGTAACCTGTGGTCACAACACTTATGCTACAAAAGCAAGTAAATTATTATTAAAGTACCTTAAATTAATCTATAAAAATATAACATCTGGTGTTTGTGGTATAATTGATAATAGCTATAGTCTAATTAGAAAACTACAAACATTAGATAACTGTAAAATATAATTTATGATTTTAAAGATCTATTTAATAATATTGATATAATTGATTTAAATAGAATAATCATAATGTTAGTACAAAATAATATTCAATACTTAAGCAACGAAATTAAACTAACTCGTTTCAATAGGCTCCTAGAATTAGTAACTAAACATAATTACATAGTTCATAATAATAGTATATACTTACAGTCCAAAGGTGTACCACAAGGTGGTAATGCTTCAAGTATGCTAGCTAATTTATACTTATATTATTTTGAAATTAATAATATAGAAAATAGCAATTACAATATATTTAGATATATAGATGATATAATAGTAATTAATAAAAGTAATAACCCTATAGACTTAAATTTTTACCCTCCTAATCTGGAACTAATTAAAAGTAGCCATGATAATAATATGTAAACTTTTTAGATATTAATATTAAATTAAGTACTCACAGTAAATTTACTTTTGACTTATACGACAAAAGATCTGACTATAATTTTAATATTGTTAAATTTCAAAATTATCTAACCTGTTTACATAAATCTGTTTTTAATAACATTATTGTAAATCAGTTAGTTCGTATAAATAGGCTATGTTCTAAAGACAATAGGATTAAGTATATTATAGACTTGAAAGCTGTGCTAACTTGGAATAATTACCCAGTAAGTCTTTCCAAAAACATAATTGGTTGTTTTTGTTTTAATGAATAGTTTGTTCTGTTGCATTAATATGTTAACATAACAATAGGTTAAAATAGAAAAAATAAATACTAAAAATAAAAATAAAAATCATAAGTAAAATAAAATTAATAAAATTAACTCATTGTAGTAATAATAAAAACTAAATAATTAAGGGATAATAGTCTTAAAATACGGTAACCTAAGTAAGTCTGTAACTGAGAATCCACTACCTCAATGGTTGCAAGTTTTGTGACGTCAGTCATCTTGCGGTTACAAGTTCTTAACTTCCACTCTGACTAGCGCCAGGCTTGGTGTTCTTTGGTTAAGTACTTTTAATCAATCTTAATTCATTTATTAATCATTTCTTCTGTTAATAATGGATTGTACGGTGTCTGAGTGTGTTTATTTTATAGATCATACTCATCAGAAACAATCCATTGGTTTTTAAACAGTATTGACACCGCTGATGAAGAAATTCTGTCAAAAACCTTATTCATACTTTTCTTTACATGTTGTTTGTTCCTGGCTGCAAGTAGCTTTAGAGCTATTACTGATTTTCTCTTCATCTTATTCTTATATAATATATATATATATATATATATATATTTATATATATATATATATATGACTTGAAAGCTGTGCTAATACGGAATAATTACCCCAAAAGTCTATCCAAAAATATAATTGGTTGTTTTAGTTTTAATGAATAGTTTGTTCTGTTGCATTTAATAAGTTAACATAACAATAAGATAAAATAGAAAAAATAACTACTAAAAATAAAAAAAAATAAAAATCATAAGTAAAAATAAAAATAATAATAAAAGTAACTCTTAGTAATAATAATTAAAAACTAAATTATTAAGGGTATAATAGGCCTAAAATACGGTAACCATAGTAAGTCTGTAACTGAGAATCCAATATCTCCATGGTTGCAAGTTTTGTGACGTCAGTCATCTTGCAGTTACATGTTCTTAACTTCCACTCTGTCTAGCTCCAGGCTTGGTGTTCTTTGGTTAAGTACTATAATTCCATTTTTAATCAATTCTTCTGTTTTTCATGGATTGTACGGTGTCTGAGTGTGTTTATGTATAGATCATAGTCATCGGAAACAATCCATTGGTGTTTAGACAGCATTGACACCGCTGATGGAGAAATGCTGTCTAAAACCTCTTTCATACTTTTCTTTTCATGTTATTTGTTCCTGGCTGCAAGTAGCTTTAGGGCTATTACTGGTTTTCTCTATCATCATTTCTTATATATATATATTATATATATAATATATATTATATATATATATTATATATATATATATATTATATATATAATATTATATTATTTATGTATTATATATATATATAATATATATATATATATATATATATATATATATATATATATATATATATTTATATATATATTTATATATATTTATATATTTATATATATATATATATATATATATATATATACTTATATATATATTTATTATATATATATATATATATATATATATATATATATATATATATATATTATATATATATATATATATATATATATATATCTTGTGACCTAATTTAATTTATCCGAATTCACCCCATTAACCGATGTCCTTTTGAATTACGAGGAAGGCGTAGAGAAATGTGACCTCAGTTCTAAAGAACGTTGCTTCCAATAGGCAAAATTTTTCCGAAATCCTATATTTACTCCACTATCATTACGCTGTCTCCTGAAACGTATGCAGAAGGCTTCGCTGCCTGCAAGCCACTACTGCAAGTCATAGACGTCAAACCTACAAAACCCAATTCACAGCTACGAATCATCTGTCCTTGCCCTCTCTCCGAGCGTCCAGCACTTTCCGGTGGTAATATTGGGTTACAGTGTTTCCGCTCTCCAGTGTCTCCGACGTGACGCACGGACAAAACGGGCCAAAGTGTCAACGCGCCTCGTGTGATAAATGGGAAAAAAGGGGTCACTAAACTATTGATCGGGTCTCAAAGGGTATCCCCGATATATGCCACCGTTATGAGGGCAATTGGATCCACAGGGGGTCGCAGATTGACCGGTAGGCTGGACACTCGATGACCCTCTGTCTGATTATGATGAAAATGGAACCGAATAAATGTGTTCTGTTGAACGTGCTTCATGGGTTAAAGCTGCTGTGTACTAACACTGTTGGATTCGCTCACCTCAATGTTAACCTATGGAGAAAATGTGTCCAAAGATTCCCGATTTGGATTGAAAGATTTTTTTAAAAAAGCACGCCGTAATAGAGAAAAAAGATTTTTTCGTTTTTTTTTTTTGTTAAATATGCGAATAATATTTTTTTATTTAAATTTTTAGGGTGAAAATCTGGTGTAGTGTGTTTTAGATGCTTCTAAATTCCTTTGGTGGACGAAATTTATTAAATGAATCCTGTTCTAGACAAATTCTCTCCATAGGTTAATATTGAGGTGAGCGAATCCAATAGGGTTAGTACATAGCAGCCTTAAGCAAATATTTTTCGAGAAGAATTCAGATAGCGTGTAGGACTTCTTCGATAGTTTATTATTAAATTGAAAATTTGTTTTCTCGATTAAATACCGATATATTGTCGATTCCAACAACCAACAACCTTATGCAAAATTGTAAACAGCATCATTTGACGTCATTTTGCCTTGTAAATAAGTGTATTGTTCATTTTTATCGTAGTTTGTCGAGAACTGCTTAATTTTGTTAAACACGAGTGCATGTTCGAAGTGCGTATACTGATGTTATTAGAGTAGGATTACGTTGCTCCATAACGGTCCGCGGTAAAGCAAAATTTCAGACGTAAGTCGTCGCGAGTTATAATTCTGGCAGTGCACCAAAATCAGTCTGTATCGCTTGGGCAAGCAATAAACAGTTAAACAGAAAAGTACCAAAATGCGTTTAAAAAAAAAGAGGTAAGCAATGATAAGTAATCTTGCGTTAATAACCCGCGGTAGTTTCGTTAGAAGAGACTACCTGCAATTTTTTTTTCAGTTACTTGTTTTGTTAATGTTAACAAATGCTACTGCTGTCTAAACAACCTTCTGATAATTAGGTCATGCTCGGGCTGCATCTTCTATAACCTTCCCACAAGCGTCTATAAATATTTAATATTTGATGATTCAGCCACTTCAAATAAGTAGGAATCCGTAAAACTTGCAAAAAGTTACGAAGAATCTACTAGTATTTACTTTAAATTATGAATACTTTAAGTTGGTAAACAGATAAAGTAAAAATTTATTTGTTTTGAAACTTTTTAAGTATTTGACGTAAACGTGAATGCTGTGTTGGAGAAATGGTTACAAAGCGAAATTAATCTTTCGGTACGACCAGTCTCAATCACAGGGAAAGAAAATCCAAAGAAGGTTTCGGTAGACCAGGAATCCTTCGCGATGTTTAGGTTTACATATTTTATAAATTTGGCGTTGGCATGGGATCTCTGTACTTAAAAAACTTAAAGTAAAAACTTAAAAAACTTAAAGTAACGGGGATTATTGTTAGACTGTTTTTATGCAGTACTAGCTGAAAACCCGCACTTCGCTACGGAGTACATTCAAATTAAATACAACGGTCAATGTATGCAATTAATGCCAAAAAAATAATATATATAAATAAATATATTATATAATATATATATATATAATAAATACGACGATCAATGTATACAATTGATGTAAAAAAATATATATTTATAAAAAAATTGTAAGGGATATTTTTATAGACAAAATAATGTTCAATCGTCTGCCGCATTAGCAAAAAAAAAACTTTTTGTCTATTTAGTTGTTATGCACGTGACGATAAATTTATTTAAAGTACCAGAAAAAGAAATCACGTGATCACCATTTAATAAATTAAATTCTAAAAATTAATCTTTAAAAATTCACCAAACATCAGAAAATAGGGGTAAAGATTTGAAAATGATCTCATTTTAAAGGAATTTTTATAATCTTTATCCTGATAAAATTTTATAACCCTCAAATTATTATTTTAAATGCCAACTTAAAAAAATTTACTAAAACAGCTCAAAAATTTAATTTAAAAAAGTCTAAGCAGAATTTTTCAAAAACCTTTCTTAGTGCACCCCTACACTATAAGAAGAATCGCCATGCGAAATTTCAGCCGCTTTAGGTCCAGCGGTTTGATCTGTGCGTTGTATGTCAGTCAGTCAGTGAGTCAGTTACGGAACTGTTTTTATATATAGATAAACCAGAAGTAAATAAATGAATGCAAGGTCAATATAGGCAGGCCTATATATATTAAGCAAAAAAATACGGCAGTTTAAGTGGAAATACATTTAGGGCCTGTTCACATAGAATCCGTGAGAGTTACTTGTACTGACATATTTTAAACCAATCACAGACCTTAACAATTTCGTGGTTAATCTTTTGGAGGTTTGTCATTGGTTAAATATATTTCAATACGAGTAAAGCTAACGTTGACGGATTTTATGCGAACAGGCCCATACAGTTTCAGGGCAAATGTTGAACGCTCAAATTACTATGCGAGCATGCCCAATTAATTTACCATGTGTTGACGAAAAAAACTTTAAAATTCTACAGAAACATATAGATAATAAAGCTTGATTTAACCTTGGATAATATAACCTTGGATTCGAGTAAAATAATAATTATGATATAATACAATATGAACCCTGTAAACAGCAATGCACTTACTATGTTTGACCAAGGACTTCTTAATGAACGCCCTTTTAGATTGTAAAACAGTTCACTATGTTTTGTTTTTGTAAAAAGTCCTAAATACGAGCTATACCAACTTTTGCTATATTTAGTGTTATGTTCTGGAAAGTACCTATAAAGTTAAGAATCTCGTCTGGATAGTTATTTTAACAGAGGAAAACAAGGAATATGTCTGGGTTAAAAAATTGTAAAGGACTTATGAAAAATTGTAAAGGAAGTATGATTTTACAAATACCAATGATATTTATCTATTATTCAAGTTGTTGAAATAATCATAATGTTTTTCGGCTTATCCTGTTACACTTAATTGTGATGTCAGAGATATTATCATAAAGGGAAGCCTTATAGATTACGCTTCGAAGAGCTAGAATTCAGCCAATGGATGCATAATGTCTTGTACCTTACACATTTCTGAATAACAAGCAATGAAAATTTAACTATTAGGACTATGAAAAACGTTGTCTGTACTCTTACTTAAATATTCTCATTTCCGATAAGAATCGGGAGGGAATGTTCACATGACTTAATTTGATTGCTCATTTCATTCACTGTTAAAGTGCTTTAAAGAAATGGTAGAATAACGTGCGGTTGGAGCCTCTGAAACCAAAAATCTAAACTACAAAAGCTTCTAATGGAACATCCATGGCTTCAAGTGAATTCAAATAAGACTTTAATGCACTGTATCTATTTTGGCCACAAAAGTGCCGTGGAAAAAAATCCATATGTTGCATTGTGACATCCCTGTGCCGCAGAAAGAAACGTTCGACAATGGAGCCAAACATAGCCCTGTCTCTTCCACTTACAGCCAAGAACTATGGGCGACATATACGGTTACAGTTTACACAGATCAAACATCGATATGTAAGCATCTCAAAAGCACCGTCGGAAGATGCGGCCTCAGATACAGTCGCCTGCTAGGGATTTGATGCAGAAACAAGATAAGGGAGTGGTTTTTCTTAGGCGGGGCCCTAAGTCGGAAGCGGACTTGGGCGAGGTCTGAGCCGTGAATCCGTACAGCTTCATCGGACGATTAAGTCGCAAACAAAGGGTGCGTTCTGCGTTTGACGGCAGAAGCTGTGTAAGTGGTTGAAGTGACAGTTGTTGTCTACATTCGGTTATTTGATTTCAGGGATGCTGCATATTCTACAGTGTAATGTTTCATATTTTTGTGCTATGATCACAGGAAACGTTAGATGAATGCCCAGAAATCCTCATATTTACATATCCTCAATACTGTGGCTATGATTCGAGGGCCTTTAACAATCATACAAAATACTTTTGCCATCGCCTTCAGAGTTCATAAATATATATATATTATATATAATTATATATATATATATATATTATATATTATATATATTAGACAAATTTGTAAGTGAAAAACCAGTATA
>OU015490.1:100260640-100268140 GCA_907164885.2 Dolomedes plantarius
ACGGTCAATGTATGCAATTAATGCCAAAATAAATAAATGAATAAATAAATAAATAAATATATATATAATATATATATATATATATATATATATATATATATATATATATATATATATATATATATAATAAGTACGACGATCAATGTATACAATTGATGTAAAAAAACAAAAAATATATTTATAAAAAAAACCGTAAGGGATATTTTTATAGACAAAATAATGTAGAAGAAAATATTCAAATTAAATCTAATAGGGACACACGAAAGAATATAGTACAATTAATATAGTACAGTTTGAGGATCATATCTTTTGCTGTATTTCAATATTTTTTTGGATAATGACCAATCGTCTGCCGCATTAGCAAGGAAATTTTTTTTTGTCTATTTAGTTGTTATGCACGTGACGATAAATTTATTTAAAGTACAAGAAAAGAAATCACGTGATCAGCATTTAATAAATTAAATTCTAAAAAATTAATCTTTGAAAATCACCAAAAATCAGAAATGGAGGTAAAGATTCGAAATAGATTTCATTTTGAAGGAATTTTATGATTTTTCTCGTGATATAAATTTTATAACCCTAAAATTATTTTTTAAAAGCAAACTTAAAAAAAGTTAACAAAACAGCTTAAAAATTCAATTTTAAAAGATCTAAGAAGAATTTTTTAAAAAATCTTTCTTAGTGCATCCCTACACTATAAGAAGAATCGCCATGCAAAATTTTAGTCCTTTAGGTCCAGCGGTTTGGTCTGAGCGTTGTATGTCAGTGACGGAACTGTTTTATATATATAGATTTGCATCTTAATAATTAAAATCTATCCTTTTTGAGCTCAAATTTAAATATTTTAGGTATAAAAATACTTCAGTAAGCCGTAAATGTCATGTTAATAATGAATTACTAAACTACAATTAATTAACCATTGTATTTATTTACTTTTATATTATTGCTAATTAATATGACATATTGCATTTTTATTTATTACGTTATAAATTTTTATCAATTACATTATACAATTTTATTTATTGCATTATAAAATTTTATTTATTACATTATAAATTTTTTATTATTACATTATAAATTTTTTTATTATTACATTATATAATTTTATTTATTACATCATAAAATTTATTATTACATTATAAAATTTTAATTAATTTCATTGATTTTTATCATATAATTATTTTTTTACATTATTACGATATCACAGTATTATTATTTATTACAATCTACCGCGTTATTAATTATTATAGCGTACGGCAATATCAATATTTAACATTAATAACTAATTTTTGCGGAGTCCTCTAATAGTCACATAACCTCATCGTTTATTACTTCCTCGATCTCGAATTGCATTACGTCACAACGCATAAAAATAATTTTTACTCCCTCTCCATTCTTTAAAACCTGAACAAAAACTGCAATTTTCTGGTTACGCAACGAAATGGGAAAAATAAATTTTAAAAATATCAGCGTCTTGAACTCATCTGTTATCAGCAGATGAAAAAAAAAAAAAGAGGTCGTGAACGCGCATGGGCGAAGGGTTTATTGACCTGAAATCCCAGACTCTTGTTCTGGACGTTCTACAGTACATGTATTTTCCGGGGTAAATTACCTTTCGTCTGCGATAAGTTACCCCGGAAAACGGGACAAGGAAAACTGGATCTGGAAAATTTGCCGTTTTAGAAAAATGGGACTATATTTAGAAATTAAGACTCTGATTTGTGGGCAAGCACGGAAAAGGGCTGATTGCACTTGTTTCCATTATATTAAACTAGTACGAACGGCCACAGTAAAAAAAAAACTTTCTAGGCTTAATTTTCTTATTGTACAGGGACTTTCTCAAGATAAATAGTGGAAAATCATGACGCTGTTCGACTAAGACGTGATAAATTTTTAGAAATCCTTTCCTATAATTTTATTATGAATTGAATAACTCTTATTAAAAGCACGGGCATTAAAGCACAAAATTGAAGTAATTATTAATTCCTGCTTTTTGAAAATTTCTGTAACATATCTGGATGTTTAATATTCTTAAGGCTGCTTTCTGCTGTTTCAGTGGCGTAGCAAAGGGGGGGCAAGGGGGTCTATCATGCCCGGGCGCCACTCGCAGAGGGGCGCCAATGTAAGATCCATATATTATATTACTATATGTTTTCGAGGTGGATGCCAATATAAGGTCTATATATTATATTACTATATGTTTTTTTCGGGGAGGGCGCCCAATATAAGGTATATATATTATATTACTATATTATTTTGTGGGGGGCGCCAACATAAGGTCTATATATTATATACTATATGTTTTTAGGGGAGGGCACCAACATAAGGGCTATATATTATGCTACTATATGCTTTTCGGGGATAGTGCCAATATAAGGTCTATATATTATGTTATTATATGTTTATCGAGGGCGCCAATATAGGGTCTATATATTATATTACTATATGTTTTTCAGGGGGGGGGGGGGCGCCACAAAGGGATCGTGCCCCGGGCGCCAGTTATGCTCGCTACGCCACTGTGCTGTTTACGAACACTGTTGGATTCGCACACCCCAGTTTTAACCTATGGGGAAAATTTATCCACTCTTTACAGCTACATAAAGCTGATAATCCAATAAAAAATCTGTGTTTGCTGTGTAAAGGGTATCAAGTCCAAAATCGTAGTTTTTAAAAAAACGGAATTGAAAACTAACATGTTTGTGTTTTGTTTCACATATCCCAAATTTTACTGATGAATAAAAATATTTAAGAATGGAAATGGACTTAGCTTTCTGCACCCCGCAGTAGCCCTTGAATTTTCAAACATGCCTGGTTTGATAACTCATTTTACCTCATTGTGGACTTGACATCCGAAATTTTCACTGATTAATAAAAATATTTAGGAGGAGAAATGGACTTCGCTTTCTGCACCCCGCAGTAGCCCTTGAATTTTCAAACATGCCTGGTTTGATAACTCATTTTAGCCCATTTTGGATTTAAACACACTTTACACAGCAAAACTGAAATTGTATTTTAGATAGCCTGAACTTTTCTGCACCTTGCACACAGGATTCATTTCATAAATTTCGCAAACTAAAGGACTTGATGAGCGTTTAAAACACACTATACCAGATTTTTCCTCCGAATAATTTAAAATTAAAAAAAATATTATTTTCGTTTAAAGAAAAAACGAAAACTAACCCCAAGTGTGTAAAATTTCTCTCTCTATACGGAGTACCATTTTCTTTATAAAAAAATCTTTATATCCAAGTCGGCAATTCTTGGACACATTTTCTCCATAGGTTATCACTGAGGTGAGCGAATCCAATAGGGGCAGCCTTAATAACGGTGAAAATATTGGTAAATAAATGGTAAATAAATCCAATACACAGCAGCCGTAAATAATGGTGAATAATAGCAGCAATATAAATTTTTTATCAGTTTACAATCATGGATAAACTCATAAGCTACAAACGTTTTATCTACGTTACGGGGTTTTAAGAAATCCCTCATTTTTCGTGGTTTCTATAATTCAACTATAAAAAAATATATGTTTCGATTTTTTTTTAATAGAATCGTAGAAAGAATCTTAACTGACAAACAACCCTTTTGGTTTTAGTATCGAAACGTAATGCATTAAAAGTAATAATTAGTAAAATCAGTAGTGGATGCAGTTTTTTTTTTGGGGGGGGGGGGACCGGGATTGTCTTACAAGATCCATTACTCAGTAAGTAGAGAAATTTGATTGCCAGTAAATGTATTTCGCCCAGGGCCGCTAAAATCCTAAGCACGCCTCTGTATCGAAGATATGCAGCTCTGCGCATTCCTGCGAAATTTCGCTTGCCTAAATTTACAAACCACTGCTGTCTCCATACTGGTCCTGCGAAATGATAAAAAAACTTTCGGGCATAGTCCCTTTGGCCATAAAATTGCTGAAATCACAATTGAAATAAACATTGCTGTAAAGGGTTTTTGTATTTCTTTGATATCTATATATAACACATTTCCGTAACTGACTGACTGACTGACAGATAACGCACAGACCAAACCGCTGGACCTAAAGGGCTGATATTTTGCATGGCGATTCTTCTTATAGTGTAGGGGTGCACTAAGAGAGATTTTTGAAAAATTCTTCTTAGATTTTTTAAAATTAAATTTTTAAGCTGTTTAAGTAACTTTTTTAAGTTTGGATTTAAAATAATAATTTGAGGGTTATAAAATTTAAATCACGAGGAAAGCTCATACAAAGTCCTTTAAAATGAGATCTTTTTCGAATATTTACCTCCATTTTCTGATTTTTGGTGAATTTTTAAAGATTAAGTTTTAGAATTTCATTATTAAATGCTGATCAAGTGATTTCTTTTTTCTGATACTTTAAATTAATTTACCGTCACGTGCATGATAACGAAACAGACAAAAAAATATTTTTTTTTTCCTTTCTAATGAGGCAGACGATTGGACATTATTAAAAATATATTAAAATACAGTAAAAGATAAGTTCCTCAAACTGTACTACATTAACTGTACTATATTCTTAGTATGATCTATTAGATTAAATTTGAATATTTTCTTCTACATTATTTGTCTATAAAAATATCCCTTACGATTATTTTATAAATATATTTTTTTGTTTTGTTTACATCAATTGCATACATTGATCGTTGTATTTATTATAAATATATATATATAATATAATATATATATATATATGATAATAATCACATTTGGAACTGGGAGATGCAGTCGGTACGAGGAGTGATGCAGTCGAGCTGAGTGTGGTTCAGGAAAACACTTTTATTCAATTATGAAGCATCGCGAAGGCTGCAGCGGCCACATGACTTGTCCGGTGTACATGCCAGGACGGGACGCCGATTACATACAGGCGAGGACAGCAGGTCCGACAGCAACAAGAGTTAGAAACGAAGAGGGAGAAAAAGTCTTCTGTTCATGCAATATTAAATGGGTGTTTTGCGATATTGACGCCAGAGGGCCTAAAACTACTTAATGTTTAATTGGGCGACTTCAGATTCGTGGAGTTCACGTGTCCACTTAAGTTTATCGGGGACTTTACTGCTAGATCCCACGCTTGTTAAAACCACGAACTGTTGAGGGCCTGGGCGTAGGATAAGTGGCCATAAAGTTCTTGCAAAGTGGGGTTTTTGACGTTATAAAGACATAACTTCAGAGTGATTCGAGGCCTCTTAAAGAATTTTGACACTATACTGACATTCGGAATCTCATAAACTTCTAACACTCATATCTGGGGATGTTATTGAGTTCAGATACTTCACATGCCTGCTTAATGATCTGCAGGGCTAATATAAATTATACTTACTTTACTTTTAGGTTGCAATTTTGGAAAAGGGGTCGTACTTTATTAACAAGAGAATATGCTTTAAAGTAAAGTAATTTAGGAAGACGCGTTTTCTTGTTACACACACATACACACACACACACACACACACACATATATATATATATATATATATATATATATATATTTGGCATTAATTGCATACATGGACCGTTTTATTAATTTGAATGTACTCCGTAGCGAAGTGTGGGTTTTCAGCTAGTTTCTTCATATATATACAGTTGTTTCAGTTACTATGTATAGAAACATGTTTTTTTTTATCGCAGCTATCACATTGATAACAATTCCCAAATTTACAATGAGAAATCAAAAGATATAAGGTGATAGAACATTACCTTATTAAAACTTGAAAAGCTCTTCAACATGAAACTCAAATAATCACAGGTAGATTTAAAGAAATTTCTGTTCAGAAACTTGTAAAGGATTTATTAGATAGGATTTTTAAAGTTGAGTAAATAAAATTATTTAAAAATATTTGCCAGTCTATTGGCCGCTACGGGCTCTCTAGTGAATTTGAAATTTACAATTTAAAACAACTAGTGCAGAGCCACACGTCTAAGTGGACCGCCGTCATAGGTTGTCTATATGAACACGAATACAAGCAGGGAATCGACAATCCTAAACTATGGTGATTAGCCCGAAGACAATCGTGGCCAGTTAAGGCTGCTGTGTACTAAACCTATTGGATTCGCTCTCCTCATGTTATCCTATGGATAAAATGTGTCCAAGGATTTGCCGCGCTTTGGATTGAAAGGTTTTTAAAAAAAACGTACTCCTTAACAGAGAAAGAAATTTTACACCTTGGGGCATTTTTCCTCTTTTTTTTAAAATGCAAATAATATTTTAAAATTTAATTATTCGGGGGAAAAGATCTGGTCTAGTGCGTTTTAAAAGCTTCTAAATTCCTTTGATGAACGAAATTATAAAATGAATCCTGTTGCAAGGTGCAGAAAAGTTCAGGTTATCTGAAAATACTGTTTTTATTGGATTATCTTCATTTTTGTAACTGTAAATAGTAGACAAATTTTCTCCGTAGGTTAACATTGAGGTGAGCGAATCCCATAGGGTTAGTACACAGCAGCTTTAAAAGTCTAAAATTCGTAACTGCAGCACTAAGAGGAG
The DNA here is from genome assembly GCA_907164885.2 of Dolomedes plantarius. Classification (NCBI taxonomy): domain Eukaryota; kingdom Metazoa; phylum Arthropoda; class Arachnida; order Araneae; family Dolomedidae; genus Dolomedes; species Dolomedes plantarius. The sequence continues at coordinate 100,267,116 of OU015490.1, forward strand.
AGTCCCGGATGATACGTGAATTCGAGCAGAGGACACCCCTAGAATATCCCTATAGAGTATAGATGCATAATTAAGCATGTAGTATATTCTCCAAACTGTAAACTGATTTTTTGGATTTTATAGTTCCTGATTTTTCATTACATTATAATTTATTTTAATTCCCAATACTGATTTTAGGGCTCAGAATTTTTTTCTTTACCGCTAGCTAATCCAGGCGATCAATTATGACGTGCTGTTTTATTTGTTTTCATACCTTAAGACTGCTGTGCACTAACCCTATTGGATTCGCTCACATTAGTGTTTATCTATGGTGAAAATGTGTCCAAGGATTGCCGATTTGGATTGAAAGATTTATTTTAATTGTACTCCGTAATAGAGAAAGAAATTTCACACCTTTGGGTCTGCTTCGTTTTAAAAAGAAAATGCGAATAATATTTTTTTATTTAAATTATTCGGAAGAAAATCTGGTGTAGTGTGTTTGAAACGCTCATAAATTCCTTTGGTGAACGAAATTTATAAAATGAATTCTGATGTTGCAAGGTGCAAAAAAGTTCAGACTATCTGAAAGTACCCTTTTTATTGGATCATCAGCATTTATGTAGCTGTAAATAGCAGACACATTTTCTCCATAGGTTAACACTGAGGTGAGCAGCCTTGAAGAGGAATTAACTTGTTGTAAATAAACGGTAAGTTTGCTATTACTTGCTTGTCACTTTGAGGACCGTAAGATAAAATGCATACTTTTATAATTAACAAATCCGTTGAAATACCTGTATAAATTAAGATCTTTGTGTTTCAGTTGTTATAATAATGGGTTATATATAATTAAGCCAAAATACTTCTCTTGCATTAAATTTTACAGACCTTGAATTCGTTTAAAATAATAAGCTATTCTAAAATATGCTTGAGATGTTGCTAAGATCGACCTTAATTTGAAGGAAGCTATCTCAAATAAAAATTAAGAGAAATGTAACTATTTAAAACCTAATGAACTTGACTCTAGTTCTTAACTATAACACTATCAT
>OU015490.1:100273140-100333140 GCA_907164885.2 Dolomedes plantarius
CTAGCATGTGTTGACATGGTACAAACATCCATCACGTTCGCCCGTGGTCAGGGATGTCTTCTGATTGGAAGAATGCTTGTGGAGGGTAACCGCCCCTCTCCTGTAAAAACTGGAGTATGTTTTCACGGCACAAAAGGTTCCCACTTGGTGAGGTATCCCCTTAAGACTCTGCTAACTTAAGTTTAAACAGAGCGAGGACTATTGGCGACCGCCAATCACAAAACTTTCGCCAAATCACGAACGGAAGTCATAAATAGACAAGATAACCCGGATGATTCTCGAGAGGGGAGAGAGAGCTATCACACGCTCGTCACCTGTGTATGCCATATGAATACCAAAGAGGGTATTTTAGAATATTAAGAGTGTGTTGATTGACAATAATAATCGTCTTTATTTTGACGTGTTTGTGTTGTGGTATATATTTACAATAAAACGTGATTTTCTTAGAGCCAGAAGTAACCACAGCAGTTGTACTGGTGGGGCCCGTGAAGATCGACAGAGAGAGAGATTGAGACTGGTAGTTGTATTTACATTGTCAAGCCATCTCGGACATCCTTTTGACTTGGACTCTGTTTTAACCTAGCACCCCAAAAGGAAACATCTGGAGGGCTCATAATCCATTCCACTGACCCCTTAGAAGGACTCTCCGGTTTACGGATTTAACGTGCACCTATTCCGCGTAGAAACGGAGGCATTTAATGGAACACTTCGGGATTCGAATCGAGCACCCTCCTGTAAGAAGCCAACGCGCTACCACTAGGCTTTGGTATTTTAAATAACTATCTTTTTTACAGAAACATATAGGCAGTTTCAGCGTCACTACGGGGTATAAAGAACTAGGGTCTCCGGACCTTGGGAAGTTAGAATTCTACCAATTGAATTATCTCGGCTATGCGAGGAATACCCAGTCAAAATGTATTTTTCCCGTAAGCGTTTTTCTCTTTAGGGCCAACGACTTTTTTCGATGATGGTGGATTTATTTTTCACCTTGAACATTCGTCATAACTAACGTTCCGTTACTGTTTTCCCCATGGGTCGGGCACTACTATAACAATTCTCAGCAGAACCGGGCTTTGAACTCGGGTCTCTTTTCCTCGATTCGGTATTCTACGAACTGAGCTGCTATTTTTGTTTAATACGCAAACACACACACACACACATATTATATATATATACATACATACATACATACACTTACAGTGCAATATAAAAATCTGTCAGAGACAGCATGTTTACTGAAGTTTCCCGCAAGAACCTAAAATTTCTAATCACGCCAATAATTCGGGAAAATACATGTTGTGTTGTTGTTCAGACTTATGCCCCACTGCCTGGAACTTGCCAGACGAGGTCTACTGCGAGCAGAAGAATGCGGCTCCAGTTTGAAATGGTACCACAAGGTTCGGAGCCCGAGTTTATCCAGGTTCTACTTGAAATTTGACCAAACACCAGAGGCGACTTCCGTGGACTCGTACATTCTGCCACCCACTGTCCTCGTCGAAATACTTTTCGGTCTATGGATTTAACGTGTCCATATCCAGATTAGACGCGAAGGCATTTAACGGAGTTCGTCGGGGTTCGATCTTAGCCCCCCCCCTTCCCCGTCCAATCCGAAGCCCAAGGCTCTAACACTAAGGTACCTCGTGCCTGGAAAATACAGGACACCATCAAATTCTTACAAAATCGTAGACTAGAAAACAGGCCCAATATTAACTTTTTTGCTCTTTTATAATACTTAACGTAATATAATGCAAGAACTCATCTCATCAAAATCAATTAAATTGATGTTCAATATATGGCGACACAACGGTCGAGTTTACTGAAAGACAAGCAAATGTCGGTCAGAAAAGAAGCTCAGCAAGGAAGAATTCTGTCTGGGAAATGGAATAAATTGTATTTGACTGTAACAGATGTTATATAATGTCGCTCCGAACAAGAGCAGGAAAAGGAATCACTCCAGACAAGGGGGTCGAGTAAAAATTTAAGCAAGTATTCCTCGATGGAACTAAAAAAATAATTGTTTTTAAGAAAGAAAGAAAGCGATAGCCATATTAAGGTTCGTGTTAATTTTTTTTGATGCTGTGAGTGTACTAGATTACGATACGCACGAGTTTGGTTTAATTGCCCAGCTTTCAAGGAATTGTTTGAAGTTCCCTGTTCTTTGAAAATAAACATGTTTTTTTTTCCGTTTTGGTATCAATGGACTTCAGTGGCCACTGATACCAAAATTTTGGATAATTTCTTGTCCTCCTTATCTTTGTTACTAATTAAATACAGAGAAACTCCTCAAAGGCGGCCAGTCATGGTTCATAAAAACGGGGGACCGACTATAGAAGTTTCCCTGTATATATATACATATATATATATATATATATATATATATATATATGAAATGTCCAGAATTGACATCTCATGAAATAGTAGTTTACATCGTGGCCGGAAATAAGAAAATCAGCTTCAGGAACAAAGGCATTTATTAACGAATAAAATAACACATCTTATTCGCTTCGAGTCAGTCCAGTGCCTCCTCGTAAGAGCGCCGAAATACAATTAGCTCATGGAGGTTGCCAGAATTGGCGGAGGAAGTTAGTGTGTGGAAAGGCGAGGCGTCTACGCCAAAGAGAATTTAGAGGGGTTACCAGAACAGAGATAAAGTTCAGAATTGGCAATTATAGGTTATTAGTAATACTATCACACACACACACACACACATATATATATATATATATATATATATATATATATATACAGTGATTTCCGCTTATAAGAATCACGTTTGTTATTACTGTTTTTGATTCTTATAAGCGGTTGATTCCTATAGCCGAAATTTAGGTTTTTGGACAGGCACACACATACCTATATATACATATATTAGATAATTTACCATAAAATACTCTTTAATTTACATTAATTATCTTTTATTAAAATTATTTTTTATAATTTAAAAAAAACAACTTAATTTCTAGACCTAAAAATAGATGCACATGATTATAGTAAGAGAAGAAAAAAATCCAATATTTGTTACAACATAACTGCTTAACAGTTTTAACATTTCAACTACAGGAAGGGAGCAAGAAAAAGTTTTCTATGGTAGTTTGACGTAATGAAGTTTTCCAGAAGCATTTTATACCTCTTTCAATACCAATAGTCTCAGACGAGATTCACCTTCTAGCTTGCGTTTCACGGTTTGATAACGTGCTGAATCTACTAATGTCAGATTTTCCTAATTGATAGTGGACACTTCGTCGAAGATTTATGCGTTTCAGGGTCCAGGAATCCGCAACCAGGATGTGGGAGGTGGGGAAAAAGAGTCCCTGTCTGTGTTTGTCACTGGAAAAAAGTGAAATCGGACCCGGGCGGGTAAAGATGCACCCGGGTCATGCTAATAGGACAGTGTTGTGCTAAAGCGTTTAAGAAGAAACTATTATGTTATGTCTAACAAAGAAAGAGATGCATTTTACGAATGTATTCTATGTCATCTTATCACTCTTTCTTTAAAAAAAATTTTTTTTAAAAATAACTTCATGACTTTTGAGGGTTTAAGTGGCTTTTTTTGAAAAATGAAAGGAAAGCGAAGAGTGCAAGCTGATTCTTAAAACCGGTGGATTAATTCTTTAAAGCGAATATTTTAACATGGAAATAATACATTTGTTTTTGTTTTTGTGATATTGATTCTTATAAACGGTTGATTCTTATAACCACTGATCACTATAAGCGATGGTTACTGTATATATATATATATATATATATATATATATATATATATACATATATATATATATATATATATATATATATATATATATATATATATATATATATATATATATATATATATATATATATATATGCCGGAGAGCCTACTTTTACTGTGTCCGGTACAATACAACAATAATCATGGGATAGCCTAGCGCAATGCTTCGCTTCCCTTCAACAGAACAAAATATCGGGCAGCCATCTCGCTCCCGTCAAATACACCATACCTCGTGCCTATGCATGGACTTTCAAAACACAACCTCTCCCTCCGGAGGTCTGTCCCTCTCTCCCCTGCACAGGGCATTTTTCACACCCCGCTTCGATTCGCCTCCAAGCCGGGGTCATTCAACCATCGACTGTCCCCTCAAAGAATGTAGCAGGAAGAAGGGCTTGGTGCGTCTGTGGCTACGCATAGCAACTGAGAATATTACTACGGCATAAGAAGAGATTTCACGTAAATCCTACACACACACACACACACACACACATATATATATATATATATATATATATATATATATATATATACAGTGGAATCTCGATCTATCGTTTTCGAAGGGACCGACTGAACTAAACTACGGTTGCGGGAAAACGATAGATGCGGGAATACCCCAAAAAGTATTAACATACCTTAAAGTTTGATATCCCTAAAATATATTAACTCACATACATAAATGTATACATACCCGTAGTGTAACTGAAGATAAAATTACAAAGTTGTACTGAAATCCAAAATAATAATAAAAAAAGAAATACATGTAGATACACAGGAATTTTGATTCAAATAAAAGTAATTAATCTTCGTTTGTTTTTTGTCGGTTTTCTCTACACAAGTAAACAATATTTTTTTCTGTTGCAAATTGCATTCTTTTCGGTATCGGTTATTGTGTGAGAGTATAAAGAAGCGGCAGCCATGAATCGTTTGTAACTAGAAGCATTCCATTGCACTGGATGGGGTCCGACATAAGACAACCAGGAAGTTCTGCTTCCGGGTGAAACACTCATCGGCCAGTGTAGAACTGCAGTAATCAGAAACTTCTTACACACTTAGACCAAACACCAGGGCGCCTCCATCCCAAGACCAACAAAAGAGCTGACTGTGAGCCATTGCTGATAAGAACAGAAATGTTGAATAGGAGGTGAATTTGGAATGAGTTGCCGAAAATAGGGTACTCCAGGGGCTAAAGAATTAAGGATCACCAACGACGAACAAATAATGGGAGTGGTACAATAAAGCGAGAGCATGCTAAACAAGAGAGAACAAAAATACGAGACCGTGCATCTCAAATGGTCTGCTCATTGTTTAATTGGAGCGTCATTCTAGCTCAATCCAGGCATTTATATATCAGGTTCAGTTATTATGAAAAACGATCGATCCGATAAATTAATGTAAAGCTGCGATATTCTGAACGAATATTGCGGGAAAACGATGGATCGAGGAACAATCCATGCGGTCTTTTTTGCTTGTTTTCTATGGAATTTATTCGGGACTGGGTGAAATAAACGATACATACGGGAAAACGATCGTTCGGGGAACCATCGATCGAGATTCCACTGTACATATTTATTTATTTATACACACACACGCACACATATATATATATGTATGTAAAGTAGATTATGAATATTTTTAAAATATCTATGAAAAGTATTGATGATTGGACTGAATATTAAATTGCTCGTGATATCTTCTGAAGTTGGAGGCTATAAAACACAATCTGTCACAATTGTGTCATTAAAGAATTTACCATCACTATAAATTATTTTCTGCGTTACAGTAGTGAAATCAAAATACAAACTCACAAAGCGAATGAATCTCAACGGGTGAAAATGATAAATCCACCATCCGTGTCACACGAATGAACAATTTCTTGTTTAAAATTGGCAACGTTCCATGTTACAAGTGTAGTGAAACTGAATTTGATGCACTTCCGGCATTTTAATTAGATAGCATGCTGGAAATGTCTGTATCACCTAACTAATGATTAACTCCTCTTTTGTAAGGTTTAGCCAGCTTGTCAAGAAGAAAAATGCTCTGAAGAGCAAATTAATGACGGTGCTTCTAAATACACTTATTTCATAATGAAGGTGAAGGTGGATAGTTTTACATGATTAAAAACCATCCTTAAGGCTTTTTATAAATACTTTGTATGTTTAATCTTTCATAAATATTATGGATTATCACACAGTAATTTTTTTTTGTATTTCCACCGTTTCTTTAGCAACGGAAACATGCAGTAGTGAAAAAGCACGATTTTTGTAAAGAAAAAATATTTTAGGGAGCAAGCTAAAACGCTAGCTCCCTAAAATATTCTAGCTTGTCAAAGAAGCATGCATCAAAGAAAAAGGTTAGTTGTCTTTAAACAAACCTATTTCCCCCGTGAAATATAGGTGAATTGTTTTAGAAGATTAAAAACCAGTCTTTAGGCTCGTTTTAAAATAATTTTATAATTTATCTTCCATGGATATTATGGGTAATCGCAGAGTACTTTGAATTTTCACTTCTCCCACTTCTTTATAAACGGAAACTTGCATTCGGAATGAAACAGGAAAGGGAGATTTTTGTTAGGAAATTTTTTTTATATAATTTTTTGAAAATCTATTGAGAAGATATTCTTCAAGGTGAAAATTAACTAAGTTGTTTAGAAATAAACTCTCTTCATATTCAGTAAATTAGAATTGAGTTTTTCAGGCTTACTTCAAAATATTTTTCGATTTTAAAGGATGTTTTTGCTTTAAACTCCTATATTTTCAATATTTATAAGTTCATTGCGATGAGTATAAAATTGGAATATACATTTTTAACGAAAAAATATTTTATAAATTCTTGAAAATCTAAATGTGTCTAGCATGAAAAAGTATATTCATACATATATATATATATATATATATATATATATATATATATAAATATAAATATAAGTAGGATTTATGCGAAATCTCTTCTATGCCATAGTAATATTCTCTGTTGCTATGCGTAGCCAGAGACGCACCAAGCCTTTGACACAATACGCGACATTGCGGGAGGGGACGGTCGAAAGAGAGGGTTGAATGACCCCGACTCGACAGAGGGATATGTTTTCTTGTTCCCCGCGCGAGAGGGTGCAGGTTTTTAGCTGGGAAAGAGGGGTACAGACCTCCAGAGGGAGAGGTTGTGTTGGTTAGTCCGTGCGTAGGCACGAGAGATTGTATTTGACGGGAGCGAGAAGGCTGCCCGATCTTTTGTTCTGTTGAAAGGAAGCGAGCATTGCGCTACGCTATCCCGTAATTATTATTATATTGTACCGGAGACAGTAAAGTAGGCTCTCCGGCATATCGTAATCGATATCTCCATTAATAAATGATGATTGTTGAGTTTTAACAAGTCTAGTTGATTTATGATTCAAGTGTGTTCTTCTTATACACCCCCCTAGATGCCGCCACGTAGACAGGAAAGTCTACATTTTTGGGCGCCCGGCCCGGATGAACTCTTTGGACAGTTAATATAGTCATGTTGAAGTGAATTCGTAATACCTTCTGTGAAATTTTTGAGTTGCTTGAGAAATACAAAATGTTTGGAAGAGTCATAGAAGAAGATTTGTTCATAGTATGTTATGAGCTCTGCTTAGATCCAACTCCATGGATGGATTGGAATCATCTGAAAGGCTTGATTGAAAATTGCGAGGACTACAAATCTGACCCCGACTTTGTCAGTAGTTTTATACAGACAGTAGTGGAAGACCGTGAGGAACGCGAATATAGAGAAAAGGTTGAAATAGAGATGGAGGAAAAGAAACTAGAGATACAAAGAATGAAAAAAGAGCTTCAGTTAGAGTATAGGAGGATGGGGTTGCCGATCTCTGATATAGTTAAAACGGAGCCCTCTACAAATGGGAATACAGAGAAAATTCTTGTGGTGTATAATGAGCTGCCTGTTAATTCAAATTTAAAGTCGGATGTGGCACCTGAAATACGGAATAATCCTTCCGAATATTCCGAGCAGCGAAGCCATAAACAAATTAGTGATTTGCGCTCCTTCAATACGTGTGAACACGAGAAAGATGTGAATGACATAGTGAGTGAAAATGGTGTTTCGAAACGTCATGTTATTGAGGTGGAGGAATCAAAGAGTGATTTGCTCTCCTTCAATACGTGTGAACACAAGAAAGATGTGAATGACACAGAAAGTGAGATAGGTGCTTCGGGACGGCATGTTAGCGAGACGGAGAAGTCAAAGCCGTCAAAGGACAACTTATCTGTTTGTAGCAATGGGCAAGATAAGTCCAATATTGAAACTAACATTATGTACGTTAAATGTACGACTTCAGTCCGAGTGTGTGGTCAAGCCGCTACAGAAACTAGTGGAGAATCACAAAACTTAAGAGACTCAATGTGATAAAATTCGTGCTGAAATAGAGGAGAAAACTGCTGCAATCGTAATACTCGAGAGAGTAGTGAAATCAAAGGCTGTAGTGCATTATGTAACTAAAGAGTGTCCTACAAAGTGTTTCGTTGATCCTACAAACTTTTTAGTTATAAAGACTAGATCACGAGCTCGCAATGAATGTGTAAAATTCGAGAGGAATTTTAGTAAGAGGAAAAAAAGAAAACTGTTTAACTGAAAAAAAAATGATTAGTGTGTTTTAGATTACTCAAGGGTCGAACTTTTATTCATTGGGTCATTATCAATATTCTTAACGAGTAATGAGTGTTTTAGTAATATATTTCATATGGTATATTTTTGTGTAGTAAGTTTGTAAGGTATACATAAGATTCGATTCACAAGAATCGAACTTTTGAGTGAATAAATTAAAGAAGCTGCTTGAGATATGCTAATTTCGGCATACACGCTTGGTATAAATGCCATGCAGCTTGATTAAATAAAAAGGTTGTTAAAGTTGATAGATAAGCGTGAGGGAGCTTCGAGGTAAGCAGCTCCAGGTGTTAACCGGCGCTTGTGCTTAGGGGGCCCAAAGTTTACGTGGCAGAACTGCTGGTTTGACTCTCTAGTTTGTGAGTATTGCAATGTGTATTTTTATTGAATGCTAATATATATTCCGTACAAGTAGTACGTATGCTTATTGCTGTAAAAGTAAATTCTATGTGTGCAACGAATTCAATAAACATTGTTTCATGTATAAACTGTGTTTGTATCAAATTCATTTAGAGTGCCACTTCAAATTATATACACCCAAGTCTGGGAAGAAGTGAGCTATACTCTATACTGGCGCCCGAAAGTTTATTTATACCCTGGTTGTTATCGTTACATTTATAACGAACAACATAATTGAAGTTAAACTGTGTACTTTGTACTTATATTGATAAAATTGTTGCAAGTACTTATATACTATTTGAAAATGAGTGTTGTAGAACAAAACCCTGCTGGAAATTTTCCTCGGGTAATTATGGTTCAACATTTTGCGCCATTCGAAGCCACCTTCAATGGCGGCCCCTCAAGCCAATTCCTAAAGAAAAATTGAGCATTACTTTCAGCAACAATCACCCCAGAGGGGGATAAACTTAAAATTGTTCTAGCCGCTTTAAGAGGTAGTGCATATCAGTGGTACACGTGTGTGAAAAGCAGTAATCTGATTTTTGACTATTTATCATTCAAGCAACAGTTTCTTAGCGTTTTTCCAAAGACCTTTAATCAAAGTCAAATAGAAGTGGAAATTTATTCGCTAAGGCAACGTGAAGGTCAGTCTGCGTTAGATTTTGCTACGGAAAAGATTTCCAAGTGTGAGGAATATTTAGAAGGGGTAACGGAAGCGGTAATCTTAAAAATAGTTATCCAACGTTTGAAGCCAAGTGTTCAAGATTTTTTAGATAATCAAACAATTACAAGCAAGGTTACCCTCCTTCAAGCTTTAGCTAAATATGACAATAGGCATTTCTTCACTACCTCTTACCCTCACTCAGGTACGAGAAGTTTTATACCCCCCCCCCCTACAAAATTTTTCGCGAGTTTCAAACCAACAGCGAAACCAGTATCGCGGGCGAAATAATAGAAGCTCACGGCGTTACAATGAAATTAGTGCACTTAAAGTAAATAATATGCAAGCACCTTACGTGCACTGGCAAGTTGATTCACATGATATGGTTCAACCTGTTGAAACTGTGTGGTCAAATGTATTAACTTGTCCGAGCAGTAATCATTATTTTGAGAATAGTGAAAGTCGGGGTATTTTTGTGGCTTATAATGAAAGTGAGTCTAGCTGGAATTATGCGGTAATTCCAGTAGAAATTTCTGAAAATAGTGCCTATACTAATGCTAGTGGTTTAGAAAACAAATCTTCTGATACTTGTATTAATGCTATACCTGATATTATTAATGCTATGCCTGATATTTTAGATGATATTCACACATCTGTTAATGAAGGAAATTTAGTAGATGACGAAGTATGGGTTACGGAAGTTAGTGAAAAGTTATTAGTTGACGATAATAAACATGCTTTAAACGATAGTAGGAACTCGCTAGGTAATGATAATATTATTTCAAGTTCCCAGCCAAATGAGGATGCTGTCTAACAGGTTGATAATATGGTGTCTTAAATAAAGTGCATGAAAACCAGACTGAGAGTCAGGAGGAAAATTTGACACAGAGTTATACTGTAAGTAGTTCAGCTGATGTTTCGGAAGTTGTAGAAGTAGTTTGCATTAAAACGCACGAATACGGAAAGCTTAATCTTCCTAAAACTGAAGCAGTATTAAAGAATTTAAATGATAACGATTCTGATGTCGCAAGTTTCAAAGAGACTTTTTCGTCAAAAGAGGATAAAACTAAAGTTAAGGGGGATAAAAAACGTGAAAAAGCGCCTTCAGGTTCCAGCATTAAAACTGCTAATACTGAAGTAATTAAGGCGGTAAACAAGAAGTCGTATAAGCACAAATCTGAAAAACATAGTCAGGTTGTTGAAAAACATGAAACAAGCGGCGAACTAAATTGTAAACGTATCATAAATGGCGAGATAAAGCCAGTAACTAAACACGTTGGTGCGGCGTATAAATTTGAAAAAATAGAATCTGCATTAAAATCTAATACCGATACAAGCAAAAGTACGAAAAAAAGTAAAGTGTGCACTAGAAAACCTCCATCAAAGGATGAACGTGGCACACATAAGGTACACAAGGTTATCAAAAGGAGGAATTTCAGTTTTAAAGCTCCTTTGCATAAGTACAGGAAGCGGAAGATATCAGCCTCCCAGCAAGGTTGGCCTCCTCCCAAGAGACTTCCTGTCCATCGTCAAGCCGGACCAGTGCCTCAGGACTAACGACCTGCTGCACGAAGGATGCCCACATTGTCAACGAACCCCTTTACTAGGACTGCGACCATCAAGAGAGGTTCCACGGAATGGACAGACTGGTGCAGGGAAGTTGCCGCTTTCATGAACAAGTCTTGTATCAACTTTCTTATTCTAACTCCCACCCTTCAATAAAATCGAACCAAACTGGTTTGAAATTCCCCAGTGTATATGCTGTGAAAACAATTTTGAGAGGAAAGGGGTCAGCCACTGAAAAAAAAGGCATACTGTTGTTTTATATATTTTTGAAGGGGACATGTAGTGAATAGAAAAAAAATACATACTAACTACAGATAACAACTAACTAACTAATGAACTAACTTCACAAAACATAACACATGTGCATTATGAATTGGGGGAGAGCAGATACAAACAGTCAAAAAATGTCATGCTGTGCAATTGTGTTGACACTTTTAATTAAAATAGATTTTCTAGGGCGCAGATGGCCAGCCCAGTATCCACAACTCTGCAAATCCACTGTGTGTTGGTGTCACCTGGACCCTTCGGGGTTAGTTTTGTAAAATGGGAGTGGCGTTTTCCCCCACACAACGTGTGGAAGGTTTTTTGGCTTTGCCACCCATTATGTAAAAAGTCAGAACAGCACGCGTTTCCAATTAGTTAACTGAAGCCGTCCAGACCTCAGTTACCTAATTTTTTTTTCGAGGGAGGCCAGTGTAAGGTATAAATAAGATTCGATTCACAAGAATCGAACTTTTGAGTGAATAAATTAAAGAAGCTGCTCGAGATATGCTAATTTCGGCATACGCGCTTGGTATAAATACCGTGCAGCTTGATTAAATAAAAAGGTTGTTAAAGTTGATAGACAAGCGTGAGGGAGCTACGAGGTAAGCAGCTCCAGGTGTTAACCGGCGCTTGTGTTTAGGGAGCCCAAATTTTACGTGGCAGAACTGCTGGTTTGACTCTCTAGTTTGTGAGTATTGCAATGTGTATTTTTATTGAATTCTAATATATATTCCGTACAAGTAGTACGTATGCTTATTTGCTGTAAAAGCAAATTCTATATGTGCAACGAATTCAATAAACATTGTTTCATGTATAAACTGTGTTTGTATCAAATTCATTTAGAGTACAACTTCAAATTATATACACCCAAGTCTGGGTAGAAGTGAGCTATACTCTATAGTTGTACTGGTTATCGTTTAATTTGTTTTCTTTGATATACTTAATATTGATTACTCTGTGTATTTTTTAATTATTCAAGTTCTGATTTTTCTTATTCATTGTGTAGTGAGAATTCTTTAACTAATTCTTTAACTAGTGAAGAAGATATTAAATGTTACGATACCGTTTAGTCGTTAATATGCAAATAATTTCAAGCCACCGCGCAAGAATGCGTAAGTAACTTACGGAAGGCTTGAAGAGAAATCAATGAAACACATACGCAATTCACCTCAAGATTATCGGCGAATTTTCAATATTATTGTAGTTTGCGTGAAGTTAATGCACCATCAATTGACCGTGCCTTACTGTCCTTCCCAAAATGGGGTGGAAGAACGAAAAAACAGAACTTTAACTGAAATGACTAGATGCATGATCCTAGAATCTGGGTTACCAGATAAATTTTGGGGTGAAGCCTGCTCAGCAACGTACTTGCAGAACCGATTCCCAACCAAATCAAATAAGAAAACACCTTACGAAATTTGGACGAATTGCAAACCCGATTTTTCCCATTTTAAAGTGTTTGGATGTAGAGCTTACGCTTATATACAAAAACAGAAACGCTTAAAACTCGACGATAAAGCCGTTGAAGGTATTTTCTTGGGTTATGATAACAGAAGTGAGGGTTATAGAATTTATACAGGTGATAATAATGTGGTGATAAGCAGAACAGTGAAGCTCATTGAAAATTCTCTTCCATATGATTGTAAAGAAAGAAAAATACCTTGGAACCAGAAAGAAGAAACAAAACAGCTGGTTGAGTTAAAATTCAAACATGAAGAAGAAGAGCACAATAAAAATGAAATCGAAAACGAAAGTAATACGCAGATACAAACCAATCAACCTAGAAGATCAGAGAGAGAAACAAAAGGAATACCTTCTGATAGATTTGCCTTTTATGCAAACCCAGGAAGAATTAACGAACCAAAAGGCTGGAACGATGTCGAGGAAATGGAAAATCCATATGAAAAACAAAAGTGGTTAGATGCAACAAATGAAGAGATGAAGTCCCTTCGTAAGAATCAAACTTGGGAATTAGTGACACCACCTCCAGGAATAAAGGTTATTGGATGCAGATGGACATTCAAAGATAAATATAACTCCGAAGGACATATCGAACGATATAAAGCAAGATTAGTCGCAAAAGGTTTTTCACAGAAATTCGGATCAGATTACGACGAAACCTTTGCTCCTGTGGTCACATATACGACAATACGGGAATTCTTAGCTAATTCTGCATACAAAAATCTAAACGTAAAGCATACTGATATAAAAACTGCTTTCCTGCACGGGAATTTAGAAGAACATGTTTACATGTCACAACCAGAAGGTTACGTTGGAGTGGGTAAAGAACGGAAAGTCTGCAAATTAAATAAAGCAATCTACGGGTTAAAACAAGCCGCAAGAGCCTGGCATATTAGAAATGGGAAATTCTTATCGAAATGTGGTTTCGAACAAATCAAAACAGACGCATGCTTATTTAAAATAGCAAGAGATGGAAATACTATGTACATAATTGTCTATGTAGATGACTTACTCATAGCAGGAAAAACAGGAGATATCATAGAAATTGTTAACAAGCTAGAAAAAGAGTACGAATTGAAGGATCTTGGTGAAGCAACTTATTATTTAGGAATAAATATCGAAAGGTCCAAAGAAGGAAATTTTGCTTTAAGTCAGAAAAATAAGATAGAAGAAATCATCGAAAAATTTAACCTGGAAGATTCCAAACCAACCAATACTCCAATGGACCCGAATTATCTGAGACAAGAAGGAGATGAAGATAAGCTGCCAAACAATACCAAGTATAGGCAAGCAGTAGGGAGTTTGTTATACGTTGCCACAGTATCAAGACCCGATATTGCAGCAGCCGTCAACATTTTGAGTAGAAGGAATGAAAAACCAAGAGATAGAGATTGGGATGCTGTGAAACAAATAATAAGATATCTCAAAACAACTAAAGATTTAAAACTAGTTTTTAGCAAGGATAAAGAACCAATCTTAACTGTTTTTGTGATACGGATTGGGCTAACAAGTTAGACAGAAAGTCAACCAGTGGAAATTTATTTAAACTCGGTGGAAGTCCGATAGAATGAAGCTCTCAAAACGTCAAAACTGTGTAGCACTCTCGCCCACGGAAGCTGAATATGTTTCAGCGGCTAATGCTGCCCAAGAAGTTATATGGCTGATCAATCTAACCAAAGATCTGGACTTACCACAAGCTTTACCAATAAAAATTTTTGAAGATAACCAGTCGTGCATCAAGCTTTCACAATCTGATAAACATCATTCAAGAACAAAGCACATTGATGTAAAATTTCATCATTTAAGACAACTTAAGGAAGCTGGTACTATTGATTTAGAATATTGCTAAAGCAAAGATATGACAGCTGATATCCTGACCAAGCCATTGCCACGTCCTGATTTTGAACGCCACCGAACTAATCTACATTTAGAGACTTTCTTTTTCAGAAAACAAGTAGGGATGTTAGATCTATGTGTGTTTTCCTTAAAGAAAGTGAAACTGTCACATGCCACACCAGATGGCACTGTTGTGATGATAATTAATAGTTTTATAAATAATTAACGTTTATTTTAATCTCGGGTTTTGAGGTAATTAAGTTTTAGTAAAGTAAACAATTAAATGTTAGTAACAGTTGTGCTTTGTTATAGATTTATTAAGCCTCTGCTAAATATACTTGGTGGTTAAACTTGTGATGATGAAATATTCATTTATTTGATTAATGTCATCGCATTTGGAGAATCGTGCGCAAATTTCTCGAAATGTTTTGACATTATCAAAAATTAAATTGGAGGAGATCATCACATGTTATACCTTATTGTTAAAATATTGATAAATTAATAAGCCTTATTTTGAAATAATTGTAAGGTGGCTGGTACGTATTTTTTGGCTGGTGAATTTTTGGGGGTTTTTAATTAATGAATGAATGCAAAATTAAAGCGTGTATTTTTCTTTTAAAGTTAGTCCGTCCTTTTGAGATAACCCCCTTTTTGTCAGTTGTTTGTAAACCTAGACATGGTCGTGGACACTTTCCCCGAACGTTGGAACGGGGCGTTGGAATGTTGATGATTTTAGCAGATACGAGAGCGTTTTCTCCGCGGTTGAATACAACGATTCATAGATGCCCTGTAAGTTTTCAAGGAGGAAATAAGTAACCAACAATGATTATGTGAAATAGAAGAAAAAAATCAACGATGAGTGGAAGAAAAGATTTCTTCTGCCATTGCAGAATTTCAAAGTTTTCCCTCGTCCGAGATTGACGGCGCGGATTGGAACTTCTTATTTCCCGCAGAGTCCAAAGTGAAAAAACGTAGCGTGGTCTCGGCGGAGGGGGCGAAAGATTACAGAGGCGAGAGGCGAGCCAAGAGACTAGGATCGGTCCCCAGACCCATGATGGGGAGATGATGACGGAACGGAAAAGTCCGGCGATGTTCATGTCTTGGCGTGAAGCATGCTTTTAAAAAATGGCGTGAGGCTCCCCTCATGACCGTAAAATTATAGTTTTTTTAGAGTGCTGCAGCATTTAATTTGGTAATATGTTATTAAATTCCCCTTTTTATTATTGAATTTTTCTTTAGCTTTTCTTTTGATTTTTTTACTTTAATCACTTTTCATTTAAACGTTTTTTTTCACCAGCCACCATGATATTAAAGGTTATATTAATAGAAAATTGTATTGCAAATATTTAGATGTTTTTGTGATTAATATGAGTTTATTGGGAGGAGATGTTGGAATCCTCAAGAGGTTAACCATTTTTGTTAAGGTATAGTGTAATAATGTGAAGGAGATCGAAATGAATAAATTTGTTATGTTAATGTATAACTTGTCATGTCGGTCTTTGTCTTTGAGTTAATTTTCTAATGTTTAACTTTAGGTTTTTTTATTTCAGCAGATTTGATTTTCTTGAGTTTTCTTTTAGGTGAAATAATTTTATTTTTAGGTGTGCTCCAATGTTAGATAAGTAATTTTAGTTGAATTAATTGCATTTTCCTTTTGGCTCATAAACCACCACAGTGGTGCAAACAGTAAGACGAACCTAGTGAAAATTTTAATTATATTATGGGTTATTGCATTAAATAAAAACACAGCGCAAACTTTCCATCTAACTTAATGTGCTAACCACTATGACTATTATTGAAGTTAAATTTAATTGAAGTAAGATTTATCCAAACTTTAATTAGTAATAATTATTAAATAATTTAATTTAACCCCAACACAATTTCGTCGCCACAGCACTACTTGTTCAGAATTCATGTAATTCCACTGTTGTTCAATGTCGCGTGTTGTCTTTTGTCGTGCTTAAGATATTAATGTAAAAGATGCATATTAAAACTTAAACTTAAATTACTTAACCTCAGCTGTTTATTATCCAATATCCTGATTCTCTACAATTGCATTGCTCTGCTGTGACTATAGCGCTGACGTGCTACATAGAATAAGGTAAGCGTATTTTTGTCTTACTTTTGATTCGCGAGTGATTTATCCAACAATTACAAGAGGAGAATCTGTGTAGTTACGAATTAGAAGTACTAGTCGTTGCAGAGGCAGTTAAAAAATCAAACAATACTTGTGAGGTTCAAAATTTAAAATTTATACTGATTGTTCAGCTTTCGTGGAAACCATGAATAAGAAAGAAACAGAACCTAAAGTGGAGCGATGGTCTCTTTTCCTACAACAATACGATTACGAAATCAAACACCGCCCTAGTGAACGAATGAGACATATCGATGCAATTATCAGACATCCAGTTATGAGTGTCACATGCGAAGGTATAACACATAAAATAATTAAGTCCCAAGAAGATGACGAGTATATAGAAACCATTAAAAATTATTGGAAGATGGTAAAACAATAGATTATGTTTTGAGAAACAATGTGCTATACAAAATTTTAAACGATTCTCAAGTTTTGGTAGTACCGCAAATGATGCAGGCCGAGGTTGTTAGAAACGCTCATCAGCTAGGACATTTTGGTGTGGCCAAAACTGAGGAGGTAGTTAAATGCGATTTTTATTTTCCCAACATTAAAAATATGTGTTGAAAACGTCATAAATAACTGTGTTAAATGTATCTTAGCAAATAAGAAAGCAGGAAAAGCAGAAGGCTGGTTAAATCCGATTCCTAAAGAAGACGTGCCTTTGTCGATTTACCATGTTGATTTTGTTGGTCCTCTTCCGATCACAAACAAAAATTACAATCACATCTTTAGCGTGATAGATGCTTTCACAAAGTTTGCGTGGTTATATCCTGTAAAGATTGTATCCGCCCAGGATGCCATAGCGAGGTTTAAACAACAGCAAGCGATATTTGGAAATCCTCACCGTATTATTTCTGATCGTGGTGGAGCATTTAATTCCAAGGAATTTCAAGACTATTGTGAGTATGAAAATATTGAACACATCAAAGTTACCACGGGAGTTCCACGAGGAAACGGACAGGTAGAGCGATTACATGCAACGTTGATCCCAATCCTATTCAAATTATGATTAGACGATCCAACCAAGTGGTACAAACATGTGGACATATTGCAAAGAACTATCAATTCAACAGTATCGAGAAGCACCAGAAAGACACCATTCGAATTGTTAACAGGATTCAAGATGAGAAGCAGAGAGGAGTCTAGAATTTTAGAAATCTTAGAAGAAAGAATCAACTTTATGATGAATAGCCTTAAAGAGATACGCGGGGAGGCGAAGCAGAACATTTTGAAGATACAGGAAGAATACCGAAGGGGATTTGACAAGAAAAGGAAAAAATCCCATGTGTATACAGAAGGAGACCTTGTGGCTATCCAACATACTCAATTCGGTAGTGGAATGAAGCTAAGGCCAAAATTTCTCGGACCCTACGAAGTGATCAGTGTAAAGCCCAAGGACGGATACGAAGTTAAGAAACTTGGAGAACATGAAGGTCCAAACCTGACCAACACTTCGGCTGATCTGTTAAAACCGTGGACTAACTAACCTGTCCACACACTTCTCTGTAAATACTCTCTCTCTCCCCCTGTTTTATTTTTTTTTCAGATTTGTTCCAGTGCAGCGAGGACACTGCAGGTCTGATGGCCGAGCGCTGTCGGATGAAAACTTCACCAGAGGGCGCAGTAGGCAACGCGAGAGTTTTCGTCTACGCATCTGGACATACAGCGATGGGAAGCTTGTGTACGCGGACTCAGCGGGCCGTGTACAAGAGCTAGGACAATATTAGAGTTTATGTGTTTTATATTCTGTTATATTGTGTTATAGTGTGTTGTACCGACATTTCTAACTTTATATAAATAGGTCGGTAAATTAACATTTAGTTTTTATACCCCTGGACATTATACCAACAGTCATTTCTACCCCCGGACTCTATATATATATATATATATATTTTTTTTTCTATATATATATATATATATATATATATATATATATGTATATAAGTATCCCTAGTAATTTACTTTCTTCACACATTTTTTGCTAATCGTTCGCAGCCCCCAGGTTGAGAAACACTGTTCTAGAAGGAGTCGGAAGTGGGTCGCGACTCAAATAAAGGTTGAGAAACACTGTCTGACATATATATTTTATGGATAATCGTTGGGTTATTTTGTTTACTGTTTCCTCGTTTTCTTTATTAATTGAAACATGTGTATTGGAACAAAACTGAAGAGGGAGTTTTTGTAGGAAAAAAATTTAATTTTAGAAATTCTAAATAGATTTTCACTGCTCATCAATCACCCTGACTATCTGATAAATGTGTAAGAGGTTGTAGATTGATTACAACAGTGAAAACAGTGATAATTCATTCATATTTTTTTCCCTTTCCATTATTATCTCGAACTTACTTTCTGAATGGATAAAAATCGAGTATTGAAGTTTACTCTTCTTCGATATCAAAATGTTTATGCTAGCTTCAGTGAAAACTGAACGTTTGAAAGATATCGTTCTGAAGTGAAGAGAGAACCGTTGATTGCAAGAGGGTGTGTCGGAGGTCGTCTCTTGTTTCGATAAGGAGTTCCGCTGAATGTGTGCTGGAGATATTTAAGGTTTGAGAGGCCGATGAACAAGGCCACTGCTACTTGTGCCTGAGTGTTGCGTTAATCGTGTTTAGAAGAGTTGTTTCGAGACTTTACGGGGCCTGGGGCAAATTTCTGTTGGGGGCCCCAAGACTATTTTTCAGAAGACTATTTTGTAGTAAGAAAAATCTGATTAATCGAATGATTTTTTTTTTATTTTTGGGGGGGCCCGTTTTTTCAGGAGATTATTTTGAATTTTGAAGTACCGTACAAGTTTCAGAATTTTCTTTCGGAGGAAATCTAATAAATAATTTTTTTTTAATTTTTTGGGCCCCTCCGGCAGTTGGGGGCCTGAGGCAAAGTGCCCCAACTTGATTCTACTGAGCAGTGATGAGGAAGAAATTTATTAAACTAAGGTAGCATTAAATGAAAATAATATTTTCTGTTTCTTTTCATTTTGCGTTATACATACATTTATATTTTTAATAAAAATTAAGTTGCTTACATGGAATTAAAAAAAATTGTTTGTTTTTAATAGGTTTTCGGAACGTAACCCAATCCCCCTTTCTGTACTGACTCTGGGTCTCATATAACACGGTTTCACACAACACGGCATTTTCTGGGAACCTATCTACCGTGTTATAGGAGGGTTACCTGTATATATATATATATATATATATATATATATATATATATATATATGTGTGTGTGTGTGTGTGTGTGTGTGTGTGTGTGTGTGTGTGTCAGAATTTAAGTGGGAAAAGAACGATTACCTTAAATTTAAAGGAGGCTTGGGAATTAAATTATATTCGTGACGTAATTCGCCTCTAATTGTTCGTATTTCAAGACGCGAATTGGGAAAGGGAAATTCCCCTTTTCATTATGTAATCTTGGCGCGCCTGTGGGTTTTGCGTTCGAGGAGGAAAATTATGTAATTCTCCGTGAGAGATGTCTGGTTTGGGCTCTGCGCACGTGCAGGGAGAGTTGACGCGCGGAGATGCCCGCGAATTTTTGTCAGAACGCGGGATTTAATCGTTGCCGGTGGACGTGTGCCAGCTGGGTCCACAATTTGAAAATGGCGAGCGCTCAAATATGCGCTACTTGGATCAGTGGTTGCTGGAAGGAGAAATAAATTGACTTGATTTCGTTGGAACTATGTTTGTTTATTGGATTTAGACTACTTACTACTTGCCACCAGTATTAAGATGATGACTGCAAATTAATGTGACAACAGGCAAACCACACGCCTGTCATATATATATATATATATATATATATATATATATATATGTGTGTGTGTGTGTGTGTGTGTGTGTAATACTAATAAATAATAATAATTAATCAGGATTTAAATTGATAATTATGGATAAATTATAAAGTAATGTTTTCCATACTCGTGTTCGGATGTTGGCATAAATATAGACCAGACCTTTAATGAAGATAGAGTAAGTTTAATAATTAACGTTATGAAATCTACAACTTATAAATTTTATCCCATTATAATTGTTAAGTTATAAATCTCTAATAAAATACATTCACAAATTAATCAGCAGTTAAATTGATAATTATTGATTAACTATATACTAATGTCTTCCATATTCCAGTTGAGATGCTGGCATTAATGTAGACCAAACCTTTTATGAAGATAGAGTACATTTAATTATTACCTTTTTGAGGCCTTCATCGTATAAATTTCATTACGTTATAATTGCTAAGTTATAAAACTCTTTTAATCCTTTGAGGGGCGGTGTTTGCACTGTGCAAACGCTTAAATCTCGTCCTTCTTTCACTTGAATTCAATGTATTCCAGTTAAATGAGGAGAAAAATGGCTTGTGCTGCCATCTGTTATCAGCTTAAATGAGTAAAATCATATTACAACCTTTAATGGGAAAATTTTTCAAGATTTTTTAGGTTGAAAAATAGAGAAAAAAATCTCCACTATGCAAAAGGTCAAGGTTCTTGACCCTGAAAGGGATAAATTATACTAACTAATCAGCAATTAAATAGATAATTACTAATAAATTATATATTAATGTCTTCCATATTCGTGTTGGGATGTTAGCATTAAAACGGAGGAAGCTTTTTACGAAGACAGTGTGAGGTAACTTCTAATATTAGTATTAGTGTCTATTGTTTTCGATGAGTATTTGTCTCAAATGTATGTTTGTATCAGCGTGCATCACATCGAGAGTGAAAAGGTCGGAAACAAGTTTGCTTTCAAAAATAACACCGCAACCTCGGTTTTGCTTTTACTAAATCTTATCAGTCTCAATGGCTACAAGCAAACTTGTCTCAAAAAAGAAAGCTAAAAACATAAGCTTTATAATCTCTAACCGATAAGTCCAACGGCTGATTTCAGATAATCGTGGATACAGGAAGGGGAAATAGCTTCCTAAGATCAAGGTTAAAAATCGCTCTAGAATATGTTTTTCTTTCTCAACTGTGAGCTATTGCTGAAGCACCCTTTCTGTTGATAAAAGTATTTTATACAGGTTGCAAATGGTAGAGAAGTTTAGAGTTTAGTACAGAGGCACCTCTGAGGTGTCATGTCATATTATAAAACGTGTTTGCACGCTTTATATCTTGACACATCTTTTAAATACTTACATACACAGTGCGAACATCAAAATAATTTTTAAATAATTACAAGATAAAAAGGACTTTTTATATACCATGTTTTTTAATTTTCTATTGAATCATATAAACTTGACAATTCTATGTATTAATAAATACTTTAAAAAAAATTTTTTATGAATTATCCCATCAACTTGAAAGAAAATGAAGTTAATTGGAAGTTAACTTGCATTTAACTTTTCGTTCCCGGAACGGGAGTATCTCTTAAGGCCAATAGATGGCTGCACCGGTCTACAAAATAAAATTAACTTAAAATAACTGAAAATTAATTTAATTCCGCTTAAAGATGGCTTAAAGTATTAAAAAAATGCATTGTCATCGTGTTCTGAGGTATTCTAAAAGTTTCAAATGTCTAGCTAGTCGGGAAGTTGGTTAAAAATCAATTGCAAGATTTGTACTTGACAAACAGACACACAAACAAACACACAAACAAGAAAGCAAGTTAATAAAAACATGGTAAAAAATATGCTTGTTGCAAGCAGAATAAAGAGATCAAAATCTAAACCATTAAAATTTGTAAACCATCTATCTTTAAGCATTAATTTCGATAAGTTAGTGCTTGTTTTCGCATTTCCATAGTTTCTGAAGTTCTACAGATTTCAAAAGCCTTGAAAATATCGGGTACTTAAAACGAGTCTGATGTAGAAAACGTTTTGAGATATCTTATTACTCTTAAGGAACTAAAGAGAGGTGAAATCGTCTTATTCTGAACCAAGCTATTGAGAATTTTCAGAAAAGACAAGGACTTTTTTTAACTATTTAATATCCTTTAATCAGCAAGGCAAACTAGATTGTTTTGCTCCTATGCATCTTAACTCGGACTCGATTCTGCATTAAATATCGGCTCTTGTCATCTTTTCCCTTTTATATTCTTTCTTCACCATGTGTCATACGCTTGGTCACCCATAGAACCTATTACGTATTCTCATTTGATTGGATTTAGGAATGAAGGTTTAGCTTAATTTAATTGAAAATATCAATCTGTTCTCGACTGTCATAATTGAAAAATCAGAATGAATTATACTGCAGTCCACTACCATCTTGCCAACTGATTGACCTTTGCGGATAAACAGCTCTTCACAAAAGCAAAAGGTTAAATTGGCTGAAGTGACTAATGTAACTTGATTGAATTGAAGAATGAAGCTATATATATTTTAAAGTACATTTAATAGTTTCAATCCAATCGTGTTAGTCATAATTAAAGGATCGGAATGGATTATGCTGAGCTCACTGTCTTGTTTGCGGGTTATCCGAGCTTCAAAAAAGCAAAAGGTTAAATTGAATAAATTGACTGGTGTAACTTGATTGAAATGAAGAATTAAGCTATATTTATATTTCAAAGTACATTTAATAGTTTCAATCCAATCGTGTTAGTCATAATTAAAGGATCGGAATGAATTATGCTGAGCTCACTGTCCTGTTTGCGGGTTATTCGCGCTTCACAAAAGCAAAAGGTTAAATTGACTGAATTGACTGGTGTAACTTGATTGAATTGAAGAATGAAGCTATATATATTTGAAAGTACATTTAATAGTTTCAATCCATTCGTATTAGTTATAGATTAAGAATCAGAATGAACTGTATTGAGCTCACTATCCTGTTTGTAAATTATCCACGCTTGCCAAAAATTGGAAAATTCTGTATAATAAAACGACAGATTTATTCGGATAAACGCCGAGATGGCTTAGAAACAACGGAGTAGAGGTTATGATTATTTGAGGAGAATCTGATAACCCGTGTAAGGTTTATTATTACTCTTTATTTAAACCCTATTTTCGATACTCTGAGTAATATGGGTCACCCATTATTCCTTTGTTACGAAGAATTCAATCTTATTTGACCAAACTGAAGAATGAAGCTTTGTATATTTTAAGGTTATTCAAGAGGTAATTTAAATGCATTCGTGTCAGTCATAATTCAAGAATCGGAATGAATTACACTGAGCTAGCGATGATCCAGTAGCTGATTATCCGTTTACCGGATTATCCGTGCTTTACAAAAGCTAAAGGTTGTGCGTAAAAATGTCAACAAGGCTCAGAAACAAAGGAATGTGACAGATATTGTTGAGTAGAAAATCCGCAAATCTATGTAATTTTATAATTACTTTAATTAAACGCCAGTTTAATTACTGTACGTGTTGGACAACTATTATATAATGAAGAAATCTGTAGAATTTGATGGAATTGGAAAGCTAAGGTTCATTTTAAGTTAGTTAATTAGAAAATTTCAATTCATTTTTCTTAAATATATTTCAAGAAAAGTAACGAATCAGTAATTATTCTAATTAATAATAATAATTTTTAAACCGATCTCGCGAAAATCCACCAGCTGATGATCCGATTTACAGATTATCCGAGCTTCAAAAAAGCAAAGGCATTCTGCTCAAAAAATAAAATGTCAGCATAACTAAGAAGTAAAGGACTGTAAGAGATATTTTTCTGAAGTAATCTGATTAATTTTGTAAGGTTTATATTTAATTTATTTAAACCGTATTCTCCCAGGCTGCAATTCAGGCGATTAGTTCATCTAGTCCGCCTTCATCAAGGGAAATCTACCTGAGTCGGCAATATTTACGGGAGTTGTCTGGGAGAATGAAGCGTGTGATTCTTCAGTGGATACCGGGCCATTGTGGCATCTTTTGAAACGAGCAAGCAGACATTCTTGCTAAAAAGGGTTCAAGACTTCTTCAAACCAGATTTTCCCCACTATCATACCATTCTACAAAGCTGTATATCAAGCAAACAATAAACAGACTATTCAAATCACAATTTTATGACAGAATAAAATCGAAGCGTTGGGGGGTTGGGGATCTTTTGAGAGTCCCCAGCAGCCCACGAGGGCACGCAGTTGCCCAATTTCGCCTACTAACTGGACATGACTGTTTAGAAGAACACTTACACCGCATCGGAGCCCTTATTGTCCCAACTGTAACTCTAATGACCTTATGAACAGACACCACCTCCACGAATGTGCAGCCCTTAGAGGTGTGGCGTCACTGTAAGTAGGTAAGGCGATTCTCTCTGAGGCATTTTGAAGAAATTTCACAACTATTGATCCATACCAAGAAAAACAGAGTTCTAATTAACAAACGAAGGCCCACTTTTTAAAACAAAAAACTTAACAATTTATTAACAAAAATAATTAACATTTAAAACAGTGCAACATATTCAATTTAAAAAAAACCGTGCAGATTCCCAATGTACGGAGCCTAAACACACATCCGCACCGCCCGCGTTCTCAAGCGTCTCTCCCCAATCGTCTGGATTTTCAGAAGGGGTGGAGGGGCCGGCAGCTTATCGGCTGACAGCTCTTCTTAGACGCCGAACTTTACTACCTTGCAGAAACGTTCAGATGACAGCTTTAGTGGCTGCATCTGGAAGGAAAACGGTTTTTAATCCCCCCACGTGTTCCGAACTGGTGGAACCGAACAACTCATTCCTTGAAAAACACGCAGCTGTTTTTCAAGCCCTTGTGGGGTCTCGGGAAAAAAATAAGACCCTATTTCCAGTACGCTACAGAGGCGACTGTGAAACGGCGCTTTACTGGAAGGCCAGAGAACTCCTTAGGCAATGACTAGGAGTTAGTCCTAGGCAATGAAGGGTTAAAATGACTTCGGTCAATTTTATGTCATCTCTTTCTGTGTTTTTGTATTTCTACTTGTTATTAGCTTTGTATTTGCCTTGCCATTTGAAATAATAATAAAAAAAAATTTTAAACCGTATTTAAATTATTTCATTCATTAGTCAACCATTATTCAAATTATTCATACGTTGCAAAGAATTCTAAGGAATTAGATTGAATTCTAGAATGGAAGGATATTTAAGATAATTTATTAGGTAATATGATAAAAGAGAATCCATTTTTCTTAACCATAATTCAAGAAACAGAACAAATTAGTAATTATTCCAATTAATAATAATAATTTAAACAGAACTTTTAAACATAACTCATGAAACTCTTTTAAACAGAACTCATGAAAATCCATAAGCTGATGAACAAAGGAATAAAAATAAAAATAAATTAATTAAAAAGATAATATCAATCCGCGCGTGTTCGTTAAAATTTAAGAATTGGAATGAATTAGACTGAATTGAGGGTAATATGTTACTGTTTGTTGCTTTAAATTACTTAGAGGGAACTAAAATATCACTTATTGTTTGAATTGTCATTTTGAACTCAGATGTTGATTACCGTAAAATCTCGACTATAATACGCATGCTACATTACGCCCGAAAGTTTCGGAAAAAAATAAAATTCTACAATAATACGCACCCATAACTTTTCAATATTTTATTCAAAAATTGCACAAATATTTTCCAAAATAAATAAAATTTGTAATAAAAAAAAACGAAAACGTCGATTTCGGTAGAAAAAAAAGCTTAAATTGTTAATTCAAAACAAACAATACTGTCAAATTATCAGTCTAAATCACTTTCAATGGAATATAGCTCATCTATTGTTGTTGCGACCATGTCATAATTATTGTTTCCGTCGTAATATATATCACCATCATCATCCTGACTTGACGATACGAACTGTGAGTTTCGTTTGTTTAAAAGGAATACCTGCTTAGTAAACGGGTGGTTGAATCACGGAGTGCAGATATGTAATAATTGTAATAAGTAAGATTATCCCTATGAATATGACAGTAAAAATCCCCATGAGTCTACTTCGTAAATAGACTTTTTAGTAGGGAAAATAAACTTAAAAAACTAAAAACTACAATTGCAAATAATAACTTGGATATTTTTAAAAGAAATTATACAGAGGATGAATACGTCAAAACTGTTCGATTTAAAAAGTAAATAAAGTCTGAAAAACACATGTGTTTGTACACTTAGGAGTTAAAAAGATTTATGAAATAAAATGTCGGGTTTGTTTGAAATTTAAATTTAAATTTTGCTCATAATGAAATAATTTTATTAGATTGTATGATTTTGTGTAAGTTCGTGAAAAGCTTGCTAGCAAATATTAAGCTATGTGTCAATAAGTTTTGTACTACCAAACTTTATACGGTATCACATAGTTTAGAACTCAGGATGTTCACATTGTTCCTCTAAAGTTTGAAGCCTAAAGCAATTCTTTAACTATCATCATTTGAACAATAATTACATTTTTTACTCATAGAAACCTAAGAATGAACTTACAAAAAAACTTGAACTTTATTTATTATTAACTTTTTAAAAATTGAATTCTGAGACTGAGAGGAAAATAATTTTTTGCCTAATTTAACTATGTATAAATCGGGAAAAGACTAAATTATGCTTCCTGTTAACATACTTTATTCTTTTCTTACTAATTTACACACAAGATGTCGCCACTGAAGAGACTTTTCTCTAGCTCCTCCATTTTGCTATTTAAGTACGTAAAGTGGCGTCATCTCATGTCTGAAAATAGAAACAAATAAATAATGGAAAGCCATTCATTTTCTAATTGTTGATTTTGTTTCACTAATTTTGAGAGAACTGGACTGTTTCCTATGAACTTCATCCAACTACATTTTAGTTATCCTTGTTATTAAGTTTGTTTGTCATGTATATTTATTAAAATAAATTAGAGTTAAATTAGAGTTAAAATAAATTAGAGTGTAATCAATAAAAAAAAGCATAATATGAGGGGGGAAATTGTTAGATATGTCTAGATCAATACGTAAAAAACATATTTGTGAACATAAAAAATATATTAGTACGCAAAAGAGATATTAGTATTTACTTAGGTCAACAGAGGTGCTTTTTCATGTAAAATAGTCCAGCAATATTAAAATATAATTTATCAGGTTTATCCTTAATAATACATGAAATTTTGCGACTTTTGTTTGGATTAGTGGCGAGATATTTGCGGAATATCCTGTTTGATGCATCACTTTAAATTCTCTATTGCCTGGCAACGGAAATCTGTATGCAGTGGAATTTTATGCCTATTTTAAGGCTGTTGTGTCCTAACCTATTGGATTCGCTCTCCTCAATGTTAACCTATGGAGAAAATGTTTCCAAGGATTGCCGACTTGGATTCAAAGATTTTTTTTATAAAAATTGTACTCCGTAATAGAGAAAAAATTCTGCACCTTGGGGTAATTTTTTGTTTTCTTAAAAATATGCAGTAATATTTTAAATTTTAAATTATTCGGGGGAAAGTCTGATATAGTGAGTTTTAAACGCTCATCAATTCCTTTGGTGGACGCAATTTAGAAAATGAATCCTGTTGCAAGGTTGAGTTTATGCTATTTGAGTTTATGCTATATGAAGTTACCATTTTTACTGGATTATCAGCATTTATGAAACTGTAAATAGTAGACACATTTTCTCCATAGATTAATATTGAGGTGACGGAATCCAACAGGGTTAGTACACAGCAGCCTTAGAGCATATTTTCCGATTACCATGATGGATTTTATTACATGTTAAATATCCTCGTTTTTAGATGGATCACTTTCAAATCTATTTGCTGAATATGATGATCACTTTGTTTTGAAGAAACGAATGGGATTACTTTTATTACGTTAACTCTTAATAAACAGGAAATTATACTATAAAAAAAAATCCTAAAACTATTTTTTAAAGAAAAGTATTTTGTTTTAAAACTAATGCTGTGAATGACGTATGTATGAATTACACATTAACTTACAAGATGTCGCCACCAGCACAAAATTTTGATCAAACTATTTTACATTGTAATTCCACTATATAGTATAATTTCCTGTTTATACGTTAGAAAGAATAACTGTGCTACATTTTAGGAAAATATGTAGAATAAAAGTGATCAAAAATGCAAAATCCCACTGCTACTGATATGAATAAAAGGTACTCCATCAATCTCTCTTCTCTCTCTCTCTCTCTCTCTCTCTCTCTCTATATATATATATATATATATATATATATATATATATATATATGTAAGTATAGGGAAACTTCTCTACGGCGGTCAGTCATAGTTTCAAAAAAAGTGGCCGTTTTCAGGGGTGGACAGTTAGAAAAGTATTATGTATGAATGTATATATATATATATATATATATATATATATATATATATATATATATATATATATATATATATATATATATATATATATATATATATATATATATATATATATATATATATACAGAGGCTGTTCGCACATTTTTTAGACGATTTTGGTAAGCGGTAATAAAAAATCGTTTGATGCAAAAGAAACAATTGCAATTGTACTATGTTTTTAAAAGTCAAAATTATCGTCTGCGGCTTGAAAATTTTGTTTTTATTCAAAATGGCGTTTTTAACAAAGCAGTGGTTCGAAGGCTACATTTATGCTCTTTCCGAAGTGAAATATGCATACTCCGTTATCCAAAAACGATGTGAGAGTCATGGTTTTGTGATATCTAAAGCGTCGATAGGTAATATCGCCAAGAAGAAAGGAAAGAAACGTCAAATTGGAGCCTCAAGTGGGACAAAAATTCCAAACAAGTATCCAAGGAAAAAACGGGCATCTTCGACTATTGCAAAGGTACGTTGTTTAATGTTAAAAGAAAACCCCCCTAGTCAAAGGACAGTTGCAAAATCATTAAAATGCTCGGTGTTCACTGTAAACAAAATGATAAACGTTGATTTAAATCTTAAGAAAGCGAAAAAACGCAATGTGCATCGTCTTCTTCCAAATCATATCGCTGAACGCAGGACACGCTGCAGAATTCTATATGAGAAACACTTATCCAAAGAAAAATGGAAAATATTGTCACAATAGATGAATCATGGGTGTATTTAAATGATTGCAACAAAAAAAGAGCCATTTATTATCATAAAAGGGGAGGAAAAAATTTAAGTAGATGGTTCAAAGAATCGAAAGAAAGTTTTTCTAAGGGATTCATGATTGTTGCTGGTTTTTCTTATAATGGCAAGTTAAAAATAAAGAGAGTGGAAAAAAATGTCAAGATTAACTCCAAATACTATCAGGAACATATTTTATCGCCAATTTTTCTGAATGAAATACCATCGCTTTACCCACACTGCCATCAATCTGTGAGACTCCATCAGGACAAAGCTAGCAGTCACACATCAAAATCCACTGTAAATTTACTAAAAGAAATGGAACAAAAAACTGGTATCAAGGCCATGCCCTTCACTGATATCCCTACTAAATCTCCCGATGTATCACCTATGGATTTTTGTGCTTTCGGACTTTTAAAATCAGCATTATCCAAACGTCGTCCCAAAACCCTTACAGGACTCTGGAAAGCTGTTCAGGAGGAATGGGATAGAATACCTCTTCTGCCACTTCAAAATGCATTATTATCCTGGAAATTGCGGTGTCGAAAGATAGTTCAGAATAAGGGATGTCAAATAAAACATTTAAAACACAAGAATTTTATGTAATTTAGTTTTGTGAATACAATATACATCGTCTAAAAAATGTGTGAACAGCCTCTGTATATACAGGGCGATTTTTTTAAAATTGAAACTACTCACAGCCATTTGTAGCGCGATCTATCAGTCGGAATTCCACCAAAATTGTTAAAGATCATAAGGACGACATGGGAAAGTTTCCGAAAAAAAAAAAAAAAGTTCCAAAAGTCGCCGATAGGGGAAGATATTGCGCTGTTGTTGTTGGCGCAGCCGAGAATTTGCATAAAAGGCAAGTAAAACATCAAACTACAAATTCACGACTATGTAGTCGACAGCAGCGCCAGTATTTCGTTCTATGAAGATAAGGGATGAATACCGAAAAAGTTGTAAGCAGACAAATGAATAACAAAGAAATTTCACTGCAACACCACTTAATGCAGACCATTCACTACTCCTTCAATGTAACCACAGTCCTGGTGGTCACATTGCATCCTGAGCACTATGTTTTTAACGGCCGTGCTTAACATGTCACCAGGAATGTTCATCAAAGACCGGGAAATGTTGTCCTTTAGGGCTGCCAAGTTCGAGACTCCACGAAGATACAGCTTAGACTTTAAATAACTCCACAGAAAAATGTCACATGGGTTAGGTCTGGGGACCGAGGTGGTCATGCAAGTGGAAAAAAGAGACTGATGACCCTTTCTTCTGTAAAGCGAAGGTGCAACAGATTCCGCACTTTACGGCCCAAAATACCGGCGCTGCTGTCGAGTACGTAGTCATGAATTTGCATTTTGATGTTTTACTTGCTTTTTATGCAAATTCTCGGGTGCTCCAACAACAACAGCGTCATATTTTCCCCTATCGGCCAATTTTGGAACTAATTTGTTTTTTCTACGGAAACTCATTTCCATGTAGTCTTTAGTCCCTCTATCAATTTTGGTGGAATTCCGGCTAATACATCGCGCTACAGATGGCTCTGAGTAGTGTCAGTTTAAAAAAATCACCCTGTATATATATATATATATATACAGTGATTTCCGCTTATAAGAATCACGTTTGTTATTGCTGTTTTTGATTCTTATAAGCGGTTGATTCTTATAACCGAAACTTCCCTTTGGACAGGCACACATACACAAATATATACTTGTACATATATATAAACACACAGGCACATATATACATAATTTACCATTAAATACTCTTTAATTTACGTTATTTATCATTTATTAAAATTATTTTTTATAATTTTAAAAATACTCAATTTCTAAACAAATACTATAACTTAATTTCTAGACCTATAAGTAACAACACATGATTATAAAATCAACAAGAGGCAGCTTCTCTTTGACTACACTTTGGAAGAGCATCATATCTAATTAACAAGTTCTGTTTTTCAGAAAAACTAAGAGTTTTCCTTGTTTTTATCATATTTGAATTCGATTATCAAAAAGTTCTAACACTAACTGGCAATTTTGTTAGAAAACTAAAGTGAATACTAGCGACGTATGCTTATTACAGTCTCAGACGAAGATTCACTTTATAGCTTACGTTTCACGGTTTGATTCTGAATCAAACCGTGAAACGTTTGATTCAGCATCTGGTTCATCTGATTCAGAAAATTGGATCCGTTTCCGTTTCACGGTTTGAAGTGCTGAATCCACTGTCCCGTTTGCGTAAGTGATGGTGGACACTTCGCGGAAGATTTATGTGTTGTGTTTCAGTGTCCAGAAATCCGCAACCAGGAAGTAAGTGGTGGGAAAAAAGGAGTGCCTGTCTGGAGAAAAGCGAAATCGGACCCGGGCGGGTTAGATGCCCCTGGGTAAAGCTAATAAGACAGTGTTTAGCAAAAGCGTATAAGGAGAAACTCTTATGTTATGTCTAAAGGAATGTATTTTACGACTGTTTTCCACCCCAAAGTTTTATCAATCTTTCTTTTCAAAAACTTCAGAAAGAATTTCGTACCTTTTGAGAGTTCAAGTGGAATTTTTTGGAAAAATGAAAGGAAGGCGAAGATTGCAAACTGATTCTTATAACCGGTGGATTGATTCTTTAAAGCGGAAATTTTAACATGGAAATAATACATTTGTTTTTGTTTTTGCGATATTGATTCTTATAAACGGTTGATTCTTATAACCACTGATCACTATAAGCGGTGGTTACTGTATATATATATACAGTAGAACCTTGATATATCGAATTTCAAGTGGAACGAGAAAACTTCGAATTATCGAGGATTTTGATATACCGAGGTTCGATTTAATAATAACATGGGAGTGTTAGGTAGGAGCAAGGGGAATGGAAAAACTTCGATTTATCATGGAACTCGATTAATTCAATTATCCACTGAGTGTATATATATATATATATATATATATATATGTGTGTGTGTGTGTGTGTGTGTGTGTGTGTATGTATGTAATGTCTAGGGGCGTTAACTATATTTAATTAGGGTAAAATGAGTTAAAGCTAGGTAAATTAGCTTTAAACGGTAAATTACTATTAGAAATTGACTATTAATTAACATCGGTGCCAACAGATGTCAATACTTGTCCACAATCTTGTTTTAAGAGAGTCATTAGGCTCGATCGGCATAGGATATTACATCAGTAAAAGTACATGTTGAAAAGCGCGTGACGCTGAGTCACCGATCATAAGATGTTGACCAGCGGCGTGTAATTGTAATGCGCGAAAATAACAAAGAGCAGACGGGGAATATCGATTAGCCAGGACGGCCGTGTAAAAAGGTCGCTCCGAAAACGAAAATGGCAATTCAAGATGTTAAGTTATCGAAATATGGACGGTGGTTAAATAGAAGTCATGAATAAAGATTGATTTTGGGATTAAGGTGTTATTCCTTGGATACCACGACTTCAACAGCTTTCAAGAAGACGAATGATGGATTTTTCAGGACTGCACGAAGCAGGCGTGATATATAAATAAATAAATAAATAAATAAATATATATATGTATGTATGTATATGTATATATATATATATATATATATATATATATATATATATATATATATATATATATATATATATATATATATATATATATATATAAGAATAAGATGAAAGAGAAAACCAGTAATAGCTCTAAAGCTACTTGCAGCCAGGAACAAACATCATGTAAAGAAAAGTATGAATAAGGTTTTTGACAGCATTTCTTCATCAGCGGTGTCAATACTGTCTAAAGACCAATGGATTGTTTCTGATGAGTATGATCTATTAAATAAACACACTCAGACACCGTACAATCCATTATTAACAGAAGAATTGATTAATAAATGAATTAAGTTTGAATAAAAGTACTTAACCAAAGAACACCAAGCCTGGCGCTAGTCAGAGTGGAAGTTAAGAACTTGTAACCGCAAGATGACTGACGTCATAAAACTTGCAACCATTGAGGTAGTGGATACTCAGTAACAGACTTACTTAGGTTACCGAATTTTAAGGCTATTATTCCATTAATTATTTAGTTTTTATTATTGTTACTACTATGAGTTAATTTATTATTATTTTATTTTACTTATGTTTTTATTTTTATTTTTAGTAGTTATTATTTCTATTTTAACCTATTGTTATGTTTAACATATTAATGCAACAGAACTAACTATTCATTAAAACAAAAACAACCAATTATGTTTTTGGATAGACTTACTGGGTAATTATTACGAGTTAGCACAGCTTTCAAGTCTATAATATGCTTAATCCTATTGTCTTTAGAACATAGCCTATTTATACGAACTAACTGATTTACAATAATGTTATTAAAAACAGATTTATGTAAACAGGTTAGATAATTTTGAAATTTAACAATATTAAAATTATAGTCAGATCTTTTGTCGTATAAGTCAAAAGTAAATTTACTGTGTGTACTTAATTTAATATTAATATCTAGAAAGTTTACATTAATATTATCATGGCTACTTTTAATTAGTTCCAAATTAGGAGGGTAAAAATTTAAGTCTATAGGGTTATTACTTTTATTAATTACTATTATATCATCTATATATCTAAATGTATTATAATTGCTATTTTCTATATTATTAATTTCAAAATAGTATAAGTATAAATTAGCTAGCATACTTGAAGCATTACCACCTTGTGGTACACCTTTGGACTGTAAGTATATACTATTATTATGAACTATGTAATTATGTTTAGTTACTAATTCTAGGAGCCTATTGAAACGAGTTAGTTTAATTTCGTTGCTTAAGTATTGAATATTATTTTGTACTAACATTATGATTATTCTATTTAAATCAATTATATCAATATTATTAAATTGATCTTTAAAATCATAAGTTACAATATATTTACAGTTATCTAATGTTTGTAGTTTTCTAATTAGACTATAGCTATTATCAATTATACCACAAACACCAGATGTTATATTTTTATAGATTAATTTAAGGTATTTTAATAATAATTTACTTGCTTTTGTAGCATATGTGTTGTGACCACAGGTTACTGCTCTAAAAGCAATAGGTGTTTTATGAAATTTAGGAACTAAAGTTATATAAGGAAAAAGATAATTGTTAGATGAAATACCTAGTAGTTTATATTTTGCTATGATCTTCTTAATAATAATACTAGTAGTTTCTTTTAATGGCTGAAAAAGATCACTATTTTCTAGCTGTTTTTTTAAACATATGGCAAAATATGTTTTACAAATTATAGCATAGTTGTTGGCTGCTTTATCTACATAAGTGACTATAAAGTCATCTTGTAATTTTGTAATAGGAGCTTTAAAGTGTTTATATGAATTATTAATGTTATTACTATTATTGGGTAATTTAGCTTGTACTAGATTTAGTAAATTAATTTTCCATGGGTTGAATGCTTCTGTAGGTACAGAGTAATTAATTGCTATTTTGTAAATAAATTTATCTAAATCAGCATTTAAGAAACTTATTATTTTCTTATTATTATTAGTACTAGGTAATCTAAACTTAGTTCCCAAATTCATCAACTCTCGCAGTGCAACATCTTCCACAATATCCAAATTGCCTGTTATTACATGACCATGTGTCGTATCTAAATAACTATGGTAAATGGGCAGATGACAAACACAAGTTAAATTTATTGACTCAGAAAAATTTTTGGAAACCTGATTATAGTTAAATATACGTCTACCCATAGGCAGAGTATATTTAAAGGCACGTTTTATTTTTATTTCTTTTATAGGAAACATATCATGAAGTTTATCAAATATACTATTGAAGTTTATATTATTTAGTTTATGGTTAGTAAAATTTAGTACACAATATGTGTTATTAGCTGAATTTTGTTTTTTATATAAGTTTATTTTTAAATGTTTTGCCCGTGTTAATATTAAATCATATACCAGATGCTGATAATGATAATTCTTTAATTTCGTACTTAAAAATAGTTGATATAGCTTAATGATATGTTTTTTAACGATAGAAAAAATCCAAGCTTTTAATTTTTTATATTGATAATCAATTATAAACCTTTCCTGAAAACTTATTAAGGCATTTTTATATAAGTTACCATCAAAAGTCTTACTTTTATTATACCTTTTACCTCTTTTAGTTCTTTTTGAGGACTGAGTATCTTCGATTAGATTAGGGTAAATAGGTTGAGCTGACACATCAGTAAAATTAAATTTAACTATATTTTTCTGTTTATAAATTTGATTAAGGCCATATGGAAAGAGAGTTTTATGTTTTTGCATATAAATATTCTCATAATATAACCTTTCAGAGGGTGATTTAATTATATCAAGAATGGATATAACAATATTTTCAAAATTATGTTTTTTGAAGTGATCAAATTCAATGTTAAGTGGTTGACTATTTAGTGTATTATATTTTTTATATTAGAACGGTGTAAATTTATTCTAATATGTAGTGGATTAGAAGTTTGTCCTATATATTCCATATGACATATATATATATATATATATAGCCAAACCATTTAATCAAATATTGTTATTGCTGTAAATTCTAATTCTGCAACTTGAATATGAGTAACATTCATAGGCAAGTCAAACTGCTGGGAATACCTATATTAATAACAGGAAGTAAACATGAATAACGGGTAAAATGATAAAGTGAATTTGAGATAAAGTTGAAGGAAATCCAAACTATAAAAAATTTGGTTTATTATATTCCAGTAATATTAAAGAGTGGCTCTGAGGTGTTATTGATTAAAACAATTATTTTTATCTTTCTCTGTTAAACGATGCCAAGACATTGCTATATTACATTTTTCTTTCTTCTTCTGTTAAACATTGCCAAGGAATTGTCATATTGCTTGTTTCATACGAAATTTTGGCAGGAGCACAGATCTGTCAAAGTGATGACAATAGCACCTGAGTGCTATCAAATTACTGTGTGTCTATTCATTAATTACATTCTCGGGGAAATGAACC
Organism: Dolomedes plantarius; assembly: GCA_907164885.2. Taxonomy (NCBI): domain Eukaryota; kingdom Metazoa; phylum Arthropoda; class Arachnida; order Araneae; family Dolomedidae; genus Dolomedes; species Dolomedes plantarius. The sequence goes on from OU015490.1 coordinate 100,309,724, forward strand.
CCAAATTTACCATCAATTTTTATTTTCACCCATTATTAATTTTTAACTCATTCCTTGTTAAATATAGTACATATCTTCATTTATTTAGTTTACTTCCTATAAAAGATTTTTTTACACAGTTTTATTTGTATATATATATATATATATATATATATATATATATATATATATATATATTTATGTATATATATATGTGTGTGTGTGTGTGTGTGATAATATTAGTAACTACCTTAATCGCCCATTCTGATCTTTATCTCTGTTCTGGTAACCCCTCGTTTTGCTCTTTGGCGTAAACGCCTCGCCTTTCCACACTCTAACTTCCTCCGCCAATTCTGGCAACCTCCCGGAGCTAACTGTATTTTGGCGCTCTTACGATAGACGCTGGACTGACTCGAACTGAGTAAGATGTGTTATTTTATTCTTTAATAAATGTCTTTGTTCCTGAAGCTGATTTTCTTATTTCCGGCCACGATGTAAGCTACTATTTCATGAGATGTCCATTCCGGACATTTCATATATATATATATACACACCAATAACGACAAATGTTATCTTAGGTAATTGATTGAATTTAATGTAAGATATTAAAACTTTTAAACCTTATAAATATACTTATCTATAAGTACATATATAAATAAAGATATAGCTACAAAAATTTAAATTCCAATTAAGAAACAACTTATTTCGTAAATAATGAATAACGAAATCAGAAATGTTATAAAATAATATTACCAGCGTATTGCCAAAATATCACATCACCTATATATGTTACTTTAATTAATTTATAAATTACATGAGGGGAATATCAACATTTTTAGACTCTGCAATTCACTATTTTGTCTTATTTATAATTATGTATTAAATATTCATCAGACAACTAACGGATGTCTGTAAAAATTATCTACCAAAAATCATACACGTGTTAATATATTATGCAGGAGACATGTAAAATAACGAAAGTAGTATATTTCGAGAATATCACAAAAACAACAAACCTTACTAAAGTTAATTAATTCCGTTCGTAGTGTTTTAGAATTTGTAGACAGCGAAATCCGCATAATTCTTCGCTATTTATAGATATATTTAATAGCCAATAGACAACTTACACAATGTAACAAAAATTAAATATCAAATATCATGCTTGCATTTATTTCAAGCATTTAATGAAAGACTATTAGCATATTTTCAAAAAATATTTATACTTTGATAAACGCCATTTTAGGCAATAAATTAATTAGATAAATGAGGTAGTGGAATTTTTGACATAAGAAATCTATTTATTTATCTCTTTACCTCAAGCACATTTAATATTCATAAGAATTGAGCAATGTCTATAAAATTTTAAATCCAAAATCTAGATATGAGTAAATAAAATATTAGTTAATAATAAAACAATTTATAGAATTATATTTAATAGCTAATAGACAATTCCCACGTTGTGATCAAATATCGTACTCGCATTTACTTTAAGCAGTAAATGAAGGATTATTAGTAGTATATTTTCAAAAAAATGCTTTAGCTTTGATAAACGTCATTTTAAACAATAAATTAATCAAATGAATGAGGTACTGGAATTTTTGACATTATGAAATCTATTTATTTGTCTCTCTACACCCAGCACGTTTAATAAATAAATAAATAATGGAAAAATTTCTATTACATTTACGTCCAAAATCTAGATACGAATATAACAAAATCGATCTATTGAATTATATTTAATAGCTAATACAAAACACGTACATTGTAATAAAAATTAAATATCAAAAATCATACATTTACTTTAAGCATTTAATGAAGGATTATTAGTATATTTTCAAAAAAATAGTTTCAAAAAAGTTTTGATAAATGTCATTTTAGATAATAAATTAATTGGATAAATGAGGTATTGGAATTTTTGACATTATGAAATCTATTTATTTATCTCTCTACATCAAGTGCATTTAATATATTACTAAATAATTGAGAAATGATTATAAAATTTTACATCCAAAATATAGATATGAGTAAACAAAATGATTTATAGAATTACATTTAATAGATAATAGACAACTCTCACGTTGTGGTAAAAATTAAATATCAAAATTCCTACTCGCATCAACTTTAAACTATTAATGAAGGATTAATAGCATATTTAAAAAAATATATATTTAAGCGTTGATAAATGTCATTTCAGCCGATAAATGAGTTAGTTAATTCCTGTACTGAAAATTTTGACATTAAGAATTCTATTTATTTATCTCTCTACATCAAGTACATTTAATATATTAATAAATAATTGAGAAATTTCTGTAAAATTTTACATTCAAAATCTAGATACGAGTAAACAAAATAGATTTATAGAATTATATTTAATAGCTAATAGACAACTCACACGTTGTAATAAAAATTAAATATAAAAAATCATACGTTTACTTTAATCATTTAATGAAGGATTATTAGCATATTTTCAAAAATATATTTAAGCTTTGATAAACGTCAATTTAGGCGATAAATTAATCATATAAACGTACTGGGATTTTTGACATTATGAAATCTATTTACAGTGGCACCTCGACTTACGAGTGTCCCAACTTACGAGTTTTTTGAGATACGAGCCGTCTCTCGGCTAATTTTTTGCTTTGAGTTGTGAGCTAAAATTCGGTTTACGAGCCAGTTTCAGATACCCCACTGCTAGTTTACGCAGCGAACGCCATGTAACGTTCTCGTCAAATGAGCACACGAGAAACATATAATATTTACAACCTTTATGTACAATTATTATACAATCTTTTTTTTTTTTTTTTTAATGCGGACGTACTTGTCGCGAAGACATTCACCTATAATTCACCTCAATTTTGCCCGCCATTTTATTATGGGGGCGCCATATAGGCAGACCAGCATTGCCCCCTATGAAGGGACGACACAAACGGAGGCGTTTTTTAGTGGCGCTTCGCCAAGATTCGATCTGAGAACCCTCAGCACAGAAAACCAGCGCGCTGTACCACAAGGCCGCCACGGCCCCCTTATTGTACAATCTCTCTCTCTCTCTCTCTCTCTCTCTCTCTCTATATATATATATATATATATATATATATATATATATATATATATATATATATATATATATATATATATATATATATATATATATATATATATGTGTGTGTGTGTGTGTGTGTGTGGAATATATGTGGAATAGATATATATGTGGAATCTCGATCGATCGTTTTCGGATCCATCGTTTTCCATATGTGCCGTTCATTTTATCCAGTCCCAATGATCCTATTGCTTTGTTATGTTTTCGCATCTATCGTTTTCCCGCATTTATCGTTCATTTCAATAGGTCCCTTTAAAAACGATCGATCGAGATTCCACTGTATATATATATAAAGCAGTTCCGTAATTGACTGACTGACTGTCATATAACGCAGAGACCAAACCGATGGACCTAAAGGGCTGAAATTTTGCATGGCGATTCTTCTTATAGTGTAAGGGTGCACTAAGAGAGATTTTTGGAAAATTCTTCTTAGATTTTTTTAAAATTAAATTTTTAAGCTGTTTTTGTAACATTCTTCAAAGTTTGCATTTAAAATAATTATTCAAGGATTGTAAAATTTATATCACGAGAAAGATCATAAAAATTCCTTTAAAATGAAATCTTTTTCGAATCTTTACTTCTATTTTCTGCTTTTTGGTGAATTTTTAAAGATTAATTTTTAAAATTTAAATTATTAAATGCTGATCACGTGGTTTCTTTTCTTTTTTTGATACTTTAAACTAATTTTGCGTCACGTACATAACAACGAAATAGACAAAAAACACTTTAAATACACTTTTAGATTTAATTCCAATAAAGATTAACGAGACAGTGTCAATTTTTAAAATAAACTTCTATGATTTTTCAAAATCGTTAAATATACGCAGAATTTTAAGGAAATTTAAAAAAAAAACAACCAAAAATGCTACATTAAAAACAGTCAGTCTCATCTGGATAAAAGTTATACCAAAACAAACTACATGCTTTTTATCTAGAGAACCTACTAAAAGTTTGAAGTTATATTAAGAAATGAATATTTTTAAACTAATCGAATATTTATTATGAAATTTTTGCCAATTTTATAACGTTATTATTGATATAATAGGCCATAAATTGGAAAATATTCATTCAATCAAAATTATTTTAGTACATCCTCTGGAAAACAATATTTAGACTAGGCACACAAAAATGAATTTTAAGTTTTACATGTGCTTAGTATTACAAGCTATGTGAAGTAATTTAACGTTGCCAACCAGTTTGCAAAAATGTTCTTACTTATTTCATTAAAAGTTTACGAAAATTATATTAAAAAATGAAATTCTGTTTGCAGTAATTGTTAACAGGTTACTGGTCCTTTAACAAACGGTCACTTCTGGTGATTTACATCTTCACTTCCGGTTTTCTAGTCATTATAAAATCTTTAATATATCGGCTTCTAATTAACGCACAGACAAAAATAAACCTGTTTTGTAAAGTTAAATAACTGATCTATCCAATTAAAGAATAAAAAAATTGTTATTTTTTACCCAAATTAAACTTTTCAACATAGTCGGATACTTAAAGCAATACATTAATCAGATAAACCTTAGACATTACTAAATCTAATTATTTACACCCTATAAAATGCACATTTAAAAATTTTATAAATAATTGAGAAATTTCTGTACAATTTTGCTACCAAAATCTAGATTTGAGTAAAAAAAATAGATTTCAGCAATTTTTTGGGGGTGTAAATTGCCGCTTCCAAATACACATAGCGAAATACAAATTTCTGAAATTTTATTCAATGGTAAAGTAATTGATAGTTCTCTGATCCAAATAACTGAATCCCTTTTCGGTCAATCATTATTCCATTTTTACGGAAAGCAATATTTATAAACGTTGCGAGTCATAAATCCGTTATATCTCTCTTTCTGCCTACAGCTGCTTCTACTGTTACACAACTGAACAGAGCTACACGGGGAGGGGAAATTTTGAAGTCTGAAGTTTTTGCTAATGGAAAACAAATTAGGTTGGAGTCTTACTTTTGTATCAGCTCTGTCGAGGGGAGAAACACAGTCTCTTTTTTTTCTCCCTGCAGCCTATTCTTGTACGTGAAATATGGTTATGTCACAGGTTGTATTTTCGAGAGACAAAAAAAGGGGAGAAAAAGAAAGCCCTCGATACTAAAAGTAGAAAAACTACAAAAGGCATAAAATATTCCCCATCTCATACCATCGGCCAATTTTTACCTAATAGAACGTCCCCAGCATTTTACAAAAAGTGGCGGCAGTCTATTTTTTACCTCGTTCTTTTATGTTTTTATCGAGTGATATTTTTCGCCTATTTGACACGTCGGAATTGATTGCAACCTGATAGGGGGAAAATCCCGTTTGAGGGATTAATTCCTGGAGGAGGGAATTATTTTCATGCTTATCTAAAGGAGTGTATCCAAGAAACATAGAAGTAGATTTACAATAGTAGAAACATAATAGTAGATTCATAACATGAGAAACAGTAGTAGATTTTTAACGGTAGATATATAGTAATGGATTGATAATAGTAGAAACATAATAGTAGATTCATATTAGTAGAAGCGTAAAAGTAGATTCATAACAGTAGAAACATAGTAGTGGATTCATAACGGTTGGAACATAATAATAGAAACATAATAGAGGATTCATAGTAGTAGAAACATAATAGTAGATTCCTTTTACTAGAAACATAATAGTAGATTCATAACAGTAGAAACATATAGTAGTGGATTCATAACAGTTGGAACGTAATAGTAGATTTATAATAGTAGAAACATAATAGTAAACATATCAGTAGATTCGTAATAGTAGAAACATCATTTTAGATTCATAAAATCATACATTAAAATCACTATAAATAATTACACCTAATGCATCTTTGTCAGATGAAGAATTAGTTATTAGTTTGAAACTGGTTGCCACCCCTTTAGTTTCAATATGAATTTTAAAAAGCTGTGTGTTCCTGTATTTTAATTAGTGGTTGCTTTTGCTACTACGTAACAAAATTCATTAAAATTGAAGAAAATAAAAGAAATCTAATATTTTTCGTTTGGGCCTCTATAAACAGTAATTATTATACGTATAATAACTCTGGGTCTATACAGAATCAAGGTTTAAGGGGTTGAATTTTTAGTTCGGTCATTGAAGGATGCTGGAAATTAGTTGCCACAGAATTATCTTTTACATCAGCGCCGCCGACCCTAACTTTTGTCAAACACCATAATTTTTTATTTATGTCATTATATATATATATATATATATATATATATATATACCTTTGTTTTACAAAAGCTCGAAAATATATTCCTTAGATAGGGACAAATATAATAACAATATCTTATTTTGTACCACAAAACGTAAAGTCTAAAACAGATGTACCAATGTATTTTGATGGCAGAACACTATTCACCTTGATAAAATAATTTTGCCAACCAAAAAATATATATTATTAATTCAAACTAATAATAAATGTTTAAGGAACAAACTTTCCCCTTTCTTTCAATATTCTTTCAAAATTTGGTTTATTTGTTAATCGAAATCCCAACTATCGACAACACACAAACTGCTATTTTTGTTGAACTCTAAAAGTTTGCGCTGAACACAAGTTGGGTTGCCCAGATCCAAAAATGAGACAGGGACGTTCGGTAGTTTACGACCATAATATTGAATGACATTCGGTTATTACACCCTCCTTGGGGAAAAAGCGTAGGGAAAAAATGGAGGTGTTAACATTTTTTCTAGAGTTCACCCCCCTTCAGATTTTTTTGTGAGTTCTCTCCCCTTCTTTTTTGATATTGTAATCCAGGCTGACTTGAGTTATTAATAGCGTTCACTGTTATAATTTTCATTCACTCGCAGAAAAACTAATGAACATTTCATTGACAGTACAAAAAACGTACTCCGGCGAGCGTAACTGGTATACGTACCAGACAACTTAATTTACATTACAAAATGAAAATTAATTTATAATTTTTTTTTAGATTTTTTTTTTTTTTTTAGAATACCATATCTTCAACACTTGGACTGAGCTTTAATTTTCCAACGTTTACTTTTACTGCGAGTTTTCAGCTGCATGTTATTTGAGCGGTACCATCCTGCAAAATGATCAAAATAAAGGAAGGAAATTTAGGAAATTTTTTGTCATCCTTTGCTAATCAGTTAAAGAAAACTAGTTCATTTATCGGCTGTGCGTTGCTGAGGTATCCGTGGCAAGAGCGAAACCAAGGTCCAAGGCTGAGTACGTTGGAGGTGTATATACAGAGGGTCGTTCGCACTTTATGGAAACGATTTTGATAGTTAACTTTTATGTATAAACTAGCTGAAAACCCGCACTTCGCTGCGGAGTACATTCAAATTAAATACAACGGTTAATGTATGCAATTAATGCCAAATAAATAAATAAATATATATATATATATATATATATGTATGTATAATAAATACGACGATCAATATATACAATTGATGTAAAAAATATATATACATTTATTAAAAAATCATAAGAGATATTTTTATATGCAAAATAATGTAGAAGAAAATATTCAAATTAAATCTAATAGGACATACTAAAGAGCATAGTACAGTTAATATAGTACAGTTTGAGGAACATATCTTTTACTGTTTTTTAATGTATTTTTTTGGATAATGTCCAATCGTCTGCCGCATTGGCGAGGGAAAAAAATATTTTTTTTGTCTATTTCATTGTTATGGACGTGACGATAAATTTATTTAAAGTACCAGAAAAGTACCAGAAAAAGAAATCACGTGATCAGCATTTAATAAATTAAATTTTAAAATTTAATCTTTAAAAATTCACCAAAATCAGAAAATGGAGGTTAAGATTCGAAAAAGATTTCATTTTAAAGGAATTTTTAGGATCTTTCTCGTGATATAAATTTTATAACCCCAAAATTATTATTTTAAATGCAAACTTAAAAAAAGTTAATAAAACAGCTTAAAAATTTAATTTAAAAAAATCTAAGAAGAATTTTTCAAAAATCTTTCTTAGTGCACCCCTACACTATAAGAAGAATCTCCATGCAAAATTTCAGCTCTTTAGGTCCAGCGGTTTGGTCTGTGCGTTGTATGTCAGTCAGTCAGTCAGTCAGATAGTTACGGAACTGTTTTATATATATAGATACCATATTTTTTGCGGCGATTTGCTGCTGTCTGATAGCCATGGTTGTTGACAATAGCTCTAGCTCAAATTTTCCATGAAAGTAAACTTTTTCTTAATACTGTCACGTCAATTTTACCCCATTCCTCTTGGACCGTTTTCCAAAGTTCGCTCAATGTTCTTGGATGCCGTTTTCCTAAGGCTCGTTTTGAAAAACCGAAAGAGCAAAAGTCCATTGGAGAAGCGTCAGGAGATTTTACTGGTATTTCAATAACTGAGATAAATTTATTCCTGTTTCTGATTCTTTCTTTACTAAATTAGCGGCATTTGATTTCGACGTGTGACTAGAGGCTTTGTCCATATGAAGTTAAACTTTATCAATGTCCTTTCCATATAAGGCTAGAATTTCTTCTTCAAAAATTGGTTCTAAAATATTTTGCTGATAGTAGAGTGAATTATTTTTGGCTTTAGTTGAGACTTTTTTTATTTTTAATTTGTCGTAACAAAATTCTGCAACTATTATGAATCCCTTTGGGAACTTTTCTGTACACTGACGAAGCCATTTCGTACGGTCATTCCGTCAGTTGAACAATAGAAAATTGATCTTTTTTTGTTACAGTCATTCAAATACACCCATGCCTCAACGAGTATTACCACAAATTTCCATTTTTCAGCGGTTTATTAAAACGAGCCTTAGGAAAACGGCATCCAAGAACACTGAACGGACTTCGGAAAACGGTCCAAGAGCAATGGGGTAAAATTGACATGACAGAACTAAGAAAAAGTTTACTTTCATGGAAAATTCGAGCTGGAGCTATTGTCAAGAACCACGGCTATCAGACAGAAGCAAATCGCCGCAAAAAATAGAGCGTTTATGCTTAAAACTTAACTATCAAAATCGTTTCCATAAAGTGCAAACGACCCTCTATTTGCTACATGGGGCTACCCTGTATAAATACTTCGTGCTTAGATCCAGTATGCACTGGTTTAAGGCTGCTGTGTACTAACCCTACTGGATTCGCTTATGGAGAAAATTTGTCTACTATTTACAGCTACATAAATGCTGATAATTCAATAAAAAGGGTGCTTTCAGATAGCCTGAACTTTTATGCACCTTGCAACAGAATTCATTTGATAAATTTCGTCCACCAAAGGAATGTACCAAATTTTCCCCCGAATACTATACCATATTTTCCCCCGAATAATTTAAATTTAAAAATATTATTTGCATTTTTTTAAAACTAAAAATGCACCAAGATGTAAAATTTATTTCTCTATTAAGGAGTACAATTAAAAAAAAATTAAACTCAAGTCGGCTATCCTTAGACATTTCGTAGGCAATCCTTAGATTTATAGGTTTAGCTAAAGCGAAAGTTATTAAAGCAAAAGTTGCAGTATTTTGCATAAAATTTTATCCCTTTTAATATGAAATTGCGTTTTAATTATATTTAATATCAGCTTCTCCTCTCAGATAGTACTCACACTACCCACGTATCGTTTAGCATTAGCGGTGTTCAATACTTGAGCCCAGCTTAGAATACCGGCTGAGGCATGAATGTGCTGTCCTCTCACAGGGAGTTAAGATGCTTTAGAGTGATTCTATCATTACAGTAGACAAAAAATTCACAATGTGTTTAATCGAATATTCGCTAGATAAGTACTTGTTGTATAGCAAAAAATTAATCCTTGAATAACCTTAATTTATAACCTTAATTTAAAAATTTTAGGAAGTGAACTTTTATTGCCTTGAAAGTTTTCAAATATCTATGACAGACCGCCTCTCACCAATATGTATAGACTTTTTCTCACTATTTATCACCTGATTATTTTATTACTTTATCTGTCCTCTGTTGTCCTTGTTTGTCGGAGGCTGTTGCAAAGCTTATCTCTCAGTAAGGGCCTGTTCACATAGGAGTCCGTTGCGTTGCGTTAAGGAAAAGATGACGTTGAGGCGAAAATAAACCAATCATAGGCGTTAAAAATTTCATTACTAATCGTTTGGAGGCATATGATTGGTTTATTTTCGTCTCAACGTCATCTTTTCCTTAACGCAACGCAACGGACTCCTATGTGAACAGGCCCTAAGAGGTTCATTTGTTTTACAGTGGATCCCTGGGCACTGTGGTGTTCATGGCAATGAAATTGCTGACTCTCTGGCCAAAAAAGGTGCTTTGATCTTGCAGACATCTCCTTACAGTGTCCCTTAAAGTACTGTAAAGCGTATAATAAAAAATACGGTGAGAGTGGAGTTCAAAAAGAGTCTCGCCGTTAGAACTTATCAAAAGCCTTGGAGAGAAACTTTATTTAGTGTCTCTAAATGGCTCAGACATAAAATGGTGGCCGAGTTTCGACTAGCCACTGGCCGTAACTGTCTCCTGGAACATTTACACCGCTTCAACATTCTTTCTAGTCCTTTCTGCAGACTCTGTGACTTGGGACTGGTTATGAACTGTGAACATTTGTTTCATTGCCCTGCATTGACTAAACGTTCTCTTGTGGACCGTTACTAGGAGGCCAGGGGGACTTCATATGCAATTTGCTGCAGCTTTTTTCCGTTTTGCTGTGTTTCTTGTGTTGTACTTTTTTGTGGCTGTAGTTGTCTTTTAGTCTGTGCCATTGGAAATTTTAAAAAAAATTATTTTATTGCAGCCAAAGATTCTACGATCTTATTTTCGAGGGGAAAGTATGTGTTCTATTAAAACAGATAGAATTTTCCTGCCGAATTAAAATGCAATTATAAGTAGCTTTATATTTAAGGCTGCTATGTACTAAATCCATTGGATTCGCTCTCCTCAATGTTAACCTATGGAGAAAATTTGTCCACGGATTGACGACTTGGATTCAAAGATTTTTTTTAAAAAATTGTACTACTCCGTCATAGAGAAAGAAATTTTACATTTGTGTATATTTTTTGTTTTTTTAAAAAAATGCAATTGATATTTTAAAATTTAAATTATTCGGAAAAAATCTAGTATAGTGTGTTTTAAACGCTCATAAATTCCTTCGGTGAACGAAATTTATAAAATGAATCCTGTAGCGCTTTGCAGAAAAGTTCAGGCTATCTGACAATACCAATTTTATTTGATTATCAGCATTTATGTACCTGTAAATAGTTGACAAAAATATATTTTAAATAAAAAATTTGTGGGCAGCACTTAAACCCCCCCCCCCCTATAGAGAGAGAGCCATTACAATCCCTAAAAATGTCAATCCTAAGGGGGTGGAATTCTCGAACTGTCAACTGAACTCCTGCCACCACAAGAGTCTGCAAGAAGAGGAAAAGGGAAATACGATTATTTTCTTAGTACATAGCAGCCTTAAGGCTGGTATGTACTAACCTTATTGGATTCTCTCACCTCAATGTTAACCTATGGAGAAAATGTGTCCAAGGATTCATGACTTGGATTAAAAGTTTATTTAAATTTGTACTCCATAATAAAGAAACAAATTTTACAACTTGGGGCATTTTTTGTTTAAAATAAATTCAAATAATATTTTTTAATTCAAATGATTCGGGAAAAAACTGGTAAAGTGTGTTTTAAACTCTCCTAATTTCATTTAATGGACTAAATTTTTAAAATGAATCCTGTTGCAAGGAGCAGAAAAGTTCAGGCTATCTGAAAATACCATTTTTATTGGATTATCGTCACTTATGTAGCTGCAAATAGTAGGCACATTTTTTTCCATAGGTTAACACTAAGATGAGCGAATCTAATAGGGTTAGTACACAGCAGCCTTAAGTCTTAGGTCATTAAGCTTTAACTGAAATTTGTAAATGTTTCTTCCGATTGAAGTAATATTCATTCCATGGAATACACTACTCAAAGCAAAATTTCAGACGCTAAAACCGTCCATCCGTACCTCGCGAGTTATAATTTTGGCAGCGCGCCAAACGCAGTCTGTATCGCTTGGACAAGCAATAAACATTTAAACAGAAAAGTACCAAAATGCGTCAAAATTTTGACATACATATATGCATATATATATATATATATATATACACACACAACACATACATACATATATACATAAAAAAGAGGTAAGCAACGATAAGTAATCCTACGTTAATAACCCGCGGTAGTTTCGCTAGAAGAGACTACCCGAAATTTTTTATTACTAGCCGCTGCGCGACCAGCATGGTCGCTTTTAGTTTTATATTTTCTTTTGCAAAAAATCTCAACTGAAAGAAACGTATGTAAGGTATGTTACCATTACCTGTCATCATAAACATACGTTGTTAAGTGGTAGTGCGATCTCAGCCAAAAAATTTATAATCATTGCAAAATTCTCTATAACGATGATTCTAAAACATCGTGATTAGAAAAATATGAATTTCCATTACTTCAGAACAGAGTTAAAGATAAGACTGAGAAACCCAACAACAAAGATTTTAAAAATTACATTCCTCTCTGTATGTAATATTTCTCAAAATTAAGATATCTACACTTTATCATTACATCAAATAAGAAATTGTTGGAGAAAATTTTTTTCACGTAAAAAAATGGAGTAAAAATTCAGCAAGTACTAAAATATAGTGGGGATTACATCACTCTCTATATGTACTATTGTTCACAATTCAGATATCTACACTTAATCATACCAAAAAAAAAATTGTTGGAAAATTTCTTCACTTATAAAATGGAGTAAAAATTCAGCAAGTACTGCTTAAAATGCGTAGAGAATTAACTCTTACTTACTATTAAGATATCATAATGCAATTATTAATATTTTACTGTGATATTCCTCAAACTTCTTGATATACACAGTTGAGTATTTCAGAAATAGGAGATACCACAGTGACAGAATCAAAAGAACGGACTCTAGATAACCTACATACAACTGTCCATGTGAAATTACTGAATTTGATAGGTCTAAACACATTTTGTCAAAAGTTTATCCTCTTACATACATTTAGAAAAACTGATGGAAATAGAATAAATTATCTCGTGAATAAATTAAAATTATTCACGTGTAAAATACAGCAATTAAATTGTACCAAATTATACGTGCTATCGTCAAACCACTACACACACGCGGTCAGCCGCTAATGTTTACATCTTGTAGTTGCAGCCGTTGCCATTCGGAATGTAGAAATATCGCCGATTTTTGTGCCGCATACCTACGCGTTTTATATATATAGATTTTTTATTTTTGAAGCACACAAATACAACGGAGAACTTTCAAAATCACCAACGAACCTGATTATCCTAAAACAAATAATCAGATATTTAGATTAAAGTTTCAATAAGCGATAAAAGTCACCATGAAATTTTTTTTTCCTTTATTTCATTATACATTTCCTACTGTTATAATTTTCAGTTTACATAACATACAAATGATGTGATATCCAGACGCGTGAACAAACTGGTGGTACCAACGGAAGGAAAGTAAATGCTCAATCAGTGATTTTTTTAACATAAAAATTACATTTTTACAGTAATAACTAGTCGCTAAAGCATGACATTTCTAACGAAGGGGAATGGGTTAGCTATGAAATTTTTACTGACTATTTGACTTTACACATATCAGTTTGTCTTGAGTTAATTTTGGGTAAATTATGTCAAAGACACGACACTCGGTATGTAAAATTTACATGGGTCATTGCTTTATCCGATTTACTAAGTGTTCATTAAATTTACACAAAATTGTTAAATTATGCTGTATAAATGTGGCAACCATTTTCTCAGTTGTTGTTGTTGTTTCTAATGCTATCTAAAACCCTTTGGCCGGAAACTATTTCAGACCAGGTCGATATAGTCTTGAAGGCTGGGGATTGCGGCTCTGGTCTATAATAGCACCACAAGGGTGCCACCTCAATTTTGACCGAGCAACCCCAAGGATTACTTTTTTTTGGGGGGGGGGGGACGTACATTCTCCCACCCACTCTGACTTCATAGAGGGACTTGCAGTCTACGATTGAATGCTCCCATATCCGGAGGTATAGATACGGAGGTATTTAATGGCACGTGTCGGGATTCGATCCGAGCACCTTCAATACAGAAAGCCGAAGAGCTACCACTAGGTTACCTCGAGGACTAAAATTTTATTTGATATCATAACTGATATTGAAATAGGGAATATTTCATATGGGAGAGAGTTCAGACAATTTTAACGCAGGATTACGTTCCTCAATAACGGTCCTCCGGGAAGAAAAAAAAAGTGTCCGACCTGCGTCGCGAGTTATAATTTTGGCAGCGCGCCAACACCAGTAGCAGTAAACAGTTAACCAGAGAAGTACAAAAAACGTAAAAACAAAAAGAAAAAAAGAGGTAAGCAACGATAAGTAATCCTACGTTAATAACCCGCGGTACTTTCGTTAGAAGAGATTACCTAAAATATTTTTTAAAATTTTTTATTTATAACCAATATGATGACTGCTTAAAGCTCTATTTTCTAATTCATTTGAAAGCTGTTTGTGCTGTTATTTTTACAGAGAATAGTTTCATAGGCTCAGTTATTTAAAATTAATATCCCGGATGAAATATTTCATTTTACAATTAAAAGAATAAATTTAAAAAAAGAAGCATAGAATTTAAAACTTTTTCTACATCAAGTGGGTCAAATTTATTTATTCAACAAGGCAATTTAAAACTGTTTTTAATTAAAAGAAAATTTTTAAATTACTAATAAAAATAGCAATATGTGTTTACAAACTAACTGTCTCTAATTATAACAATATCTCCTAGAAAAACTTTAATTGAAGGGACTGAGAAGCCCACTTGTGATCTTTTAAAATACGTTTATTCAAAAACAAATTTTTTTTCCTGCTTTTTCTGCTGTCTGTTTTGTAATTATTAAAATTCACAAGCAGTTCTAAGCTGTCTAAAACTATTTGTTTCATTACCATCCTAAAGATGGCAGCACTGGCTCATAAATTAGTAGTGTACACTAAGCTAGATAGAATCTGGGAAATTTCGAAAAATATATTAGGGGACCTGACTTCTGTTAATATACATGAATATATTAATTGCATACAAAAATGTATGTTAATATACATGAATATATTAATTGCATACAAAAATGTAAGAATTTAATTTAAAAGAATATTGTTCTGTCATTCGAAGCTTCATTCGAAATACTTGCCAATCAAACAGCCGGACTGAAATTTGCTAGAAATAAAATACTTAATAATTTTATCAATATACTACGGAAAAAATTAGTTCCTGTATCACGTGTTTCATAATGTAAAAATTCAAGAATTTACCAGAAGAAGGGACTTTAGTCCCCACCCCCCTTTTTAATGCTGTACAGTCCATACCTCTCGGAGCTGACCCCCTCCTCCCATTCATCAATTCTAGTTACGTCTATGGTCATATCCAGATACTAGTATAGTATCTAGTATCCATTAGTAACCATAAGTAAGCAACCATTAGTAAGTAGTAAGTAACTATTAGTAAGTATTTTAGTATTAGTAGTAAGTAACTATTAGTAAGTATTAGTAGTAAGTAATTAGTAGTAACTATTAGTAAGTATTAGTAGTAAGTAATTAGTAGTAACTATTAGTAAGTATTAGTAGTAAGTAATTATTAGTTGGTTAAATATTAGCGAGTATTGATAGTAAGTAGCTATTAGTTGGTTAACTATTAGCAAGTATTAGTAGTATGTAGTTATTACTAATACTTGCTTTACAAAGTATTTGGGGTAAGTTAACTATTAGTAACAATTAGTAAGTATTAGTAGTAGGTAACTATTAGTAACTATTAGTAGTAAGTAACTATTAGTTGGTTAACTATTAGTAAGTGTTAGTAGTAAGTAATTATTAGAAAATATTTGGGGTAAGTTAACTATTAATAACAATTGGTAACTATTAGTAGTAAGTAACTATTGGTTAACTATTTGTAACTATTAAAAAGTAGTAAGTATTTATTAGTAAGTATTAATAGTAACTATTAGTTGTTAACTATTAGTAATAAGTAACTATTAATTGTTCAACTATTAGTAGCTGTTATTAATAAGTAACTATTTATAGCAACTCTTAGTCATAGTTCTGTGGTTTCCGTTAAGGACTCCGTTGCATAACTTACACTGGTGTAAGAAATTAAGAGAATTTGCAGACTTGGTCGATTATCTCTAGAACTACCTTACCGATTTTAATGAAATTTGATATGTACATACATTGATACAATACAAAACAAATAACCATTCAATAATTGTAATACACACGCTTTATCGTGCGTAACACTCGTTGGAGTCGGAAGGTATGAAACAGCGGTTGCAGAATAAACAAAAAAATGGGTTAATAGATGGGTTAATAGGGGGTATGGTCCCCTCTTACTATACAGGTCTCGCAGCGTGATTTCATATTTGAAATAAGGCAGTTTATCATTTCCTGTGGCAATTGGTCCCACTCGTTCAGCAACACTGTTTTCATTCTCTGGATGGTTCTCGGAGGGGGGTTGCGAGTTGCAATTGCCCTCCCCAGAGCGTCCCAGACATGCTCTATAGGATTAAGGTCTGGAGATCTGGCTGGCCAATCAATCCGGCGAATATCCTCACTCTCTAGAAATTCGTCGACCAGAAGAGCTCTATGTGGCCTCACTTTATCGTCCATTAAAATTAACTCAGGGCCAACTGCACCCCTGAAAAGGCGAACATTGGGCTCCAAGACCTCATCCCTTTACCTCACACCAGTCACAGTGCCTCTTTCAAAGACATGGAGAGGTGTGCGGCCATTCAACATGATGCCTGCCCAGACCATTAAACCTCCTCCGCCATAATGGTCGATTTCGCGGACTTTGGAGGTTAGGTAGCGGGTCCCTGGTTCTCTTCATATGAACGTACGGCGAGAATCGGTGTTTAGGCTGAACCGGGACTCATCAGTGAAGAGAACGGTCGCCCATTGATCCATACTCCAATCTCTATGCTCTCTGCACCATGATAAACGGATTCTCTTGTTCGTAGAAGTGAGCGGGACGCAAACAGCAGGTCTTCTTGCAAACAACCCTCTCTCATGAAGTCTTTTGGAAACAGTCACCCTTGATACACGGGTTCCTGTGGCTGCATACAAGTCACGAGAGAGCTGAGAAGCTGTAACACTCCTGTTACGCCTCGCTATAATCGACAAATGGCGATCTTCTCGGGACGTCGTGGCTCTTGGACGACCTTGCCCAGGCTTTCTCTCGATGGATCCGATATCCTGGAACTGTTACACACGACGCTGGGCGTTAAATTGAACTCTCTACAAATTTGGACTTGAGATTGGCGTGCTTCTAGCCTCCCCACAATTCGCCACCTCATTCCATCATCTAAACGTTGGTGGTTACCCATTTTTACTGTTACAATTTGAAATTAAACGATTGTTGCAAAATAACACCAAGAAATTCGCCGAGGTGTGCTAGCGAACAAAATGCGTCTTAACTTACGCGCGCTCATAAAGCCTGTTTCTCCACTGGCTCCGCCTACACACACGTGTACGCTTACGTATTTGAAGTACAAGATTTGCATTTTTGTCTAGAAGTAGTGGTTTTACATTCAGTTCAGTTCTTTTCATGAAATTCGATAAAATATGCAAATTCTCTTAATTTACTTCACCAGTGTAGACTGTGGGCACACAAGAGATGCTGTATTTCCGTAAAAAGTATTAATTAATATTTTTTAAAAAGTCAATAATTCTTTTCGTTATTTCCTATTTTTTCCCCTTGGTACATAAACAATAGCGTGCAATTATCACTGCGCCCAGGCACTTGTTTCGCGATAATCTCCGGAGTTCATCAGATGATATCCCGGATTTTATGGTGTTTTGCACATGAAAGGGCATTTCTGGCCCATATGGTGTGCAGCGAGACCCTTTGCAGGGTACTAATCCTCGTTTTGTAGACACCGGTAGCGCGAACTTCGTTTCCCGACAAGTTTGCCGCGATTTAGCAGTTCCGAACAAGGTTTTTTTTTAATGTATATATATATTCCCGCCCTTTTTTTAATATCATTATAATGGGTTGAAGTGCCAACCGATTGTGGATTTGGAACTTTTTCTTTTTTTAAATTTGGATTCGGAAGGCTTTCGTCGCAGCTGGTTTTTAATTCGATAATCCGTTTATAAAGAAGAAGTAAAGCGTGATAGAAAATTTTATTGGATTTTTCATTGGATTTCTCTTTAAATCGGTTTTGTAGTACTTGAGATGAGATGCAAGGGGAAAATTTTCATATTTTGCAACTGTCATATATAGAACTGGTCATGAAACAACATGGACCGTCATTAATAAAAAACCCTTTTTTTAAAATGTGATTTTTTTTACAAGAAATGTAAAATAATTACGTTTTCTGTATTTTTACAAAAATTTGGATTATGTCAAGCTTTGAATATTTTAAAACTTAGGGCCAACTCTAGGTAATACAATCTAAACTCTGTAATCCTTTCAAACTGTCTTTTGAGTTCATTTTACGAAGAAGTTAGCTAAAGCCCCTTGTAATATAGTAGAAAAATTATCCATTATTCATCATCAATATTCAGCCTCGATCTGTTAAAGTCAGTATATAACAGTAAGTAGCTTTATACCTAGATTCTGGGTCACCTTATGTGAACTTAAAATACGATATCAACGGCTGTTATACCAATGGTATTGAAAAATACACCCTTTCCTTCTGCATTTTATCAAACTTTATGTGCAAGTACTCAAGTAGTAAGTAATTATTAGTATTAGTGGTAAGTAACTATTAGTTGGTTAACTATTAGTAGTAACTAACTATTAGTTGGTCATCTATTAGTAACTGTTGTATAATTTAATGTATAATTTAATCTAATTGAAATTTAAAATAAAATCTAATTTAATCTAATTATACATATCTGATTATTTGTAACTAATGTATAATTTCTGTGCTCAGTTGGCAAAATCTTACAAGAAATTTACGTGACAGCAATTCTAAGATTCAAGATGTCATGAAAAAAATCAGTAATTTGTGTTACATGAGCAAACGTGGTACCAATGTTTCAGAAAAATAGTTGGCTATTACAGTCGTTACTGTAGATAGAAAATGTCGGCGAACGAGAATCCGGAATGTGAAAAACTCAAATTTTTAAAGGAAAGTTTCGTATAACATTTTGCCATCTGAGCACAGATTTAACCTAATGTATAATTTAACATTCGATCTTCAGACACAACCTAATGACCTTCAGAAACTCTCATCTAGGGCTGGAAATAGTACTGGAAAAACGAGGACAGGCTGGGGAATTCATATTTCATACCCATAAGAATTTACAAGGCTACCATAAAATGTTAAGGGTGCGGAACCATGCGGAAGGTTTGAAGTACTACCATTTCAAGATAGTCCATGTTTTCCTCGGTTTCTGATTTTGTTAAAGAGAGCGAGAAAACTTCTGTAAAGAGATGTGGGTAGTCAGGGCCCGATTATGAACGCTGGGGGCCCCTGGGCAGATGCTAGTTTGCCCCCCCTCCTTACGGACATTTATAAAAATACATACTATTAGAAGTACTAGGTGCATACAACAAGGGGGTTTTGGGGCCCCCTAGCATCAGGGGGCCCTGGGCAAAGTTCCGATTTGCCCATGCGATAAAAAGGCCCTGTGGTAGTGACTTATTCCCTCCTTGCCGGAACATGCCCCACCAAATCTCGACGGTGGGCATAGGAAAGCGTCTCCGGTTTACAATGACCCCACAAGGGTCGGAGTCAGACTTTAGCCTGGTGTGTCCGAAATATTCATCGGCCACCCCCAGGGACGACATGTATAGGATTCGCACATTTCCCCCACCCACTGACCTCGTGCAAGGACTCTCCGGTTTACGGATTTAACGTGTCCATGTACGGCCTAGACAGGAAGGTACTGAATGCCGTTCGTCGGTATTCGAACTGAGCAATCCCAGTCAGAGGCCCAACGCGCTATCACGTGCTACTACTAGGCTACCGTCAAATGGGCTAACTTTGGCCTTTGCGGGTCCAACTTTGGCCCAACAAACGGAAAAAGATTGTATGTGGTGTATCTAGACAAAGGAGAGTGATTATCACTTATTTATTGCAAAGGCCAATAGGTGGTAGTACTGCCTTGACTTTCTCATAGTTTTGTCTTGTAGTTCCTCAATTTACTCTATCATATTTACAAGGAAAAGTTGGAAGACAACAACGATATACGTTTCATTGATGCCAAAGTGGAGCAGCACTGTAGTGGTGGTAAATTGAGGAACAACAAAACAAAACTATGAGAAAGTCAAGGCGGTACTGCCACCTATTGGCTCTTGCAATAAATAAGTGATCATTACTCTCCTTTGTCTAGATGCACCACGTACAATCTTTTTTTGTTTGTTGGGCCAAAGTTACCCCAGTTGACGGTACCTCCGGCGAACGTAAAGAGGCATTGTAGCCTATATTTTCGACCGGTTCCTAAACAGTGTCTGGAAAAAATTAGGGGAAGTTAGGTTGATGGGCTTTGGAATGTATAGAGAAGAATCAAAACAGATTTTTAATTTAGGAGAGAAATAGCATCAATTACGAGCTACTGTCTACTTTAAGGTAATTAATATTTTCTGCGGGTTCTTAGACAGTGCTTAAGCAAAATCTGGTGAAGATAGGAGAGAATCCTAGAGAGAATCTATGGGAAACTTTGTGAAAATAAGTCGAAATTTTTTGGAATATGTTTAGAAAAAGACAATCAGTATACCAATTTCATATATAACGAGGTAAACAAAAAGCATCCGTGGAGAGATATTGACTGTAAAGGAAATCAGAGATTTTTCACCGATTCTTAGCAAGTATTTGTGTGAATTTGATAAAGTTTGGTAGAAGGGCTTAAGACTGCTGTGTGCTAACCCCATTGGGTTCACTCACCTGAATGTTAACCTATGGAGAAAATGTGTCCAGTGACTGCCGACTTGGATTGAAAGATTTTTTTAAAATTGTACTCCGTAATAGAGAAAAAAATTTTACACCTAGGGGCATTTTCTTTGTTTTTAATGCAAATAATATTGTAAAATTTAAATTAATAGGGGAAAAATCTGGTAGAGTGTGTTTTATACGCTCCTACATAATTTATAAAATGAATCATGCTGCAAGGGGTAAAAGAATTCAGGCTATCTGAAAATGCCATTTTTATTGGATTGTTAGGCATTTATGTAGCTGTCAATAGTGGACACCTTTTCTCCATAGGTTAACAATGAAGTGTGCGAATCCAATGGGGTTAGTACTGTCAAACCACGGAAGCAAGGTCTCTGGAAGCTGTTACGCATGCGCGAGAAAAGCTAGTCTACTTAGAAAATAGAGGAAAACGTCATATTTTCGGATGTGTTTGTTTATGAAATACGGAATGTATTTCAGACTGCTTTTTGTTCGCAATTTTAAAGTTATTTTTTAAAACTTTATTTTTGATCGATTATGTGAATAATAATTTCAAAATAATAAAAAGAAAGAAGCAAATCTATTTAAAAAATAGGAGTGTTATAGGAGTGGATATTTTCGGATTACATCAAAATCAAAATTATCTAAAGCTACGTTTTCGGTGGTTCTTTTTTTCTGACGTTTCCTCGGAGATTCAAATTTTGGAGTTTCTTCACCCTTTGCTTCTCTGCGTATTCTTTTTACTCTGGACATTGATATCCCGGTCATTTCACTAGCTCTCTTTAGGGATTGCGAAAGTGGAACAATAACATTTCCTTCTAGTGCTTCTTTATCACACAATTTAATTACATTGCGTATTATACGTTTACAATCACTACGGAACGGCTTATTCTGAGCAGTTGTGTTGGGTAAAGGATCCATTAATTTTAATATAATAATCAAAATAACAGACGAGGAAAAAGCAA
This sequence comes from Dolomedes plantarius, assembly GCA_907164885.2. Classification (NCBI taxonomy): domain Eukaryota; kingdom Metazoa; phylum Arthropoda; class Arachnida; order Araneae; family Dolomedidae; genus Dolomedes; species Dolomedes plantarius. Next base: position 100,331,618 of record OU015490.1, read on the forward strand.
GCAAGCGCAGTTAGTAACCGATTCTAAAGAAACTCGAGAGAATACAAGACTTTTCCCCCTCCTTCCTCAGCAGCCTTACCTACAGCGTGAATAGAATCGCCTTGGCACTATGCCATCCGTGGTTCTTCGTACTGTGGTCAGACAGTACACAGCAGCCTTAAGAATGTTTATAGAACAGATCGACTAAATTTCAATTTTTCATACGTTCTTTGACAAGCATGGTTCATTTTCAGCAAGGCCGTATCTTCAGTGTCTTGGTAATATCGGTGCGAATTTGTGTTAAGATTTGTTGAAAGGTTTAGGAATGTAGTAGCAAAGGACAGTCAGTATTTATGCATATAGATGAAGCTATATGACATTTCATATATTATAATAATTAATATCTCATACATCAAAATTTATACACGAGAAAAACATCTGACTTAATTGTACCTTTAAAAAATATGGAAATTCTGTTCTGATTAATATATTCTGATAAATAATGTGAAAAATAAACTAACTGCCAACCAAATTCTATGCAGCTAAAGGATTGTCCTCAGGTATTCTAATAACCCCATTTGAATCATATTATCAGACGGTACAGCAAATACGATCAAGTTACCAACGAGATTAAAAAACAAAAAGTAAAGAAATCTGAAAAAAAAATTCAAATTGATGTCCTCTCCCGATGATTTTATGTTTTTCATGACAAATGTATATCATGAAATGAACCCATACTCAGTTCTAAACAGAAAATGATATCAGTTCAGGTAATGAATAATAATTCAGTTTAAATTAGCAGGTCTTGTAATGAGAAAAATTACTGATTCAGTATAAGCTCGGGTTTATCGCTTAAGGAGACAAAGGACTTTCAAATTCCATTTTTTTTTTAAATTTCAATATTTTACTCTATATGCAACAGGAGAATAATTAATATTGCTTTTTACTACATTTAAGGCTCTTAGACGGCACAAGTAAGTATTTTGTGGAAAAATAAGACCTGTTTTTCAAAAATTCTTCAAAAATTCTAGAATGTTTCAAAATGCTCCATGCGCCTTAATTTTACTCTGATTTCTCCCAAATTTCTCCCGATTGTTAATTAAAGTGTATGTCACAAAACCTTGCATCATTCTTTGGAACCGCAAATATTTTTCAAATTTATAGGCCATGAAATAAAGTAGAAAAATGTAAAAACATAACTAAATAACAGGCAGATTTTTAAAAGAATTTTTTTTTCTTTTGATTTATACAAAAAAAAATTCAATGCATGATTATGTTTTCATATGTATGGTAAACTTATATTATAAAAGTGAATGATTTTAAATGATACTGGATGTACACGGAGCATTTTGAAAAATGATATCAGTTCAGGAAAGAAATTTCCTGAACTGATATCATTTATGAAAGTTTTTTTGAAGACAGGCATTATTTTATCAAGAAATCCTCATTTTGAATTCTAAGGGTCTTCTATGTAGTGAAAAAGAATATTGATTTTTCTCGTTCTGTAAATAGAGTTAAAAAATTAAAAATTTAAAAAATCGAGG
>OU015490.1:100338140-100538140 GCA_907164885.2 Dolomedes plantarius
AAGAAAATTAAAGCGCATGGAGCATTTTAAAAATTGCTCAACATTTTGAAGAATTTACCATATACATATAAATATATTTGTGCATTGATTTTTTTTTTTTTGTGTGTGTGTGTAAATAAGAAGCCAAAAATATTTTTTTTTTAATCTACCTGTTATTGTTTAACGATTTTGCATGTGTCTACTTTTTTTCAAGGTCTATAAATTTGAAAAATATTGGTGGTTTCAAAGATTCATTCATATTTTTGGGACAAACACTATAATTAACAATAGTGAGAAATTTGGAAGAAACCAGAAGGAAATTAAAGCGCATGGAGCATTTTGAAAATTGCTCAAAATTTTGAAGAATTTTTTCAATAAACAGGTCTTATTCTTCTACAAAATAATTATTTGTGAATTCTAAGTACCTTAAATATAGCAAAAAACAGTTTTAACTATTCTCATTTTATATATAGCGTAAAATATTGAAAATTTTAAAAAGATACCTAGGTTGAAAGTCCGTTGTCCCTTTAAGGGGATGGGGGACATTACAAAACGATTTTTGAAATTTTTACCTCATAGATATGAAATTTTGCACATATATATATTCATTAAAGTATAACTATATTAAACACTTTATAAAATTTTATAAATATTAAAAAAATTATATTTTAAAAATTGAAATTAAATTTTTTCTAAAAAAAATTCTCCTTGCGATCAAATTTTTAACTCCCCCTTAATTTTGCATCTATATTGCTTATAAATATATTTTGAACTGAGTTATGTATTACTTTGTACTTTCGTTGAATAGTTAATTTTTAGGAAATATTTTTATGCTTGAATTTTCGTGATTTTTTTTTTTTACTTTTGTGCACTTAAGTTAAACTTTGATAATCTGAAGGATGTCGAAACCTAAAATGGAGGCATGACTTTATTTTTATGTATTAGAGGAATCTTTATTATCAATTTTATAAAATTTCGACGAAAATTATAACGCAAGGAGCATTTCAAAGACTAGCAAATATGAAAATTACTCATTTTGAGATAAAGCCATTTAAAAGATATTTTTTCATCTACATTTAATGCTTACTTTTCTAAAGCCACCAAGTTTTCATTTTACTTTTTCCTACATATTTTAAATGCATTTTATTCTAATATTTAAATATTTTAAAAATATTAATACCCCCCCCCAAAGAAAAAAAAATTCCAATTTTTGTTTGATTTTTGGTAATTTGAAAGTTTACCATACCCTTAAGCCTGAAAGACCAATAATGAAAAGCAGAGAGAGGTTGAAATACAGACTTTATACATATAAACTACAGCCCCTCACCCTGTCCGGGAATAAAATATTCTAATGCCAGTGTTATCATGTCCCATCCAATTCCTCTCACCGTTCTATATAAATGCGTCCTACTACGCTCCACTACCTACTTTTATTAATATTTTCATGCGTCGCCTATTATATTACATAGATACAGACGCTTTTGAAAGAGAGAAAAAATGATTTCATGGGGAGGAAGCAAAGCCTTTTCAGTTTTTATGGGGTTGAAATTTGCCGAACTTTTGTTAATGCCCCCCTCGGTATAAGGCAGCATTCTTTAATCTATGTTTTCTAATATCTGTCCTTAATAGCACGTTTCTGTTAGGGTATAACACTCAGGTGGAAGGGGGAAAGCGAACTCAACGCAGATAGTAAAATGCAGGAATAGAATTTCAAAAGGGAAAGTTTCAGGTTAAAGAGGAATTAGTCGACTTGGGCTTTGTCAGAAATTTGCAAACGTAAAATTATTCAGTATTTTGTTTCGTATACTTTATTGGCTGAATTAATACGATTGCGAGTTTAATAGCAACAATTAAAAAGTCGATAGAATACAGCAGTTGTTCTTAAGGATGCTGTGTACTAACCCTATTGGATTCGCTCACCTCAGTGTTAATCTACGGAGAAAATGTGTCCAAGGATCACCGATTTGAATTCAAAGATTTTTTTTAAAATCTGTACCTGTGATAGAGAAAGAAGTTTTACACCTTGGAATAAAATTTAAAAAATTGTAATTAGTCGGGGGGAAATCTGGTATTGTGTGCTTTAAACGTTCATAAATTCCTTTGAATAATCATCGTTTTTATCACATTTATAATCATAGTTTCTATTACATCGTTTTTATTACCTTTTTAATCACAGTTTTATCACCCTGATGTATCATCGTTTTCATCACTTTTATATATCGTTTTCGTAATCTCTATATATCATCGTTGTTAACTCCATTTTATGCAAATATTTTCACTTTTGCATGTCTTTATAATTACATCGAAAAGAGTTGGCTTTATATTTGTAATCTCCTATGTTGGTACCAGCTTTTCAATTTTATATATATTCTTTTTTTTTTTGCTCTAGTCATGGTTTTGGTGCTTTATGTCCTATTTTGGACATTGCACCATTAAACCCCAACCAACTAACCATAAATTCCTTTGGTCTTTTCACTTTTGCATGTCTTTATAATTATATCGAAAAGAGTTGGCTTTATACAGTTGAATCTCTGTTTAACGACGCTCTACTTAACGATGATCTCTATTTAAAGACGATATTTCCCAGTCCCGGCCCCTCCGACGTTATGGGAAATGTTATTTTTCACAAATTCTGTTTAAAGGCGATCTCTACTTAAGGACGATTTTTCACGGTCCCTTGAAAGTCGTTAAACAGAGAGCCAACTGTATTTGTAATCTCCTATGTTGGTACCATCTTTTCAATTTTATATATATTCTTTTTTTTGGCTCTAGTCATGGTTTTGGTGCTTTATGTCCTATTTTGGACCTTGCACCATTAAACCCCAACCAACTAACCATAAATTCCTTTGGTGGACACGAAATTTATAAAACGAATCCAATTGTAAAGTGCAGAAAAGTTCAAGCTATCTGAAAATACCATTTTTAGAGGATTATCAGCATTTATGTAGCTGTAAATAGTAGACACATTTTCTCCATACGTTAACATTGAGGACAGTGACTCCAGCAGGGTTAGTACACAACAGCCTAAAGTGGTTTACCCGAGCTTGCACTGAAACAATCCTTTTACTCATTACCAGACCTGATAATTTAAACTGATATAGATATATGTAAAATGTAGACTAAGTTTTGGTTAAGATGTAAACTAAAATCTTATCCATCATTTTCAATAATATCAAATTAGGATCCTTAACTGAATTAACAGTTAAATTTTAGTTTTTATCTCATAATCAAAAATGAATGCTGAAAAACAAAATTTTTAAGTTTATTTGACAGTATTTACAATCTTATTTAAAAAAAATCCTAATTTGATTACAATGCTTTTATGAAATGATTAAATTTATTGACGAAAATAAAGGAATTTATTAAAAATATATTAAAATATATATTAATATATAAATATAATATATATAATTTAATATATTTATTAAAAATTAAATAAATATATTAAATATATAATTTAATAAATATATTAAATTTTTTTAATAAATATATTAAATATATAATTTAATATATTTATTAAAAATATATTAAAATATATATTAATATATAATTATATATTTTTAATATATTTATTAAAAATATATAATTTATTTAAAGGAATCATTTTAAAAGACTTTATACTTCTTTTTAAAATCCATAATATATTTATTGTGCACTTCTACATGTCTTAAGGCTGCTGTGTACTAATCCTATTGGATTCGTTCACCTCAATGTTAACCTATGGAGAAAATGTGTCCAAGGATTGCCAACTTGGATTGAAAGTTTTTTTTTTCGTAAAAATTGTACTCCGTGATACAGAGGGGAATTTTACACTTTGGGGCATTTTTCGTTTTTTTTTAAGAAAATGCAAATAATATTTTTAAAAGTTTGATTATTCCGGAAAAAACCTGGTATAGTGTGTTTTAAACGTTCGTAAATTCCTTTGGTGGACGAAATTTATAAAATGAATCCTATTGCAAAGTGCAGAAAAGTTCAGACTATCTGAAAATACCATTTTTATTGGATTATCAGCATTTATGTAGCAGTAAATAGTAGACACGTTTTCTCTATACGTTAACATTGAGGTGAGCGAATCCCAATAGGGTTAGAACACATCAGCCTTAACCATTTGTTGATCAGGGACCACTCATCAAAAAACAATAAGATTTGGGGACTCTCTCCCGACCAGTCCTTTTAGAGGCAAAAATGGGTTTAATTTTCTGATTAAACAAACTGTCTATGATAAACAACTTTAATATATCTTATCAATAAATCTATGCCCAGATAGCAAAATGTTATCAGTCACTTTTCTTAAAAAAATTGAGTTTTCCACATTCCGGATTTTCGTGCGCCGACATTTTCTATTTACTCTAACTATTGTAATAGCCAACTATTTTTCTCAAACATTGGTACCACGTTTGCTCATGTAAAACAAATAACTGATTTTTCATAACATCTTGAATCTCAGAATTGCTGTCACGTAAATATATAAAAAGAAGTGACTTAAAATATTTTGCCATCTGAGCACAGAAATTTAACGGAAATAATAAATGTAATGTCTAAGTAAACTTAATAGAAAACATAAAATCCCGTGAAAACTTTCTAAAATCAATGAGATTTTTGAGCTGGCTTTTGCTTTACTACCTGCAAAATCATTGGCTTAATATTGCTCAAAGTTATGAAAACAAAAAATTGTAAAATTTGAGGTTGTTTTGAAACGTTGAAACCCTTCTGTTTAAATATGACTGAGGAATTCACGGACGACTCATTAGGTTCTCCTGGCCTACTTATGGTTCGCGGACCACCAGTTAAGAACCACTGAAATACAGCCAATATTACATTTTTTTTTCACAAGAATACATTTACATGAATACATACATGAATTGTTGCGAAACTTAGAATACTCATTAAATAACCGATGAAGATGCAAAGAGAAAGGGAATTTTTTTATTATAAAACTTATTGAGATGCAATATGAAGATACAATGTGGAAATTAAAAGATTTATTGAAAAAAAATTACGAACATGCTTTGCAAAAGTTAAAAGAGTACTACATTTATAGAAATGGCACACGAAATTTTAAAGACCCATTATAAAGAGGATAATCGAAAGTTAAAACGTTTGTTATAAAACTTACAAAGATGGCACATGAGTGTTAAAAGATTCATTCAAAAACTGTTAAAAAATCAGACGAAAAAGTAATAATAATTAAAAAAAAACATAATACTTAGGAATGTGGCATGGGTAAAAGAATGGGAGAATCTAAAATACAGAATTAGCAAATAAACTCTATCTGTTAAAATTTTCTAATATTGAAACTTAAGAACAAAAAGGTTTTAATAATATACTAAATAAGAAAATAAATAAGTCATGCACATATTATTGGAGCAAACAAAATTTATATTATCGGGTAAAATTTCCAGAGAATTGTCTAAAAAACTGTCCGGTACATATGCAAAATTAATTCGTGTTATCCCCCCCCCCCCCTCCCTTCGTATAACGTACTGCTTATTTCATCCTACACACACGCACACATATATATATATATATGTGAGAGTGAGTTTGGCAACACAACTGAACTATTACTACAACTTCCACTCCTACTACTGCGGCACGAAGGACTTTAAGCGGATGTGTTGTTCTGCAAGCTCCCGATGTTTAGCTCTTTTGATGCTTCTGTGTTTATTTTTTAATTTCATACTAAGTGTTAGTCCTGTCTTGTAAACATCGTCTAGTTTAATTAAATGTTCAAAATAATTAAGTCTAATGATTCACTTCTAAAGGAAGGAGTACTAACTCCTTCCTACATGGGTGCTCGGCCCTCGGACTCGAAAAATACCCCTAGCATGCTGAACTTAAAAAAAAAAAAAACTTTATTTTCTTTCGATGATACGACTTGATTTCGACTTGATTTCGACTTGATTTCGACTGGATTACTGTTGTCTGTCATTTTGGATTTGGATATCGAAAGCGAAAGCCAAAGTGATGTGCCACGGACTCTGATGATACTCTGATGGGATGATGAGAACCAAAACCAGAATTGTAAGTAACTTGGATCATATTAAAATTATTTGATGCATACGTTGGCGCTTGTTCAAGAAAATTTTGATGATTAAGGGAATTCTCAACTTATTGATGATTTAAGAAAACTGAAAGATATTTCAACGTTCTTTTGATGCAAGAATTTAATTGATGCTAAATTCATTTTTGATGGTCTTTGACGTTGAATTTATCACTTCTGTTTTCTTGAAGAGAATTCTATTTCGATGAAATTATTTGATGATTTGATGAAAATTTCGACATTTAACTTGAAGAATCTTGTTTCCTTGAACAAACCACAACATAACATATATTTTGAAAGATCGCGAATTGAATACTTTTGAAGATTATTATATTATTATTTTGATGCATAATTTTGACGAAGCGAATGTTTATTTGATGACAACTTTGCTTATTTGATGCGCTTTGATGTTGAACTTAATTCTGCTGTTTTCTTGCGAGAATATTTTTTATTTTGCAGAATGCTTTGATGCTTTCGATTTCACAATTTTGATACTTTCGATTTCCCAATTTTGATGCTTTTAACATTAGAACTTTAACTATTATTTTGATGCTGCATTTACATCCTCTATTTCTTCAACAGTGATTTATTTTGAAGATTAATTTGATGAATATTTTGCTGAAGTAATATCTAACTTGATACATATCTAAATTTACGTCATCTGTTTTCTTCAACCAGAGAAATTATTTTGAAGAACTTATTATTTGATATTTGATGCTTATTTTAGTTCATAATTTTGTTTTCTTGAACAAAACCTGTTTTAAAGATTACTTATTTTGATGCATATTTTGAGAATCAATATTTTATTATTGAATTGGTATTTGAAAAAATTTCGATTTGAAATATTATTTTCTACTTTTGAATTTGAGTAACTACGTATTATAATTAGTGATTTTGGTTTTGAATATTTGTATATTTGTGTACTATAATTGTTTGAACCTAGTATATAGTTATGGCTACTCTCAACGATTACCCCAATATTGCAAAATCATTAAAAATTGGTGGTACGAATCAAATAAAGGTTCTACATCGTTTAATTTTTGGTACAGACGGCGACAGACAAAATCGTACCAGATTACGTAAATTTACAGGTTTTAAACAGCCATTCGTGTTGGAAGCAACGAAACAGAAAGTACTTAAAGATTTTTCACTTAAAGACTTGATTTCTATTTGTAATCTACTTCATTTAGAATTTTCAACTGACCCAGACAAATGTGCCAATACCATTCTTATGAGTCTTAGTGATTTATCGTTATTAAAAGCAGAATTTTCTGATCTTTCGGAATGCGAAGTGAATGATGACTCACTTCCGGATGCACGTTCATCCCAAACTAACAGCGTTATAGAGGAAAATAGATCTCCCTTTTCCCCCACCATTGACGCAAAAGAATCTTCGAATAAGCAAAATACACACATTTCCGTTGGTGAATCAGATCAAAATTCATTGCCTTCAGTTGAAACTGCGAATCTCTCTTTCCAGTTGTTTAGTCTGAAAGACGTTGTTGATTTAATAAAACCTTTCTCGTCTCGTGATAATTACAGTGTTGAGAATTTTATATCTGACGTTGAAGAACTTTTTTGTTTATATCAGATAAACAATCCAATTCACCAAATTACTTTTGTTAGAAAATGTTTAACTGGTCCCGCTCAAACTTTAATTAGGTCTATTCGTGGAATTACAAATTGGGAACAATTGAAGCACCATTTATTAGACGAATTTTCGGACAAAATTAATGGTATTCAGTTACATAAATTAATGGAATCTCGACGTATGAAACCGTTTGAAACCCTACAAGAATATTTCTTAGCTATGAGAGATTTGGCACACAAAGGTTCTCTCGATGACTCCTCTCTGTTTGAGTATGTCATAAACGGAATTCCTGATTCAACAAACAATAAAGTTATTCTTTACGGTTGTAAATCCGTCCCTGAATTTAAGGAAAAGTTGAAAATTTATGAACAAATCTTTAACAGATCACAAAATTTCAGACAAAATAATCAGAAAAAAATTGATGCTTCCTACCTCAATGTGAAAGTCGATAATACACGTAGCCCAAATACACAGCCAGTATGTTTTTCCTGTGGCTTGAGAGGTCACAAAAGCAACCAATGTTTGAATAAGTCACATGGTAAACAATGCTACGGATGTAAAAGTTTTGGTCATGTTCATGCTAATTGCCCTAAAAGTTATCGAAATTCTAAACCAAAACCTGATTCTCAAAAACCTATTTCTGATAAAACTGTAAATGCACTTTCTCCTGAAACTTCATCGAAAAATCCCATGCATGTTGACATTCAACTTGCAGGAATTCAATTGACAGCACTCTGTGACACTGGGTCACAGGCAACCCTCATCAATGAGAAAACCTATCGAAGAATTGGTTCGCCACCATTGCAGCCCACCAACATTCCCTTTTCAGGAATTGGCAAAAACCAAGTTCACAGCATCGGATTCTTTCAGGATTCCATCGAAATTCAAACCATTACTTTACCTGCTAAAATACATGTTCTAGAGGATGACTTGATTACTTTTGATGTGATTATCGGAATCGACTTTTTGCAGCAAACCCAATTTACATTTGATGAAGACGGTATTCGTTTTACTTTTGCGGAACAGAAAATTGTAGAAAAACAAATTCAAGATCAGGGCCAAATAGGCATGTCTGAAAAACCTCTAACATCTACTCAAGATAAGATTTCTAGGGTAGAGAAAATAGATATTCCAATTGATTTTGAATGTGTTGATGATGATGATGATGATGATGATGGAAAAGATTTAGATGATGCCAATGATTTAGATTTGCTTCATGATAACGATAATGATAATGCTTTTGATATTGGAGCTATCAAGGCAACTCTTGAACCAAAAATATTTGATGCCGATGATGATGCCCTTGAGAATGAATCCGTCAAAAGTGAAAAGGTTGAACCAAAATTTCAAGTTATTGAAGCTCCCAAACCCCTTGAACAAATAGCAGCTTTCCAACAACTGAAAGGCATTCTTTCACAAAACCCAGTTCTTCATGTTTTTCAACAGGGATACCCATTAGAACTCCACACTGATGCCAGCTCCTTAGGTTTTGGCGCTGTGCTCTTGCAACAATCCGATGATGGACAGTTTCATCCTATTCATTATTTTAGCCGTAAAACTACAGTTCAACAAGAAAAATATCATAGTTATGAACTGGAAGTTCTTGCCGTTATTGAAGCGCTAAAAAAATTTCGAAACTACTTGTTGGGAACAAAATTTAAAATTATCACCGATTGTGATGCTTTCCAAAAAACGATGCACAAAAAAGACCTACCAGCTAAAATTGCTCGATGGGCATTGATGTTAGAAGACTTTGATTATGAAGTTTGTCATCGACCCGGTAGACAGATGAAACATGTTGATGCTTTAAGTCGTAACCCCATTCTTGTAATTACCTCAAATGATATCACTCAAAAGGTGAAAAATGCCCAAGACCAGGATGAATTTATATCTCAAATTAAATCTATGCTTGAATCTACACCTTCTGATGAATTTTTTGTTAAAAACGGAATTCTTTATAAACTTCATCAGGATGCCGAACTTTTAGTAGTACCACAAATGATGCAGAAAGAAATAGTGCTAAACGCCCATTCACAAGGTCATTTTGCTTCACCAAAAACCGAATTAATTGTTTCTCGTGAATTTTTCATTCCTCAACTTAAGAAATTAGTTCAAGAAATTATTTCGAACTGTATTCCTTGCATTTTGTCCTCGCGAAAATCTGGAAAACAAGAAGGATACCTTCACCCCATTCCAAAAGGTGATGCACCCCTTGAATGTTACCATTGCGACTTTTTAGGACCTTTACCATCGACAAAAAAATGTTATAAGTATCTTTTTACAGTAGTTGATGCCTTTTCCAAATTTGTATGGATCTATCCCGTGAAGTCCACCTCTACGAAAGATGCCTTAGACAAATTATCCTTGCAACAAACTACATTTGGCAACCCTTCAAAAATCATTACTGACAAAGGTAGCGCATTCACATCTTCAGAATTTCAAAGTTACTGCCAGGAACAGTCAATTGAACACATTTCAATAGCAACAGGTGTGCCACGTGGCAACGGTCAGGTTGAGCGTGTTCATGGCACAATTATTCCCGTTTTAACTAAGTTAGCTCTAGATGAACCTGACAAATGGTTTAAATATGTCCCAAGATTGCAACGTATCTTAAATAGTACCACCACACGCAGTACAAAATTCACACCCTTTCAACTTTTAATTGGTGTTAAAATGAAACAACAAGAGGATCTACAGATTAAAAATCTTCTTGACGAGGAACACCACCAAAGAATTCTTGATGACAAAGAAGCGTTACGTATCGAAGCTAAACGAAATATCCTCCGTTTACAGGAAGAAAACATACGACAATATAACAAACGGCGTAAACCGGCTTGTAAATACAAGATCGGTGACAAAGTGGCAATACAACGAACTCAATTTGGAACCGGATTAAAGCTCCGACCAAAGTTCTTCGGACCATATGAGATCACGAACATCAACCCCAACGATCGTTACGAAGTTCGAAAGTTAGGGCATCACGATGGTCCAACCATAACATCAACTGCAGCGGACAAAATGAAACAGTGGTGCAGAAACTGAACACCAATACCACTGTGTTGAACACTGCTTGATTTTTTGAAATATTTTTCCTTTTTCTGCTCTTTTTTTTTTTTATCTTTTCAGAATTATTGTTGACAACCCAGCCGCGGACGTCTGGAAAGTCAGAACGGCCGTGTGAGAGTGAGTTTGGCAACACAACTGAACTATTACTACAACTTCCACTCCTACTACTGCGGCACGAAGGACTTTAAGCGGATGTGTTGTTCTGCAAGCTCCCGATGTTTAGCTCTTTTGATGCTTCTGTGTTTATTTTTTAATTTCATACTAAGTGTTAGTCCTGTCTTGTAAACATCGTCTAGTTTAATTAAATGTTCAAAATAATTAAGTCTAATGATTCACTTCTAAAGGAAGGAGTACTAACTCCTTCCTACATATATATATATATATATATATATATATATATATATATATATATATATATATATATATATATATATATATATAATATATATATATATATATATATATATATATATATATTATATTTATATATATATATATATATATATATATATATATATATATATATATATGAAGCATAACCCTTTCGTTGCCTAATAAGATGCGATGCTTTCATTAAAAAATTTACTCTTGATATATGTATTTTTTTTTCACCTATGGCTTTATTTGTAAAATTAATCCATATTTAATATCTGTATTTTTAGAATCTATTATATTTTATAGCTAAAAACTAATGCATTCTCCCTACCACATTGAATTCTTTTGAGACACTTCGTAAAACATTGCATTTCTGTATTATTATGTGCAATTATAACATTCGGTGTGAGATAATAAAATGGGATACGAGTATTACAAGATTCATTCAATAACTGTTAAAATATCACATGAAAAGAACAATAATAAGCATAAAAATCATTATAATACTTAGGAATGTGGCATGGATAAAATAATGGGAGAATCTAAAATATATTATTAGCAAATAAACTCTATCTGTTAAAATTTTCTAATATTGAAACTTAAGGGGACCGTGGACCTTCATTTGAGCAAATCCTTTTTATTGTAATATTGATTGTGTTATTGAAAAAATATATATATTTCTGTAGGAGAATAGTACCAAAATAGGCTTTTCAAATAAAAAATCATTTATGAAGCTTCTGCGAAGTAAGTAATAAGGGTAAGTGTAGGAATAAACTTTAAATCCATTTTTATCAAAGCAGATTTTTTAAATGCTCCATGCGACTTAATTTTTTATCAAAATTCCTGAAATTGATAAGGCAGAGTTCTGATACTGTTTAAAAAGATACTGGGTATCCATTTTACAATTCGACTTCATTAAGGTAATTAAATTTTATTTATAACTTATTAAAAAGCAAAATTTTGATTAAAATCTGGATGGAATTCAGAAAAAAATCTCTCGAAAATTAACTATTCAAGGCATTAAATAATTGACACCCAGATTTGTTTGTAATACAGTTTTAAGTGATTAAAACGGAAAATTGAGGATATATTTCGAAAATTAAATCGCAAGGAGCATTTTAAAATTTTGTTTATAAATTTTAATTTTATTTTAAAATCTTAAAATTATAATAAGGTTGGAATTTTTTTAAAAAGTATTCTATATATTTATGGTGAAATGTATATATGTACAAAAATTCATATCTATATGATAAAAAGTAAAAATAAATAAATTTTAACGTCCACCGTTCCCTTAAGAACAAAAAGGTTTTAATAATAGACTGAATAAGAAAATAAATAAGTCATGCACATATTATTGGATATTATATTTCCCACTCCCATTTTATTCTCTCTAATTATATATTTAGCTTAAATACAGGGTCATCGAAAAAGCTGTCTGTGATTTCATTTCCACACACCGGGAACAACAGTCGACCGATCGAATTTTCCATAGCAGCAGATGGTATGTTAACTCAGAGAGTTTTGTTATTTATCATCATGGTGACTGTCATAGGGATGCGACATCGATGTCGATGTTTTCAAAACATCGATTTATTGAAGCCGATGTTTTTTTAACATCGATGTTTTGTGCTCGATGTTTTTTTTTAATGAAAAGGTACCGTAATTAAAAAAATTTACCACGTTGTATAATTTTCACACTGAGTAAATGTAAGTCTGAATTCTGAAAAGGACGAATACAAAAGGGGGAACGATTCCTTAGCAAACAGACAAATGGCAATTAACAACCAATGAACTAATCAGAGCGCTTGGAATGTTCCTGACACTCCAGAACCTTCCATGGGGTTTAATTTTACAAATAGTATATACACGAGTGCATCCATTTAAGTCTTTGTTTTGTGCTGGTTTTATATAAGTTGACGTTAATATTATTAGTAAGATACCTCCCAAAAGTACCGTTTGGAAATATTTTTACAAAACCTCTGACAAATTGGCGAAATGCAATATTTGCCTTAAGTCCCTCAAAACTTCTGGTAATACCACGAATTTATCTGGACATTTGAAGGCAAAACATGGCGGTATTTCCAACGAGAATTTTGAGTCATCAATGTAGCCCAAAGCAACCAAGTTTTTGTCATTTGTGTCTGCCCAATCAGAGAGTAAAATTAAATCACCCCCTTCCCCCACGACTAACGGAAGTAACATTAATGTTAGAGATTACTAAACCAGTTTTAAAACATGGATGTTCTAAAACATCGATGTTTAAAAACATCGACGGTTTAAAGCATGGATGTTCTAAAACATCGATGTTTAAAAACATCGATGGTTTTTGGGCGATGTTTTATTAGCATCGATGTTTTAATATTGAATATCGATGTTTCAAAACATCGATGTTTTGTTATCGATGTCGCATCACTAGACTGTGACTGCGCTGTGGGCATGAGCTGACATTGGGACGTCGCGATTCGACCAACTTGCCAGGAGAGACCGCAGTAATGACTAATGTGAGGCGGTGTGTTGAGGTACGCTGAACTTGTTACTGTGCAGTGGCATATCCGGTGACCATACGGACAAGATGCACCTACGGACAAAAGCATTATTTGTTGATTTAAGGCTGCTATGTACTAAGAAAAAAAATCGTATTTCCCTTTTCCTCTTCTTGCAGACTTTTGTGGCGGGAGAAGTCCAGTTGACAGTTCTAGAATTCCATCCCCCTTAGGATTGACATTTTGAAGGATTGTAACGGCTCTCTTTCTATAGGGGGGTTAAGCACTGCCCCCAAATTTTTTATTTAAAATATATTTTTGTCAACTATTTACAGGTACATAAATGCTGGTAATCAAATAAAATTGGTATTGTCAGATAGCCTGAACTTTTCTGCAAAGCGCTACAGGATTCATTTTATAAGTTTCGTTCACCGAAGGAATTTATGAGCGTTTAAAACACACTATACCATATTTTTCCCCGAATAATTTAAATTTTAAAATATTAATTGCATTTTTTAAAAAAAAACGAAAAATGTACACAAATGTAAAGTTTCTTTCTCTATGACGGAGTACAATTTTTTAAAAAAAAATCTTTGAATCCAAGTTGGCACTCCGTGGACAAATTTTCTCCATAGGTTAACATTGAGGTGAGCGAATCCAATGGGGTTAGTATATAGCAGCCTAAAGCAATGGAGTTATGTATTGTTGACATTAAGTAATCCCCTGGCCGGCCACGAACATCGGAAGAGGATGTTTTACGACAATCGGGCTGGCGTAGCCCGAAAAAAATCTATCGCTCGTCTCAGCTTGGCATTCCGAAGAGAACCATCCAGAATGTGCCTCTTAAACGTTTACGACTGCATGCCTACAAAATGAAGTTGAAACACGAAATTAAAGAACTATATCATCGTAAACCAGCGGATTTTGCCAGGGATATGTTGAGTGCAGTACCTATGTTCGAGAGGCTCGTAATGAAAGATTCAATGGATGTTGGATTGGAAGGAACGGTCCAATTTCTTTGCCACCAAGAAGCCCCGATTTGACCTCGCTAGACTTTTGTCTATGGGATTACTTGAAAAACTTTGTGCATACTGAGAATATTCGGGACCTATACCATTTATCGGACAGAATCACTGCTGCAATAGCCACTGTGACTCCTGCTATGAACGCTATTTGGATGGACATCGGCTATCGCCTAGATGTGTGTCGAGTGACGAGGGTTGCTCATATCGAAACCTACTAGGTAATGTCCAAAACTGGACTCGATTCTGTATCTTTTGGTGAAAAAATAAACACCATGAATTCTACTACATGGTTCTTTATTTCACGTTGCAACCACAGACACCTTTTCAAGGACCCTGTATAAACTAAAACTTAATTTGTTACCAGTATCCGGTTCATCAATATTGTTCAGAGTCGGTCTTCTTGAACTGGTTGAACGTGACTTCTACAAGGAGATAAAGAACTTTGAAGGAAGTTGACGATGACTGCAGTTTTACCATTGGTGGAAAACGTTAGAAGAAACCTCGGAAAAACTGTGCAAACTTCTGATGATCGTAATTAATCTCATACGCACTTTTCAGCACCAAAGTTTGTAGAAGTTCTAAAGGTGCCCAAAAGATGAAGTTGAAACTAATGTAAATTCAATATGGGATTGGATGAAAACAAACTAAATTTGAAAACAATGGATGATGAATCGCGTAAAAAAGTGACCACTCTAATTCAGTGCTTTACCGATATCGAATGACGGCGTAAGATTTCCACCTCTTAAATGTATTTTCTCTATGTAAAATATTTTCAATCTAGAAGTATACATCATGGGATCTATGTTATACTAAGTCAGTGGTGCGCAAACTTTTTTCGGACGCGTCCCGTTTTCTTTAAATAAAAAATCCCGCGTCCCCATGAAAATTTATTGGTAACAGCACATTGTTTATAAAAATTACGAAAATGTTAACAAAATAATAGGAAAATGGGATAAGCAAATTATGAGAATATTTCAAAAATCTATGAACTGTAGATTTTGCGTACATATTTACTTTACATAATAACAACAGAAAATTATCTTCCTTACCATCGACAATTGTTTTTGTGCCAAATTTCATTTGACTGAAATTTCATTTGTAAATATTAATATGTATTTGTACTTCATTTATGTAAAAATTAATAGAAATTGAAATTCAAAAAGAGCATGCTTTTAAAAGGATAAGTTTATATTAAAACATTGAAAATTATAAGCTTCATTTATCTTTATAAAACGAAAGTAGAAAAAAAAATGAATGAGAAGGGTGAACCTGGTCCTCAGATAGTATTTGTTCAATATTTAGTGAAATATTTGAAATTTCTGCTTCATTGTTTGGTTTTTATAGCTAGTCATTTTGAAAACCCAGTCTCGCTCATATAGGTAAAAAACGAATGGGATCAATGTAGCCTTGTAAGACTGTTTGACACCTTATTTAATATCATATATTATTAACATATAAAAAATATATTAAAAATATGTCATTATAGAAAGCTTACAGAATGTTTTTTAATTAAATAATTCAGTATAATATATATTTACTTCAGACTATCCGTGACCCATCCCATTTTTCTCATGATCCATCTGTGGGCTGCCCACAGTTTGCGTACCACTGCTGTAAGTGAGAAAAAATTCAATATGTTTACCGTAATTCTTGGGACGAATGTAATAGTTCCCATGCGGATCTTAGTTGATGTTCATTTATACCGTAAGTAACACTGGATGAATTTTTTTTTAATCTCTTTTCTTTGTATTGAATATCTTCCACCTAGAAGAATAAAATATATGAGATCTGTGTTACCAAAAAAATTTCCAATATCAACAATTTATGTTTGTCTGTCAGAATTCTTGTAATGAAAGTAATCCAACGCGGAACTTAGCTGATGTACAATGATGCATTAAGTAAGATTTACATCCCTTACATGCGTTTTCTTTATATGAGATCTGTGTTACCAACAAAGTTTCCAATATCAACAATTTCTGTTTATCTGTCAGAATTCTTGTAATGAAAGTAATCCAACGCGGAACTTAGCTGATGTACAATGATGCATTAAGTAAGATTTACATCCCTTACATGCGTTTTCTTTATATGAATATTTTCACTCTAGAAGTATACGATATGGGGGCGTCCATTAATTACGTGAGGCTTTTAAGGGGGGGGGGGAATCGAGCCAAATCTCACCCAGTCTCACGCGGGGGGTCTCGGCAAATATCACGTAATTTTTTTCCGCAAGAGACAGTGTAAAATTGCGAGAAAACTGGGTTATATTAAGTAAAACATGTTTTTACACTAAAATATGGCTAAATCCTACACAATAGTTCAAGTAGTCACTCTTGAGACCACACATGAGTCCCCGTGGACTGAATTAGAATGAATATTCTTTTACGAATTTTAGTAGTTCCGATTTAAGTATTTTATTGTTCGATTTTCTCACTGTGATTCTAGACTACGTTCTTAGTAGTCTTAAATACTAGTCTTAACTAGTCTTAAATAAAAATAATTAAGTAAATTATGTTTTTTTAATAAATCCAACGCAATCAAGCACAGATTAGCGTATTTACACTAAATATACGCATTTTGAAAAATCTCACGGGTGATTAGGGGGGGGGGGAGGAAGTCGAGCCAAATCTCACGGCATCTCACCAGGGGGGGAGGGGGTCGAAAAATCGCTAAAATCACCTCATGTAATTAATGGACGCCCCCTATGAGATCTATGTTACCCTTTAAGTGCAACCATTATAAAAAAAATTAGTATGTTTATCAGAGTTCTTATGACGAATGTAATTGCTCCCATGCGGAACTTAGTTGTTGTTCATTTACAACGTAACAGCAGAGGAGGAATCTTTTAATATCTTAAAGTCTTTTCTGTGTATTGAATATAGTCTACTCAGAAATATAAAAGATATGAGATCTGCGTTATCAGCTAAGTTTCACCGGTATCAACAACTTTTGTTTGTCGAAATTCTTGCAATCCTGGATGATGAATCTCGTAAAAAAGTTACCAATAGCACTTTATCGATATCCAATGTCATCGTACGTAAGATTTACACCTCTTGAATGCTTTTCCTTTATATTACATATTTTCAATCTAATAGTATACGATATGGGATCTACATTATTCTCTAAGTGCAACCATTATAAAAAATTTTAGTACGTTTATCAGAGTTCTTGGGACGAATGTTATTGTTCCCATGCTAAACTGAGTTGATGTTCATTCACAACGCAAGTAGTAGATGAAGAATCTTTTAATCTCTTAAAGCTTTTCCTCTGTATAGAATATCTTACCTAGAAGTAAACAAGATATGAGTATTGTATTATCAACTAAGTTTATATCAACAATTTTTGTTTGTTTATCAGAACTGTTGCAACGAAAGTAATCAATTCAACGCGGAACTTAGCTGATGTTCAATGACGCCATAAGTTACCATCAAACCTCCGACGGTCAGTATAAGTCCTTTGTTTACGATGAACATATCTCCAGCCGTGAATTGCAGAACAGTGGATCTTATGTTATCGCTAAGAATACAAAATAGTGTGATGTCAGAAAGAGTTGTTGTCATAACCACATTTTCTGAACAGCGTATCAGGCATTGCTTCAGAGATTCATCCTCCTTTATGACGCGAGCTGCACTGAATGTGAGATGAACAAAAACAACCAGCACTTGCAAAAAATTTGAGGTGACCCCAAGTACTCCTATAACGGGTAGCTTTCTTGTCAGTAAAATGCTGAGTAGGTTCAAAAAAGTGATGATACTGAGGACATTGACAGAAAGCAACACTGCCGAGATGGATTCTTCCAATTGTTGGTAGACATCAGATATTCTCCTGAACGTGATAATGTCCTCTAAGATGTACTGTCTGCAGCAATTTCCAAAGCGATATCTTTCCCTGAGTCTTGCTCTGAATGAACTGATGACGTTACGCATAGTGACAAAGATATTGTTACAAGTGATAACTGTAACTCCACAGAGAGCCATGCCATTTAGGTAGACGACAGAGATGGAAATTCTATACACTTCAAGGAGATTTATACCAGAAATTTCGAATGAAGAACTATAGGGTAAAGAATAGAGAGCTCTCTCAAAGTAGAAGCCAGAATACATGACAAATAGAACAAGAAAAATTATCTGTAGTGTACACCTCTTACTTCCTGTTGACTGATTGGGTGATAGAGACTGGGATAGTTCGCACAATCTGCGGATAGCTGCAGAAATTTTTTTAGAACGTCGGATGAGATAAACTGTTAAAATCAATGTAACAAAACCGAGAGAGTAGAATGTGAAGACGGTCATTTTGTACGGGATATAAAGCACTCCAGTACAAGCAAACAGCAAGAGACAAACTAACTTAATAATCGACAGTAAAAAGCACCAAGCTTTTACGGCCAGTGTGAGCTCATTAGTTTTATCTTTAATTGATTCGGGGGAATAAGGCAAACCAAGCAAAATTAATACGTGAAAATTAAGGAAAAAGTGACTGGCCTTTACGGTGGAATTGTTTGCATTATAAGTTTCATGCATCTTGAGAAATGAGTAGGCAGTTGTTTCTTTTATGCCATCATGATGAGTAAGTCGAATCTTGTTTGATTTTTGAAAAAATCCTATTGAAGCCATTTTAGAGAATTATAAATAAATTCTTCATTTTAAGAGTCTCATAACTAGAGACAGAATATATTGACAACCTATTTTACCACAATACAAAATGTATCAACTTATAGCACAGGATTACAAGCGAATATTTTAGATCTATAGATTTTCTTTTTGCTTCGATCTCTCTAGATTTTAATAATAATCCCCTTGTGCATACTTTAATCAAATTTCAAAGTCATAAAATTATTATTTCATCATCCAATATATTTTTTGAAAGAATAAGAAAAAGCTTTTATGTAAATCTCCTGCATTAAATCTGTTATGCACATGTTTTGCCTCGACAAAGCAGTAGGTCTTCTTAAAATAAAACAAAATTTCCAAAACTTTCTATAAACCAACAACAGTCTAACAAAACGGATTCTGTTAGCATGAAATCATTCATATGCACATATTTAGTTTTATCTATGATGCAGAATATTTTCTAAAATAGCACATTAATCTTGTTAAATGCATGAGACTTGAGACTTTCAGCGTTGAAAAGCGGTTCGTAGTACATACTTGCAGATAGTTTTAACTATATCTTTATAAAGTAAACTGGTTTATAATCCTGTTCATAGATGCCGTTATAAAACTTTGTGAAGATAAATATATCTGTATGTTTCTGATTTTGAAAATAGCTTTTTATCATATGGGCTTCGTCCGTCTATAATTTCTATTCACTGTCTAAACAAAGAAATTTTCGAAGTGATAGCTTCTTTGGTTACATATATTTGCATTTTGAATATATGAATACTATTTTTTTCTGCATTATTTTTCTCGAACTAACTGGATCTTTGCTTACTCGTAAAAATCATGTGATCATGTTAAATAATTCGAATTTGTTTGAACATACGAGGAAAATGTCTTCAATTCATTTATGTTTTTAACGACTATTACTATAAACGATATAAACACTGTCCTGCATGGATATTAATCATACCACTTTAAGATGAAATCTGTTTTACGACACGAGTATTTCACACCAATATAAATAAATTCTTATTGCAAAATCTTCAGTAACTTACTAGACTACAATTGTTGGTAGAGTTAACCAGAAAAGTTCGTTGCCCATTTTAATATGAGATATACCTTACAGCCTCAAACGAAATAAAGGGTCGTTATTGTTTCTACAGCAAGAAGTAGAACTCTTGTTATGTATTTCGTGAGTTCTCTTTTGACGATTCTAATAGCTATTGCGATATTACGATATTATATAATTCTCTACATTATTTAATGTTTGTTTCTCTAGACATGCCAATCTTTTTAACATTATAGGTTTGAAGGAATTGTAAAAGAAAAGGAATAAGATACTTGCTAAACAATTTTCGGAAATAAGGTCTTTCTTCTAACCCATAAAGATCTAAGAAGCACTGTCATTGCATATCGCGTGAAATTTTCTTTTTCATTATAAGTTAATATTTCTATATTTCTTTGAACGGAAAAGGTTTAATGCTTCCACTTTTAAATGTAATTTAAATTTTCAAATGCCATTAAGTTATGACATTTTTTCATAGGAGAAGTGAGATTCAATTTGAAATAAGACTGTTACATTCCATAAAGCAAGAGATAGAATTCTTTTGTAGATATAGGATATTCTTTTCTAGTATAGTATTTCCTTTGACAACGTAAAACTAGTTAATACTCCTGTACTTCACCACGTACATGAAATTTTTCTTCAAAATAAGATTCAATTTTTCTAAGATAAAAAGTTTTGTATTTCTACAGAAGAGAAACGAGATGCACCTTAAACACTCATATGCAATATGATTTCTAAAATCTACGAAGCAAGAAGTTTAACTCTGTTTTCACACTTTGAATTCAAGCTACTTTCTTTTATACTATATTTTCTAACCAGGAAATGTTTGATACTTCTTCTTACAAATATAACTTACGTCGTTCAATAAAAGAAGCTCGGAATTATTTTATGCAAAGACAAATAGTTTTCCTGATTGGTTCATACAAAGTTACATAGATTTATATCATATGTCAAACAAACTGTAACCAATAATTCAGAGTTGTTTCATTTCATGTACTAATATTTGCAACGCCGTTTGTTTATTGTCGTCATATATATATGCAGAATTTCTTGAAGCCAAATGAATGCAGTGTCTCTTTCGTTTTTAAAACATGACAAATGTTTCATTTATGAAAATTCTTTATTATTTATTTATCATCGAAATATGATGCGTTGTTTACTCAACCTTCAACATCGTGGAAATTGACAACAATGAAAATCTACCTAATCCGTAATTTACAATATGAAAAAAAAAGGAGAAATAGAGTGAGGGAAAAGGTTTCAATTCTATTGAATGGTTTTGTGTAAATAAGGAGTTGCATGTCTTGCATTAATGGAAACAGCTTACAGCTTTCATGGGTACATATAGTGTCTAGCAACGCAACTCACGCAATAAGCTGGTTATTTCTCATAAAACATTCAATCATCTGCCGTCATATTCTCACAGAAATGTATAATTTTTTGATCGAAATTATTAACTCGCTCTGGTAAACAATCTAAATAATACTCGAAAATGATAATAGACAGTATCTTTTTTTAATGGATCTTTTAAAATTAGCTGTTGCGTTTCATGAATATTAATTGTTTATGTTATATATTTATAAGTGAAGAGGGAAAAATTGTATTTTGCGTGTAGATGCCCCATTCTTCATTAGGTTTATAAATAATTCAGTATATTCTCAGTTTAATATTTTAAACAGCAGCAAACTTAGTCCGTTGGACGGTTATTGAGTTTATCAGATAATTCATGTCACACAAAAGTGATTAGTTGTTTGAAATGTGTTTTCAAAATCAATACCATTATTTAAGGGAAATACCCAGATTTTAAAACTATATAATCCTGGTTTTAACCATCTAACGGTTCTTTGCATAGTGCTACGAATTTATAACATGGGTCAAAAAGGATTGTTAATGAAGGATCTCTAAATGATTGCTAATGAGTTATGCTCAATTCAGGATTGCAGATCCGGACTAAAATTTTAGAACAGTTTCCAGCTCTCAAGTTTTTTCCGGGTACTTGGGTATTTCCTGGTTTTGAATAATTCATGAACCACAAAACTTCTTGCCCTAAATATTAATGAGAAAACTATATTTATTTATAATGTAAAAAATTTTAGTTTACAAGTTGTAAAAGTTAAGTAAAATATACATTTACTTACCTTTACTTAAAATGTTAAATAAAAAATACATTTCTTTTTTTTCAAATAGCTAGATCAGACTGCCACTAGATGAGATATTCGTCCAAGACTAGATTACATAATTTTAAATACAGTTGGCTCTCTGTTTAACGACGATCTCTATTTAAGACGATATTTCCCAGTCCCGGCCTCTCCGACGCAAAAAAATTCTATTTAAAGACGACATTGTTTCTGTTTAACGACGAATTTTGTTATGAGTTTCTTCCTCTAGAATAAAAAACTGCATTCGCGTTGCTGGAATTCACAAAGAACTTGTAGTGGAACTGCAAAGTACGGATGTAGAAATCAACAAAGATGACATTACCCCTGAAGAATGGAGAAGTCTTGTTGAAGATAAGGGTGTTTCAATTCAAGATTTCTACAATTGCGATGAATCTGTTTTAACAACAGATTACAGAAATGTAGAACATATTTATGAAGATATAGTAAACGAAAACACAATATCAAACGAAGAAGGTGAAGACACGAAAAACAAGACACTGCCACCGTCTTACACAGATGCAACTTCTGCTCTAGATGTTCTCCGACGCTATATTACATCGAATATGGAAGATGACAAATTTAACATTTTAGAAAATCTGGAAAAGAGAATAACGAAAACAAGGCAAAAAAGGAAGCCATCAACACTTTTTGACTTTTTTAAAAACCTAATTTATTGTATTGTTTGTACTCTTCCTTAATGTGTACGGATATAACATTTATAAACACGCCCATATATTAAGAAATATATTGATAGCCATAAGCCTGTAAAGTGTGAAGGGAAATGTTATTTTATCACTTCTGTTTAAGAACGATCTCTACTCAAGGACGATTTTTCACGGTCCCTTGAAAGTCGTTAAACAGAGAGCCAACTGTAGTATGAAATACCATATATTTTTGCTGTTTATAACTGCAATATATTAAATTTCTATTCAAAATTTTATATGAAATAAATCAATAAAAGCAAATGACGTTCGAGGGCATATCTTTTGACAACAATAGAGGTTTAACACATGAGATGATCGAGGATTTAATAGTTAAGGATGCTGTTTACTAATCCTATTGGGTTCTCCCAACTCAGTATTTACCTATGGAGAAAACTTGTCTACTCTTTACAGCTATCTGAATGGTGATAATCCAAAAAAAGTTATTTTCAGATAGCCTGAACTTCTCTGCACCATGCAAAAGGATTAGTTTTATAAATTTCGTCCCCGAAAGGAATTTATGAACGTTTAAAACACACTATACCAGATTTTTCCCGTAATAATTTAAATTAAAAAATTATTTGCATTTTTTAAAAAGTAAACGAAAAATGCTCCTAGGTACAAAATTTCTGTCTCTATTAAGGAGTACAATTTAAAAATTATTGTAATAGAAGTCATCAATCCTTGGACAAATTTTCTCCGTGGCTTAATATTGAGGTGAGCGAATCCACACAGGATCCAAGTAAGAGTTACAAATATTATTGAAACCTTTTTTGCGTATTGTACTATAGGATATCTATGCATAAAATAAATTTAGATCTCTGGAATTCAAGATTCAACAAGTCGTTTAAGGGGACGGTGGACCTTCAAAACTAACATTTGTTGTTTTCAATGGATTTGCTTGAAATTTGAATATGTGATTAGTACCATAGATATGTAAAAGTGGTTAAAATTTAATGATGAAATATTAATAATTTATGAATTATGAATTATTAATTATATTAAAAATCGGCCTAATTAAAAATGTTCCATGCGCATTTCTTTTGCATATAATAAGGTAATTTTTATTTACAGGATACCTTATAGAAATAACAATGAAACTTATTGCTTATTTTAAGCATTCATTAAAAATATAAAGAGAAAAAATAATAATAGTGAAAACACCCCTTTTATTACGCAAAATACCTATAAATCATCGTTTCAAGTACAAAATTTAGAAATTCTGAGCTATGAAGCATAATTATTTTCAATAAGATTTATTTGATGTACAGTTAAGTATATAAAACTTAAATTTTAAAGCAATACGATAATTAGAAATGCGCCTGGAACAGTTTGAATATTCGTGTAAACTGGTAGAGGCGTGCGTAGTGCGGTTACAAATAACGGAGATATGCAACCAGTCAGCGTAACGCGATGCAGTTGGAAGCGCCTATATAAGACAACAGGTGTCTGTCGAAGCTGGTTAGATCGATTCCTGTTTCTACAATGGCAGGTTATCATGTTTTATGTGACTTTGAACATGGTATTATAGTCGGCGCACGATGGATGTGACATAGCATCTCCGAGGTAGCGATGCGATTTAGATTTTCACGCACGGCCATTTCACGAGTGTACCGTGAATATCAAATATCCGGTAAAACATCAAATCTCCGACCTTGGTGCGGTCTGAAAAAGACCTTGAAAGAACGGGACCGTCGACGACTGGTGAAAATCCTTAAACGAGATAGACGTGCAACACTTCCTCAGATTGCTGCGGATTTCAATGTTGGGGCATCAACAAGTGTCAGCGTGAGAACTGTTCAACGGGCCATCATTGATATGGGCTTTCGAAGCTTCAGGCCCATTCGTGTACCGTTGTTGACTCCACAGCATAAAGCTTTACGCCTTGCCTGGGCCCGCCAACATCTCCATTGGATTGTTGATGACTGGAAACATGTTGCGTTGCCTGGTCTGACGAGTCTCGTTTCCAATTGTATCGGGCGGATGGACGTGTATGGGTATGGAGACAACCTCATGAATCCATGGATCGTACATGTGAACCGAGGACTGTCCAAGCTTGTGGAACGTGTGCAGTTGGTGTGATATGGGACCCCTGATACGTTTAGAGACGATTCTGACAAGAGATGGGTACATAAGCATTCGGTCCGATCATCTACACCCATTCATGTCCATTATTCATTCCGACGGACTTGGACAATCCCAGCAGGACAATGTGACACCCTTCACGTCGAGAGTTGCTACCGAGTGGCTCAAGGATCACTTTTCAGTCTTTAGACACTTCCACTGGCTACCTAAATCCCCAGACATGAACATTATTGCGCATGTCTGGGATGCCTTGCAACGCGCTGTTCAGAAGAGATCTCCACCCCCTCGCACTCCGATGGATTTGGGGACTGCCCTGCAGGATTCATAGTGTGAATTGCCTCCAGGATATCCTCAGACATTAATCGAGTCCATGCCACTTCGTGTTGTCGCACTTCTGCGTGTTCGTATACACACACACACACACACACATATATATATATATATATATATATATATATATATATATAGAGAGAGAGAGAGAGAGAGATCTGAATGAGAATTTTGCTGTAAGCCTTCTTTTATATTGCCAGGAATTTGGCTGTCGGTCCTGTAGTCTGCGATGTTTCGTGCTGCGGTAGGCCACAACAAACTACACCGTTATGTTCTAAAACCTACTAACCAACTTCCCTTACTCGAACATAGAGTTTATACAAAAACCTACTTTTTGAAAAACCTGTTTTTGAATTCCAGATTTAAAAAAAAAACCGGTTTTAGCCGGTTTTCGAATTTTTGACAAAAAAATAGAATAGGGAAAAATATTTTATTTAATTTATATAAAATAACAAAAAACGAAATCAAAGTCAAAATATATAAAATAAAATTAAGGATTACACATTACTTACACCAAAATAACGAAAAATCATACAAAAATTTTAAATTTAAAATAATATTTATATTTATTTCACTAATTTTAATTTCTAAGAAAATAGGATTTTAAAAATTATAAAATATCCACTGAACGGTGGCTAAGTCTTATTCTGATTTTGGACACAATATTGCCTGAAATTGAAAATACTCGTTCACTAGCTACTGAGCTTGTTTTTATTGTTTTCAGGGCATCAAATAACAAATCTCAGTTTTTGGTTCTTTTATTCCTTGCCTCAAATAATGAAAATTCAGCTTTCAGTGTCTTTGGATTTGTAAATTTTTCTTCAGAGCCTTCACGAAATCAAATAAGTTAAAAATTAATTTTTACATAATAATTTGAATTCTTTTAAACCGGTTTTCTTAATTTAAAAACCGGTTTTCAAATGTGACAAATTTATTTTAAAAACCTGTTTTTTAAAATCGGGTTTGAAAAACCGTCAAACCCTACATTGGCCAACGTAACTCGCAACGTTGAAAAAATATGTCTGCTGCCCGTTGCATAGAATGAATAGCAAATCAAATAAGTTAAAAATTATTTTTTACATAATAATTGGAATTCTTTTAAACCGGTTTTCTTAATTTAAAAACCGGTTTTCAAATGTGACAAATTTATTTTAAAAACCGGTTTTTTAAAACCGGGTTTGAAAACAGTCAAACCCTACTCGAACACAATTTCCCAAACGTTTTTCTCTTAAAAATTGAAAGAGTGGTATGATCTAAACAAATTCTGTTTATGTCTGCATGTTTGAGCTAGTTCCGTATCCTTCATACAGGCAACTCCAAAGAAAAAAAAATCATTTTCAGCATCCTGGGTTGAATGTTTCGTCAGCGACCAACAATTTACCTCTTTTTTTGTGTGATTCTCAATGAAATATTTTCAATCATTCTTACGGTATTTAAGGTTGCTGTGTATTTGCTCACCTATACCCTATTGCATTTGCTCACCTGTGTTAACCTATGGAGAAAATGTGTCCAAGGATTGCCTACTTGGATTGAAAGATTTTTTTTTTAAATTGTACTCCGTAATATTGAAAGAAATTTGTCCTCGGGGGGCATTTTTCGTTTAAAAAAATTCAAATAATATTTTAAAATTTTAACCCATTAATGCCTATTGGTACGAAAACATACCAGCTTAAGAATAGTTATTTTTATCTGCACTAAATGTGTCTAGTTGTCCAATATTGTTCATGTGCTTCAAGAATAGTTCACTGATAGCGGGAAAAATATATTTTCCGCCATTTGCTCTCAACTTCTTGTTATTTGACGTTATGCTCAGGTGAAAGCGTCGTGAAACAAGATGCCTCTGACATCACATAAAAAATAGTAAGTTTAGAGTTTTGGATTTATCTCAATATTATATATGGACTATTAATCACTGTTATAAAAGTGTATTTTATAAATTCATGCCACTCGAAAGTCATGTTTTGTTTTGTATTAAAAAATATAAAAACTTATATATCGTTGGTACGAAACCGTACCAACCGGCTAATGTATAGTCAAGTTTGAATTAAAATTGGAAATCTTTCACGTTTGAATTAAAATCTAAAATCTTTCACATTTGAATTAGAATTTTTTGAAATAATATTTTGACTTTATAACATTTTCATAAAAGTGTATTTTATAAATTGTCGCCCCTTGAAAGTCATGCTTTTATGCTGTTGGTATAAAATTTGAGTGTAGATGAGTCTATAATTCCATATTTCGGGCACCATGGACTAAAACAATTCATAAGAGGTAAGCCAATACGTTTTGGCTTTAAAATTTGGACTCTGTGTTCTTCTAATGGTCTTTTATTGGATGCTGAACCTTATTGTGGAGCATCTACAAAATTATCAAAATATGATTTAGGCCAAGGTGCCGATGTTGTTCTTGGGTTACTAGACAAATGCGTGATTCCACCTGGGACACATGTTGTCATGGACAGCTTATTTACTAGCATTCCCTTGCTGAAAGAGCTATCGAAAAGAGGCATAGCAGGAACTGGGACATTGAGAGAAAATAGGCTGAAAAATTCTCTTTATCATCCAAAGAAATCTTGAAACAGTCGGCAAGGGGGACATATGAATATATATGTCATGAAGATATCAGTATCGTCAAATGGAATGACAATAAAGTTGTTAATGTTGCAAGTAACAAAGTTTCTACAAAACCTATTGCATCTGCTACTCGATGGAGTGCCGCAGAAAAAAAGAAAATTGTTTCCATGTCACAACAGCAAAAAATTTATAATAAGCATATAGGTGGTGTCGACCTTGTTGATCAAGTTGTGGCAAATTATCGCGTAAGAATTCGTTCTAAAAAGTGGTGTTTGCCATTGTTTTCGTTTGTACTTAGTGCCAGTGTTATAAATGGATGTAAATTTATAAAATGAAAAATGATATTGATGAAATCCCACTTCTTGAGATCGTACGACAATGCGCACAGGAACTGTTAGGCAATTATGGAACATTGCCTAGAGGGCCAGGTAAGCCAATTTCATTTAGGCATAGAGCGGCCTCACAAATAAGATTTGACAAGAATAGTCACTGGTGAATTAGATCAGATCAAGAACATGCCCGTTGCAAGAACTGTTCCGGTAGAAGCAGCTACAAGTGCAAAAAGTGTAATGTACCACTGCATCCTGAGTTCCATAAAAACTATCATGTTTGCACTCAATACACATTTTATTGTTTTATTCTGTCAGAAAATCATCTAACGTGCTTTTCATTTAATTGTGGTATTCCCGATTTTGTTATTATTTTCATTAATAAATAAATTTAATATTAGCTTTTATTCTCGATGTGTACTACACACGTACGCCGATTAGTACGAAAACGTACCAGTAAAAAAAACATAGTTAAAGTGCAACGAAAAATATAATTTTAGTATAATACAAATTAATAGACTTAAAACATACAAATATGAGAGAAGTAACAAAAATGGTTAAAGAAATCGAAGTCGGCATTAATGGGTTAATTGTTCGGTTAAATAATGTGGTATAATGTGATTTAAACGCTCCTAAATTCCTTTGATGAGCGAAATTTTTAAAATGATTCATGTTGCAAGGTGCAGAGAAGTTCAGGCTATCTGAAAATACCATTTTTTATTGGATTATCAGCATTCAGGTACCTGTAAATAGTAGACACATTTTCTCCATAGGTTAACATTGAGGTGAGCAAATCCAATAGAGTTAGTACACAGCAGCCTTAATTTCGGATCTAGAAGCCGAGATGGAAAGTCGTAGTGGGCTTACATTGTCATCTCCTCTACCGTATCCAACATGAAAATGGAGCCTGAAATAGTTAGAATGGCATTTTACGCGTATTTAGCATTGTTCCGTAACCACACGAAATAGCTTCATGCTACATATTCATTCTCTGCGCGAGAGGGTTACCAGACACAATAGGAAGATACAAGACCCTACGTAGTGAGGCGTGAAAACCCGAAATTTCCTCACTACATCATTTTATGCACTGAAAAACAGACCAAGGACGATCAATCTTAGGCCAAAATGAGTGAGTGACTCCGGGTTTTGTCGTCGTTTTTGTTATGGAAGAATGGCATCAGGGGCTGTAGACTATCGTCCGCAAAGCCATCTGCAGAACAGGAGAGTGTATTCATTACAGACAATAAATTCAGGACCATGCCAATATTCATTTATAATTTGCTAAAAGAATTTTTATTTTTTATATTAAAGTGAAGAATGCACCGTTTTCTAAGAGTCGCCGTTCTTTAAATAAAAGTTACAAAGCGTGAAGAATTTTGAAATTCATTTCGAACTTTCACGAAGTTTTGTGGCATATATATATATATATATATATATATATATATATATATATATATATATATATATATAAAGGAAGAGAGAGAGCTTAAATCTTCGGTATAATTTAACTTAGAAAAGGAAAAAAAAAATATAACAAACAAACAAACACACACACACACACACACATATATATATATATATATACAGTCGAACCTCGTTACAGCGAACCCGGTATATAACGAACTCCCAGATATAGCGAACGAAAATTTTAGTCCCGCCGTTTTCCTATTGTATTTAATGCTAATTTATCCTTTTATAGCGAATCTTAAGAATCGGCTATAACGAACCTTTTTTCAGTCGACTACAGAATTTTTTTTAAATTTTTAAACTTTTTAAGAATGTTGAAGATACAACGAATGTTGAAGAAGCAAAGAATGAAGAAGAAGATGATGAATATTTACCTATCGCGATGTGGCTAAACTTCATCATTCTCAGATTATGGCATGCAATTGTTCGAAACCTGTGATGATGAAATCATTACATGTGAAAATCCGACTGATGAAGATATTGTGGAAGAAATTAAAAGGAATCATTCTGAAATCTAAGATTCTGCATCTGATGCTGATGAACAGGAGCACATGAATGACGAAATCCACACCGTCTCAGATGCTACAGCAGCGATGAATGCAATAATAATTTTTTGTGTGCACAAACAGTGGAAGAAAAAGTGTTGGAGTCATTTGATGTATTGGACAAAGAAATTCATAACATGTTTTTGAAATCGGCATCACGTCAGCAGAAGATTACCGATTATATTTCTGTATCAAAACAGTGAGCAACAATTAAAGGTAAAATGAATTTATTTCCATTTGTCTTCATTTTTAGTTAATTTAATTAGTATTGTGTTAGTTTAATATAATCGATTTCAGTCAGTTTTTAATTCCTTAAGGATAATTTTTAATAGATTTTTATCATTTTGTTAAATACATCATTATTGAATACACATAGCAACTAATGAGTATCTATGTGTATTCAAAAATTGTGAACTTTAACATTTGTTTTATCTGTTCGGATATAGCGATCAAAACCTTTGGTACCTTGAAGTTAGTTGTAACTGGGTTCAACTGTATATATATATATATATATATATATATATATATATATATATATATATATATATATATATATATATATATATATATATATATATGTATGTATGTATATATAATTATTATTATTACCTTATTACCTAACCTTCGTTGGTGTAAATATATTTAGCCTATTAATGAACTAGAAACATTAAATCCTCCATGACGATTTAGGGTGTTTTTTTTATATTTATTAAAGAACAGTGGCAACGTACATCACGCATATTTAATTTCAGATGTTTGTTACGGTCTAGTTGATAATTTTTTCTTCGTAATAACGTTTACTAACACACAGTTATAAGATAATTTGGAGAAATTTTTTACCTGGGATTTTGGAATCGTGTAGAGATGGTAACTGCAGATCATCGATATTTTTTTTATTTTTGCCCCCTAAATTACAAATTTAAAAAGCTCTTTTACTCATAAAAATAAAGTTTTGATGATTGAATTTGCTTTCAACTTTAATATTATAGCTATGACAATTTAGTATTGATAATTACAAACTTATTTCCTAAGAATTAATATTTAATAATTAACTAATGTTTATTTCGATATATCAAACTGGCATCACGAAACGGCATTTTGCTGCGTCATGAAAATGCGACTATTAGCGTACTCCTATGGCTACACATATCACTATCGACTATCTCCGTACGCAATCATGAGGCGACAATATTATTGTTATCATGGTGTGACTACAGGTCATTAGTCACTATGTCAAAAAAAAAAGGGGGAAAAAGGTGTGCAACAGACATATCGACGTTTCTGTGATTAGGCCTCAGTGTGGTACTAATGCCAGTAGAGATGTTTCAAAGTCATACAGAGTATAGATTAGAACTTTGTCGTAACGAAACTGTACAATCGCTGTTCGTTCAGTATAACAAAAAGGAGCTGTATAACAAAACGATTGAAATAGATCTCTTTTTTATTATAAGTTGTGATTACTCGCGATTTTCTGAAATATATATACGTCTTATTTTAATTTTTTTCGGTTTCATAGGGTTTTAATTGTTCATCTTTTGTACTCTAACGGTACTGGAAAAAAATTAAAATTGATTGTTAAGGCTGTTGTGTACTAACCCTATTGGATTTGCTCACCTCAATGTTAACCTATGGAGAAAATTTGTCTACTATTTACAGCCACATACGCATATGCCGATAATCCCATAAAAAGGGTATTTTCAGATAGCCTGAACTATTCTGCACCTTGCTACAGGATTCAATTTAAAATTTTCGTCTCCAAAGGGATTTATGAGCGTTTAAAACACACTATAGCTGATTTCCCGCCCCCCGAATAATCTAAATTAAATAAGAAAAAATAATAAAAATTTTATTATTTTTTATCTCTATTTTTTATTTTTATTTTCTCCACGAATAATAATTAATTTTTTTTTTTGCTTTAAAAAAAACGAAAATGCCCCAAGGTGTAAATTTCTTTATTATTACGGAGTATGATTTTTTTTTTTTTTTTTTTTTTTTTAAATCTTTCGATTTATGTCAACAATACTTTGCACACATTTTCTCCATAGGTTAACAATGAGGTGTGCGAATCCAATAGGGTTATCACACGGCAGCATTTTTTCAACTTTGTCCATTGTTCTATATTTCAACACTAGATTTTTTTTATTAATTTAAACTATATTCAAATCTGTTATTGGTTTATACTCCTCTTTAAAATCGATTGGTGTTTATGACTATTCTTTTAGTTGATCTGTATGATGTTTAACTGAAGAATATTAAACTGTTTCCTATCTAAACGGCACTTTGAAAAAAAATTAAGAGGGTTCAAACTACGTACGGGAAAATATACGTCCTACAAAGTACTTTGTTATAGTTCTTTAAATTAATCTGTTGTATTGATTCATTTATGCATTAGAAAAAATGAATTAACACTAGAAAGACGACTGCCGTCATTTTGACGGTTTCGGACGTACTATTGGGCGCTATGTCTGTATTTATGTCCTCAGGCTTCTGAAATTTTATGACTTTTTCTAATTTTACGCTAACTATGCACACACATTTACAAAATTATATTCGATCGTAAAGAGGGGGAGAAAATGTGTTGTGTACCTACTAAGACTGAAGGCCGTCAATTTGACGGCAATATAAAAAACAGGCAGAAATCTGTAAAATAATATCGGAAAAAAGTTAGTTACTTTTCGTCTTTTCCCCCTTTTGCAAATAACAGAAATATTGGCTCTTCGGAAATATTGGTGTTGAGAAATAAGGACTGCCCAAACCATGCATATATTTTTACGGATAAATCATACCAGGTTGTCAGCTAGGCATACCTATATAAAATATATCTAAATATATACTAATTTATTATATATTGCTATGAAATACTTCAAAATTTAAAGTATTTAACCATTTAAAAAAATTAAATATTTTAAATTCTTGATTTTATTTTGAACCGTCAAAATGACGGCGTCAGTCTTTTTAGTAGGAAAAAAAATGCCTTTTTGTTCAAGATGAACAGTCCTTTGCACTTTAGCTTGAACCGTAACCGTTTTAGAAAGAGCGCGCAAAACAGACGTAAGACGATGTTGTGCGAGCAAGTGGTTAAGTCGCAACGACGTTTAGACACTGAAAAAGCCGTTATAACGCGGCAGTAACGCTGTTATTGTTCAATAGTAAGATGTCTTCAATGTAATATGTTCAACGACGAATATGTTTCATCTGTGTTATCTTGTATTTGTAATTGTCTTCAATTAAATATTTGTGTTTTGTTAGCTTTTGGTTTATTCCAGTAACTTAACACACCCACCTCTTCTTTACACACACACACATATGTTATATATATATATATATATATATATATATATATATATATATATATATATATATATATATATATACATATATATATACACTGCTGGCCACTGTAAATGCAACACCCTGAAGGAAACATGCAAATAACATGAAATTTACAACATGCATTAACGGAGGTGAGATATGCAAATGATTAGAATGTCAGCGCAGACGCACATCACATGCGCCTGTGGCGCCACTTCAAAGCGCTATTTAAGGCTTGGAGATTTCGACGATTTCAAGTTCGGCAATTGTGTTTTTCTTGTGGTTTTTTCAAAAAAAAAACGATCAATTATGCCTCGTTGAAAACAGCGATCATCTTTTGATCAAGTATCCGAGTTCGACAGATGAAGGATAGTGGCCTACCGAGATTGTGGATTATCTTTCAGGGAAATCAGTAGTCGTGTTGGACGAAACCAAACAACTGTAATGCGGATATGTGATCGTTGGATGCAGGAGGGTACGACGGACCGGCGTGTTCGATCGCATCTACCTCAGCGCACCACTTCACGTGATGACAGGCAAATTGTGCGCATGGCAGTGACGGATCGCTCAGTCACATCACGAACCATAGCACAGCACATGCAGTCTGTAACGCATCCTCCAGTGTCTGCGCGTACCATTCGACGCCGTTTACAGCAGAGTGGTCTGTCCGCAAGACGTCCATTGCTTTGTCTACCCTTGACGCAGAACCACAGACGTCTCCGCCGCCAATGGTGCGATGACAGAGGGATGTGGGCGGCAGAATGGAACGAAATTGTCTTTACTGACGAGTCACGCTTCTGTCTGCAACACCACGATGGTCGCATTCGAGTCTGGAGACACCGTGAAGAGAGGATGCTGAACAGCTGACTTATGCACCGCCACACTGGTCCTGCACCGGGTATTATGGTATGGGGCGGTATTGGATATCACTCTCGCACACCTCTAGTATGCATTGCCAGTACTTTAAACAGCCAGCGCAACATCTCCGAGGTGTTGGAGCCAGCTGTCCTTCCTTACCTTCAGGGCTTGACCACAGCCATATTTCAACAGGATAATGCGCGACCACACGTGGCACGCATTGTCCAACGGTTCTTCGTCAATCGCCAGATTGAATTACTTCCCTGGCCGCCTCGCTCTCCGGATCTTTCGCCGATAGAAAACATGTGGTCCATGGTTGCTCTACGATTGACCCAGATTCCATCCCCAGCTGCCACAGCAGATCAACTTTGGCAACGTGTGGAAGCTGCTTGGTCTGCTGTACCCCAAGAACTCATCCAAAGTCTCTTTGAATCAATGCCGAGGCGTGTGGCAGCGGTGATCTCCAACAATGGCGGCTACTCTGGCTACTGATTTTGGCAGGAACCACACTTCACAGAAGTCTATAAATTTAATCATTTGATACTTGGTCAACATGTTATCTACAAAATAAATTTTGTTGTGATATCTCTTGTCTTTCTTGGTGTTGCAATTTGGGTGGCCAGCAATGTATATATATGTATATATATATAAATGATGTATTCGTGCTTTGTGGTTAATGGCTGTTTTATCGCCCGGTCATGAACGTTATTTGTTTTTTTGTTTTTTGTCACGTTGCATATATATATATATATATATATATATATATATATATATATATATATATATATATATATATATATATATATATATATATATATATATCCATATATATATATATATATATATATATATATATATTCCTTCTTGGGCCCGTATTGACATACATGCTATCCCACCCCGTAAAGAAAGGGTTAATCAGTGCTGTATATTTTTTTAAAAAGTGCTCCGAACGTAAGCAAATTTTAATAAGAATTTGCATTCTTGCTTTCCAAATGTAACATACCACAAACTTTGACCTAATGTTTTCTCCTTCGACTTTTTTAGTTTCTGAATATACTTTAGTTTCTGAATAACTTTTCTGTTATATTATTAGTTTTTCCAGAAAAGTTATCTGAATTATAAGCCAAGTTCACGTAACTGTGCGACAATCATTATTAACACTACTGATAATTGGAATAAAATATACGTTTTTCATTCGTATTTGACTCATTAAGGTGCTTTTTCCTCAAAGAATTTAAAATTTTGTATTATTTGGAGAAGAGTAAAATAACTACCATCATTTGGGATAGAAATAAAACATCATATTCAATACATTTTATGTTGATCTTTGTTTAAGAAAATCATAACAGTTTTTTTGGGTGCAATGGAACAGAAACTATTCGGAAACACAGAGGCGCCGAGTTCGATTTCAAAATATTTATTTTGTTTCGAGATGAGAGAAAATTTTTTGCGAGAAAGTGGGATAGAGCATGTGCTGATGTTAACTATAAAATTGAAATTTCATAAACTATGAATGTTAATGATTATTTGAAGCATTCCATTTTAAAAGAGAGGGGACAGAGAAGAAAACATCTCGAAGGCTTACTCTGTCGGTCCGCTACAATACCGATCATTATGAACTTATGTTTGAAAGACATAAAAATAATAATTAGATGTATTTCTTTGCTCTTCCATTCCGATCAACTACGTAAGTGATGTACCATTATCATTCTCCGTGCGTCATTAGAGTATTATTTGTCAAGAATATATGATCACGTAATTCAACTGAAAACTGCTCAGTTCTCACCAAAATTTACCCTAAATACAGATGTAATTTGTTCATTCTGCTGTAAAGTACGAGACATTATACTAGATAGATTTGGGATTAGAGATAATTACTAATCAACGAAAAACTGCTCAATTCTCACCAAAATTTACTTCTGAAAACAGAAGTAAATTATTCATCTTACTGTAAGGCACGAGTCATTATAAGCCGATTTAGGATCACTGATAATTTCTAATCAACTAATAACTGTTCAGTTCCCACCCAAATTTACCCCTGAAAAACAGATGTAACGTTCATCCAGTTGTAAAGTATCAGTCTTTATAGATTTGGGATAAGATATTAATTCTTAATCAATTGAAAACTGCTCAATTCTTGCCAAAATTTACCCCTGAAAAACGATTAATTTGTTTCTCCTGCTGTAAAGCACGGGTCGTTATAGACCAGGCCTGGCCAACTCAAATGGTTTCACGGGCCAATTTGATGACGCATAACGTTACAGCGGGCCGCACTTTAGGTAAACATGCTTTTAAAAAATGTAGTACAAATACAAAATGAATAAAACTTTATTGTTATACTACGATTCAATATAATTAAATCGTGAGTCTTAATTAATAAGATGTTTGTTTATCCTTTCTTTCACTTAATTTTTGTAAATCTATATTTATGTCCGACGTTGCACATCTTGGCTGGTTTTCTACATTGGCTTCAGTTAATAAAGTACGTGATAAACTCTTTGTAAATTTCATCTTCGAAAAAAATGTTTCACAAACATATGGGGATCTAAATGCACTAACAACTCGTTGTGCAAACTAACGAGTTGGAATATCTCTCGGATTATAAGTATTGTAAAAATTAATTTTTGATGTGGGCGCAAAAATTTGTTTCATTTTATGGTTGCACTGTAACTCAATTACCTCCATTTGCAGATTTTCAGGATCACTGTTCACGTCAACATGAAATAGGCATGAAAATATTTCAAACATTTTATCATATTTTACTAATTCTGCGAAACGACTATCAAATGCAGTTATAGGTTTCTTTTATTTCATTAGTATATTTCGTGCAATTCTGAGGTTGGCTTTTTGGGAAGTTATTTAACAGTGGAAAATGTTGAGCGTTATTATTTCTAAATTGGTATTCACATAACAATGATTTCTTATTAAAAGTTTCGATGAAATTACAAGCATCGATTATTATACAGAGGCTGTTCGCACATTTTTTAGACGATTTTGGTAAGCGGTAATAAAAAATCGTTTGCTGCAAAAGAAATAATTGCAATTGTACTATGTTTTTAAAAGTCAAAATTATCGTCTGCGGCTTGAAAGTTTTGTTTTTATTCAAAATGGCGTTTTTAACAAAGCAGTGGTTCGAAGGCTACATTTATGCTCTTTCCGAAGAGAAATATGCATACTCCGTTATCCAAAAACGATGTGAGAGTCATGGTTTTAGGATATCTAAAGCGTCGATAGGTAATATCGTCAACAATAAAGGGAAAAAACGTCAAATTGGAGCCTCAAGTGGGACAAAAATTCCAAACAAGTATCCAAGGAAAAAACGGACATCTTCGACTATTGCAAAGGTACGTTGTTTAATGTTAAAAGAAAATTCCCCTAGTCAAAGGACAGTTGCAAAATCATTAAAATGCTCGGTGTCCACTGTCAACAAAATGATAAACGTTGATTTAAATCTTAAGAAAGCGAAAAAACGCAATGTGCATCGTTTTCTTCCAAATCATACCGCTGAACGCAGGACACGCTGCAGAATTCTATATGAGAAACACTTATCCAAAGAAAAATGGAAAACAATTGTCACAATAGATGAATCATGGGTGTATTTAAATGATTGCAACAAAAAAAGAGCCATTTATTATCATAAAAGGGGAGAAAAAATTTAAGTACATGGTTCAAAGAATCGAAAGAAAGTTTTTCTAAGGGATTCATGATTGTTGCTGGTTTTTCTTATAATGGCAAGTTAAAAATAAAGAGAGTGGAAAAAACTCCAAATACTATCAGGAACATATTTTATCGCCAATTTTTCTGAATGAAATACCATCGCTTTACCCACAGTGCCATCAATCTGTGAGACTCCATCAGGACAAAGCTAGCAGTCACACATCAAAATCCACTGTAAATTTCCTAAAAGAAATGGAACAAAAAACTGGTATCAAGGCCATACCCTTCACTGATATCCCTACTAAATCTCCCGATGTATCACCTATGGATTTTTGTGCTTTCGGACTTTTAAAATCTGCATTATCCAAACGTCTTCCCAAAACCCTTACAGGACTCTGGAAAGCTGTTCAGGAGGAATGGGATAGAATACCTCTTCTGACACTTCAAAAGGCATTATTATCCTAGAAATTGCGGTGTCGAAAGATAGTTCAGAATAAGGGATGTCAAATAGAACATTTAAAACACAAGAATTTTATGTAATTTAGTTTTGTGAATACAATATATATCGTCTAAAAAATGTGTGAACAGCCTCTGTATTATCTTTCCTTTGCAAGTCCTTATATAGCTGATTAAGTTTTCCTGTTATATCCACTAAAAAACCTAGGTCTAACAACCAATCATCATCACTAAATTCAGGAATAGGTTCTTGTTTCTCGTTCATAAACAAATATATTTCCTCTCGTAAATTAAAAATCTTTTTAAACATTTTCCGAGACTTACCCATCTAACATTGGTAAAATATACGACATCACCATAGACTACATATAGCGACTACATATAGTTTTGACGTTAAAGACTGATACTTAAAAATAACTTTCTTTCATCGGGCAAAACATATTTTATAACTGTTTCCAAACAGTTCTTCACCAGTTCACCATCCGAAAATGGTTTCATTTTCTTTGCAATCAACATGGCAACAGAATAACTTGCTTTGACAAAGGTAGATGTTTGTTGTAATAAAGAACCAAACATCGTTTGCTGAGTTTTCAGATGCGATTTAAGCGCAGTTACCTTAAAACTTTTTACGTTTTTACTGAAATTTACATATTCAACATGTTTTGTCTCATGCTACCGTTTAATGTTATGTTCCTTATATACAGCGACTGTTTTCCTATAAATTAAACACATTAATTTTGAGTTCTGCATTGTGAAAAAATAATATTTTCCCCAACGATCATTGAATTTCCTGTTTTCATCAACAACTTTTCTTTTTTTTTTTTAATTCCTCCTGAAGGGTTAAAAAAATGTTCAAATAATGTTAGTTAGAAATATTGGTACAAGCAATTACACAGAGCAACAAAATTTACTTTAAGTAAATTTAGCATTCTTGTTTTCTAATCATGTATTATAATTATACAAAAATACCAGCTGATGTCTTCAGATGTCACTTTTATTCATCTATCCGCACCACACACAAAAACCTTAGTAAACACGCCAGTAAGTCAAAAACAAACCTAACACATAAACAGAGATTCACTTGAAATAATATTAACTTTTCATGCAGTGAATAACGAACCGATGACAGACCCAAAAGTGTGCGTACTGGACAACATTGAATCGGTTCCCCACGGACAACCCCCTGCCTGCCGCTCGACGTCATCATTAGACCCTCCTACATTACTAAGAGCAAAAATGTCTGGATTGGTTCTTTATTCCATAATTACATTCAAATTACAAATGAACGTATCGATGGTTGACTAACGAAACCAATTCTTTCAGTAACATTTGGAATTCGTGCACTTGCTCATTATAACAATGGCTTATGCAAATTGTCAATTATTTATTATTTTTTTGTATACATACACCGAGAAACAAAAGTTTCAATAGAAATATAAAATTGGACGGTGGACCGCACAATATAACGCGACGGGCCGCGTGTTGGCCAGGCCTGTTATAGACGAATTTGGAGTTACAAATTAATGACTAAGTAAATTTGAAGCTAAAAATAAACTGAAGCTCAAAATTTTATAGCAATTTCTAATCAATTGAAAACTGCTCAATTCTTGCCAAAATTTACCCCTGAAAAACCATTAATTTGTTTCTCTTGCTGTAAAGCACTGGTCGTTATAGACGAATTTGCAGTTACAAATTTATGACTATGCAAAACTGAAGCGAAATATTCTGAAGCTAAAAATAAACTGAAGCTAAAAATTGAGTAGCAGTTACTGATCAATTGAAAACTGCTCAATTCTTGTCAAAACTTACCTCTAAGAAACAATTAATTCGTTTCTCCTGCTGTAAAGCACGGGTCGTTATAGGCGAATTTGGGGTTACAGTTTAAAAATTATGCAAAACTGAAGCTAAATATTCCGAAACGGGTTAATTTTTCATCAGGGACTTACTCTAAAATTACTGATTTGTTATTCTTTTTTTAATGTTTCTGTATTATGTCAAAGGGTAGAAATATTACACAGCACACGCTTGCAGACTGCAATTTGCAGATTAAACCCGTGCCACTGAAGATTCTGCAAACAGTGGAACCACGGTTGACATCAAGTCAAATACATAGCTTCCCCTTCGTAGGATGCTCCAAGATTAACAATGGGGACATGACAAACACTGGTAATTGATAAGGGCATCAAGGGGGGAAAATGTCCTGGAAATAAAAGCAGAAACCTCCAATCCTTAACACCTCTATGAAAAGGATTCCCTCCCGTACTGTCTGTGATTATACCAGCCTATCCTATTGTGGGCAGAACAATAGTCTGCTTTTGTGTATTCCTTGCCTCTGATCCAAATGACCGTTTAGCTCAGAGCGGTGCATATTTTGTGCAGCTTTGACCCGAGATTTAGTCGATGAAAAAATTTTTTTTTTAATTTTCCAGGAGCCTGAATAGTATTCACCTGAATAAATAAAATGACTTTTTTTTCACTTGTAATACTTGCCTTACATTTTCCAAACATTAAAGTTGATAGAAAATAAACAGTTTTCCGTTATTTAAATGGCATAGGAATAATTATACGAAGCTCAGTTGAATGAAATAAGAAAGAAAGAAATGGAAAATGTACGCAGAAAAATGAACAAACGAAACGTAAATTCTGTGAAATGAAAATTAATGAAGTAAAAATTTCTGAAACACGAATAAATATACAAAACTCAAATATCATTTTTAAAGACTATTTAATTAATATCCGAATCTTAAATGACATGTCTTAAATGACAAAATTTGTGCTTCGTCGTTTCTAATTCTTGTTCGATGAAGTAAAGAATTATCGAATTTGAATAATTAGCTAACACTGAAAGGATAAAATAAGCAGTATTCGCAATTTCTTAAGATAAATATCCTCTAATAGAAATAAACGCAAATGAATAAAAGAAGAGGCATAATACAAGTGCTTGAAAGAAAAATGCATTGAATACGAATAAATATTTGAAAACCAATAACTGAAATAAACATTTTGCAGAGTTTCATCAATTGAAGATATTAAAAATGAATAAATATTCGAAAATGCAATAACTGAAATGAGCATTATTGCAGAATTTCTTCGAATAAAGACTCATAATATACGAATAAATATTCGAAAATCCAATAGCTGAGAAAAGCATTCTTACATAGTTTCTTCAAATAGATTCATTAAAAAGAATAAATATTCGAAAATCCAATAATTAAAATGAGTA
Organism: Dolomedes plantarius; assembly: GCA_907164885.2. Taxonomy (NCBI): domain Eukaryota; kingdom Metazoa; phylum Arthropoda; class Arachnida; order Araneae; family Dolomedidae; genus Dolomedes; species Dolomedes plantarius. The sequence goes on from OU015490.1 coordinate 100,380,056, forward strand.
TAGTTACAGAGTTTCTTCAAATAAAGACTCATAAATTACGAATAAATATTCGAAAATCCAGTTACTGAGATAAGCATTCTTACATAGTTACTTCAAATAGATTCATTAAAAAGAATAAATATTCGAAAATCCAATAACTGAAATGAGCATAGTTACAGAGTTTCTTCAAACAAAGACTCATTAAATACGAATAAATATTCGAAGATCTAATAACTGAAATAAGCATTCTTACAGAGTTTCTTCAAATAAAGACTTCTTAAAAACGAATAAATATTTGAAATGTTAACGAATAAAATTATTCTTGTCTCGTACTTCCTTACTCGTATTCCATGAAATAAAGATCTTTTGAATTTGAGTTAATATCTAACCCTGAAAAGCAGGTTTCGCAATTTCTTAAGATTAAAAATTCTTTAACATAAATAAATATCCCAAACGCAAACGAATAAAAGAAGCAACGTAACACAATTCTTTAAAAACAATGCATTAGATGGGAATAAATATTCTATACTCCAGTGAATGAAATAAGCAGTATTATTCGGTTTTTTTCTTGTAAAGGCTTATTAAATGGGAATTAATATTCAAAATTTTATCAAGATAATGAATGTTTCGTAGTGTCTGATTCGTGTTTGATGAAACAAAGACGTTTTGAATCTGAAAGAACATTCAACTCTCAAAAGAATAAAAGAATAAGCAAGAAAAAGCAGCGTAGAAAATTTTACATTAAAATCAACTTATATGAATAAATATCTATCCCACACTCAAATGAACAGATAAAGCAGTTTATCATATATCCTTGAGAGAACGATTCAGCGAACACAGAGTACGAAGAAATATTTGGAAATGAATGGAATAAAATGCTATAATGATAAAAATAATGATAATAATAATGTCAATAATAATAATAATAATATATGTAATAAAATAGATAGTTTTTTTAGATAAAAATTTCTCGAGTTTGAATAAATTATCGTAACTTGACGAATTGCATGATCCGTAATATACATTCATCAGCGGTTAGTTGACCAGGAAATTCCATTCCGTACTCTGTTAAAGCATTAATATAACAATACCTGTATAATTAAAACATTAATATAATAATACCTGTATAATTAAAACATTAATATAATAGTACCTGTATAATTCAAGCATTAATGTAATAATACCGTATAAATGATTTTGAGAAATATGTATTACGTTCTTTACTTTGTAAACATGCAATAATGATCACGAGGCTTTGGCGAGGATTTCTAATCATTGAATATGTGTTAACAAATTTAGAGAGCATAGTAATGTACTGCAATGAATGAAAAAGTGTGATGCATAAATGATACTTTGCAAGCAATAGTTTGTTACTAGTTTCCCATATTACAAGCAGTATTTTATGTAAGTAGAAAAAGGATTGCTTTTAACTCTCCAAGAATTACTTTTTGAATGGAGACCAAGTGATTGGGGGAGTTTCAAAAATTTTCTTGCATTTCACCTAATTTTATTGTTTTAAACAACATTAAAGATGTGTCTACAAATTAATAAAGCTTATCCAAATAGTAAATAGTCAGTTAGATGTCACAGCGATGTCAAACAGAATTATACTAGTAAATGGTCACAGTAAAATAATCACTGATTTTGGATCTTAAAAGTTAGTGGCACTGTGACTCTAAGGAGACGTTCTTTTGGTATTTTACACTGACGTTAATGTGACCATATATACCTGTGGCTCGTCAGTAAGTATCGTCCCAGTCAAGTTACTCTTTAATTACTTTGTAAACACCACTAGAAAGCTTCACTGAACACACTTTCAATACAACCTTTAAAACATCCATAGAGTCAAATTGTCGTCATCGTGGAACGACTTATCGACATAACAGAGACTTGAATAGAACTATATCCGATGATATCTCTGAGATATTTCATCAACTTCCACTTCTAGTCCCATTGATATTAGGGTAAAAGAAAAATTTAAACTATCAACTAAAAGATAAATGGATTTATTCAAAACATCCGATGTTAGTTTTTTTACCATGGCAAATACAAGTGTAACTCTGAAAATCAGTTTTCGAAATTTGATGACCACAATGTGACGTTACAGATGTTTTAAAGGTTGTATTGGTCGAAGTGTGTTCAGTGACTCTTTATAGTTGTGTCCCATTGATATTAGGGTAAAAGGAAAATTTAAACTATCAACTAAAAGATAAATGGATTTATTCAAAACATCCGATGTTAGTTTTTTTACCATGGCAAATACAAGTGTAACTCTGAAAATCAGTTTTCGAAATTTGATGACCACAATGTGACGTTACAGATGTTTTAAAGGTTGTATTGGTCGAAGTGTGTTCAGTGACTCTTTATAGTTGTGTCCCATTGATATTAGGGTAAAAGGAAAATTTAAACTATCAACTAAAAGATAAATGGATTTATTCAAAACATCCGATGTTAGTTTTTTTACCATGGCAAATACAAGTGTAACTCTGAAAATCAGTTTTCGAAATTTGATGACCACAATGGGACGTTACAGATGTTTTAAAGGTTGTATTGGTCGAAGTGTGTTCAGTGACTCTTTATAGTTGTGTTTGTCCCCAAAGTATTTCTGACCTCCAAAAGCGTATTAAAAATAAAGTCTGGAGCAAGACCCTGAGTGACCTTCCCAATGGCTCCCGTGAAATTGCAATGGCTGCTTTCAGGATTGCAACTGAACACGACTGCCTAGCTGTGTATTTAAATAGAATTAGAAATTTTTCTAGTCCTACATGTCCTCTTTGCAAGTCCGACAACATGGACGGCAAGCGCATCATGTCCTGCTCTGTTTTGAGGCTGCTGTGTACTAACCCTATTGGATTTGCTCACCTCAATGTTAACCTATGGAGTAAAGTGTCTACTTTTTACAGCTACATAAATGCTGATATAATACGATAAAAATGGTATTTTCAGATAGCCTGAACATATCTGCACCTTGCAACGGAAATCCTTTTATAAATTTCGTCCACCAAAGGAATTCATGAGCGTTTAAAATACAGTAGACCAGATTCCCCCCCCCCCGAATAATTTAAATTTTAAAATATTATTTGAATTCTTTTAAATGAAAAATTCCCCATATTGTAAAAAATTTCAATCTCTATTACGGAGTGCAATTAAAAAAAAAAACTTTCAATCCAAGGAAAATGTGTCCAAGGATCCTTGTGTCCAAGTAATCCTTGAAAGTGTCCAAGTAATCCTTGGAAACATTTTCTCCATAGGTTAACATTGAGGGGAGCGAATCCAATAAGGTAAATACACAACAGTTATAGTCCTGAACTGGGCGTTCTCTGTGCAGACGTTATTGGGAAGCTCGTGATCGAATGAGAATTACATCTTAGTTGATTTTTCTGTTTATGTATTTCCCATATTTTGCACTCCTTTGCAGTTTTGTCTTTTTCCCTTTTATCTGTATACCCAAGAAATTTGTTAACTGGTTTCTGCATTAGAGACAAAAAAAACATTTTAAAATTCTATTCGCGCGAACAGAAGTTCTGAATGCAACAAAAACTTCTGGCAGATTTTTCTCCCAACTAATCTCAATACTCCAAAACGCTATCGAATTCGAAGGGCTTGCCGAAACAGAAACGCAATACTCTAAAAAACTAAGGCCTATTCTGCTTCCCCGGCGGGCAGGTGTCATTTTTGAATTGGTTAAAAAATCACTCTTGAACCGCGCGCATTGAACGCTCTCTGTGTTCGACAAATAATTCTTCCTCTTCATTAACCGACAATGGAAGCCTGACTTTACAACGTGCGACACGGTGCAATCTTTTATAGTTGATAAATGTCTGTCAGGTACGCCCCCGAGTCGCACGCTTCACTACGCACAGTGCGCGTGCCCAGGAAAGCATTTGTTGGGGGTGTCAAGTGACACTTTGTCTTTAGGAAGCGCCGCTGACTTGGCCCCCTGGCGGGAAAATAAAAAAATGCTGCCAAGGAAATGAATAAAAGAGTTCAGTGTAGGGTTGCTTGAGTTATTAATTTGATAGTAATGCAGAAATACTTTTTGGGGGCATTTGAAAGAGTATTAATAAAAATGTTCTTTAGTTACAAATAATGCATTTAGTACGAAGGGCTAAAACTTTATTCGATTTCCAATATATATATAAATATATATATATATATATATATATATATATATATATATATATATATATATATATATATATATATATATATATATATATATATATATATATATATATATATATATATATATATATATATATATATATATATATATTATACATATATGTATATATACAGTGGAACCTCGATATATCAAACCTCAAGGGGAACGAGAAAACTTCGAATTATCAAGGATTTTGATATACCGAGGTTCGATTTAATAATAACCTGGGAGTGTTAGGCAGGAGGAATGGATAAACATTGATTTATCAAGGAATTCGATTATATCGAGGTTCCCCTGTGTGTGTTATATATATATATTCTATGTATATATGTGTGTCTGTGTGTGTGTGTGTGTGTGTGTGTATGTGTATGTATTTATTTATATAATTTTATTTATATTGATTTATTATTATTATTATTATTATTATTATTATTATTATTGCTATTATTATGGAGGGGCTACTTGTGTCTCAGAGAGGTTTCTTTTTCTCCTTGGAGGGGCGGGATGACGAAAATTGGAACTTGAATTATTTCTTTTGCTAAACCTTTTAGCTTCCGAAATTACTCGTATTTCCCTCTAACAGCTTCTTAGTGGCACCGCTGATTAATATTGTTAAAATTTGACTCCACCGCTTTAGTCATGCATTAAATATTCGGGTATCTACCCACGCGAAAACAAGAAAAATAACTTGTGAAAACGCGCCAAATATGGCAGTCCATTTCAAAGCTCCTCGATCCACACGTGCGCCGCGCGTGTCAATAGGCTACCACCCGCGGCTTTTCGGCGCTGCTACGTCATCCATTGTAGGCCACAGAGATGCAGCTGCTTTGTCGGTGGTCCGCCGCATCCTAATTACAATGCAGTAGTTGATGAAGGGCTGATTTCACGACAGTCGATCTTTTCCCGGTTTCTGACGAGCTTTAAAATTGTATGAAAGCTTAAAATTCAATGAAAAGAACGTCATTTCGAGACATAGTTCGATTTTAGAATGCTAACTACTTAATAATGGCCTGTATTGCTTTTTAAAATTAATGCTCCTCAATTTTCCCCTTCTATTAGTACGTTTTAATGGAACAACTATTCAAAAAAGACTGAGACTAAATTTGAAACAAGTTTTTGCTTATTCTTATTTGCAACTTCTACATTTCAACAAATCAGGTATTCAATGCTACATTCTATAATAAACTTCTGTTGCTACTACTTTTTTGCTAGAAAAGAAAGTCTGTAGCACATTTTAAAATAATTTTTGGGTCTGAGAAAAATAATAACATACAGGAAATTTGCGGAAAACGCAACACCTAACCTCTTAAAATCCTCAGTAAAAAAAAGGCTATATATATATATATATATATATATATATATATATATATATATATATATATATATATATATATATATATATATATATATATATATGTATGTGTGTGTGTGTGTGTGTGTGTGTGTGTGTGTGTGTGTGTATTAGGGCGGAGCGTAAAAAAAAAAGTTTTCGATTTTGCTTTTGCCCTAGTGCGGAAAAGTTGGGTACTGGTGGGTAGGTCACGTATGCAAAGTTTCGGGATAAACAAAAAATATTTTCCGTCTCCATTTCGTCCGTGATTTTTAGCACATTTTTACCATATAGTTAAAAATGTGTATTTCTATTGTTTTGTATGCAGCTCTTCGGTTTTTCTGAAATAAAAAAAAAAAAAAACCAGAACTCACCACGGGGAAGAGGCTGCATTGCGAGTACCACCCGTGCCTACCCATCCTCCCAACCATATGGGCACAACTCCTTTGCCCTTCCAGTTATCCCGGTTTTATTCGGTACTCGCATTTGGTTTCAAATGATGGCATAGCTTTCTTCGACTCTGTTCGGGTTCTAACTAAACCGTCACGCTTATTTTCTCTACACATTGACACAGAAACCTCTGTTACTAGTTTCTCGAAACTTTCAGCACTTTGGGTGTGGTAAGGAAATTTTAGGCTTCCCATGTGTTGAGCTACAGACTCTCCACTGAAAATTTCTCAAATTATCTTCTGTCCAATATCAAATTATCTTCTGTCAAATTATCCTCTGTCTCAAATTATCTTCTGTCAAATTATCTTCTGTCTCCCCCAATAAGTGAGATCTTATTTGGGGTTCAGTCAAATTATATATCTGCCAATCAATAAGGTCTATATATGAAAGTGCCTCGAAGTTGAGTGACGGAATGTTGTAGTGTCCGAGTCCTTCCTTTTTTTCCTTTCTTGCTTGCAAAATCCTACTTAGTCCAAGTTCTCGAATGGGCTGTTCGTCGTCTGGGATCATTGACAAGATTATTGCTTCCGGGTGGTCGAAATAGCCATTTCTCTGGATAATGTGATCGACTACAGTCTTTAATTCGTTTTTAAGATATCGCGAGACGTTTATTGTCTTCCATAAATTTAGTGGACCATCCGTGCAATATGGATTTAATTTGACAGTAAATCACATAGGTGTGCACCCATTCATGATGAACTCTGCCAGAGTTTGAAGTTCATTTGAAGGCGCTGAAGAGCTAATGTATAAACGCATTATTCGATTTGCAGTTGTTAGCCAACGTGCATGAGACATTTTCCCAGGGTGCTTTGTGACAAACTTGATGAGCAATTTCCATTTTTGACAGCTTGACAATTTGTAAAGCCATTTACACGCAAATGAGTAGCCACTCCGACATTTAGTACAGCATTTGGATGGTGGAACGAATGGCCTTATTGCATTTAATGGTCCTATTGGGAAAGCATTGGCAAATTGTAAAAACCTCCCAATTGTGAGATTTGTAGCCATTTCGAGCGAATTTCGATCGAAGAGTTACGCACTTTTTGAAAAGTATGTATTAGAGAAATAATACTAATTCCCTCATTATAACATGTATTAACCCTTTGAGGAGAGCTGTTTGCACAGTGCAAACGTCTAAATCTATTCCTTTTTTCACTTGCATTCAATGTATTCCAGTTAAGTGAGCAGAATAGTGGCTAGTATTGCCATCTGTTATCAGTTTAAAGAAGTAAAAACATTTTGCAACCTTTAATTGGAAAAATTTTCAAGATTATTTAGGTTAAAAAAATTCGGGAAAAATATCTGCGCCGTGCAAACGGGGGAGATTTTTGCCCCTAAAAGGGTTAACAGATTGAAATTCAAAGACGGCAATTTTTGAAAACCAGTTTTCTGACTTTGCAGCCAGTTCTTTGACTTTGCAGAGAGTTGCACACTTTTTGCAAAACACTTATAAGAAAAATAATACTAATTCACTCATTAAAACATGTATTTATAGATTGAAATTCAAAGACATTTCTGAAAACTTGTTTTCTGACTTTGCAATCAGATCGAAGATTAACACGCTTTTTGAAAAATACTCATGAAGTGTCAAATTAACAAATAAATTTATATTTTGATTGAATATCATAAGTAATAAAATAATTTAACTCTTTTAAGAGCCTGAAAAAAATACACTTAATCAATAATAGATAATGTAAAGTTACATGCTTAATTGAAAATTTCCTTGTATAGGACATGTTAAAGGATATATTTAGAACTGTTTTAGAAATCTTTTTTTCATGATCATAACCCATTACCTTATAAATTACTTCAAATAAAAAAGGTTTGTAGAATTTTAAGACGAAAAATAGTTTTGATATTGTCATTCATTGCATGTAATCACCATATGAAAACACTTGAATAAAATCAGCTTTCAATAAATGTAGGGTTATGAATATTGCCAAATAGCTTATAAAAGTTAATGTTGATTTTTGATTTAGAAATCGAAGAAAAAAATTTTCAATTTATTAATTGCTATTGCTAAATTAATAAAAGATCCTCACTTGACATTATTGATGATGAAGAATACGATATTTGTTCCCATTTTATGTGATACTTATTTTACACACATAAAACGTTATTTTTTAATTTAACGTTTTCACAGGATTTTACATTGTATTTCATTATGATATACTTAGCTTTCGTGACTGTAGAGGAAGTGCATCAAGGCTTTCTGTATTATTTTTTTTTATTTAGCTCATCACCTGTAAAACAAGTTTCACCTTCATAACTTAATTAAAGATGAGTAAGCAATATTACACGTTTTCAGGATACATCTATATATTTAAGCTGCTAGACAGATTTTTTGGGCAGTCCGTGAAAGAAAACTACCGCATCAATTTACTTTATTTTGGTCTTGAGCGAAAGATTTTAATCTATAGATGTGTCAAATTTGGTTTTTGTGACCGCCATTTCTATTAAATATCGATTTAAAAATTGTTTTCTGCGTTTGCTCAGTGACGTTTAAATCTGTCGATATTCACTAAGCACGAGGCCGCATAAACACATTAATATGTTTCTGCGCATGCTCAGTGACATATTTAAATCTGGCTTTAGATACTTACAAAGCATGAGCTGCATATACACTTTAATTTGTTTATTCTCAGGAATATCTTTAGCTCTCTCCCTGCCATTTTTATTTTTTATTTAAAGTGTAAGTCTTTATTCTTAATATTATGATTTTCAATATTTGGCAATGATGTGTTGAGTATAATTTATGTACTAGTACATTTATTTACTATCCAGCAGCTATGTTTTGACGGGTACCAACTAGTCTATATACTTGAGTTGCTAAGGTAATTCTTTGGGCAATCCGTAAAAAAAAAAAAAAAAAAAAAAAAAAAAAAAAAAAAAAAAGAAAACTACTGAATCAATTTACTTCATTTTGGTCTTAAACGAAAGATTTTAATCTATAGATGTGTCAAATTTGGTTTTTGTAACCGGAATTTCTATTAATGAACGGTAATTTACAATTCAAAATTACTTTCTGCGCATGCTCAGTGACATTTAAATCTAGCTTTAGATACTCACTAAGCACGAGGCCGCATAAACACATTAGTTTGTTTCTGCGCATGCTCAGTGACATGTTTAATTCTGGCTTTAGTTGCTTATTAAACATGGGGCCGCATAAACACGTCAATTTGTTTATTCCGAGGAATCTCTCTAGCTCTCTCTCTGCCATTTTTATTTTTAATTACGTTTGTGAGATATAGAATTAAACCCGACGGAAATTGTTTATTTCGTGCTGTTGAGTAACCCTATTTCCTTTTATTGGGTTCAATAGTATGTTTTTTACCCTATTTCCTTTTATTGGGTTCAAGTGTATTTCTCTATTCTTAATATCATGATTTTCAACATTTGACAATGATGTGTTGATTATAATTTGTGGATTAGTACATTTATTTACTGTCCAGCCGTCATGTTTTGACGGTACCAACTAGTGTAAATTAAGATTCACAAGTTCTCCTTCCCAAACAAAAAATTCTTATAGCGCATACAGATTGGTACAGAGTTCTCTGCATCTGCCAGTGATTTATGTCTCTCTGTACTCTGTACTATGCGTGGATCGCCTCCTCTGGCGGTCCATCAAAGAAAGAGTGGGGGTCAGCGGGTCAAATGGTGTCGAGCGGGGTCGGGGGAGACACGACATCAAAAAAACCTTGCGGGCGGGAATGGGGATGGTTCTAAATACTGTGTCTAATGTTACCGTGACTAATGTGATGACAGGAGTCGGGGATCTGCAGGCAGAGAACTCTGTACCAATGTATATGCACCATTACATTAAGGCATGCACAAGTGCACAATAAACATATATACAGGGTGTTTCAAAAAGAATCATCCAATTTAAAAGAATCATAACTATTCATCTTTTAATCCGTTTTGATCGAATAATATAGGCAGAAAGAAGGAAATCTCGAGTTTCACGCAGTTGCCGACAAGTAGCGCTAACAATCTTCCTTCGCCCGCCACTTCAGTGTTTGTAAAGATGGCGACTGTACAACAGATATCATTTTGTGTTCTACGCTTTGCGAAGTGTGAGTCCGTAATAACTGTTCAGCGTGATTTTCGTCGACAAAACCCTGGTAGATTGAAGTTCCTACCTCTCAGAGCATTAGGCGATGGCATAAACAATTCCAATACACGGGTTGTCTGTGTACGCATAACAGCAGTGGAAGAAATGTATGCAGACATCCTCGCAAAAGTTTGGGACGAATTTGCCTACCGTATAGACACATGTAGTGTATCCAAAGGTGGGTATATTGATCACCTTAAATTCGGTTTGTAAAAAAAACTTTATGATTAGCCATGTAATATAAAATTAATTTTAAGTTTCTATGTTCAATATTTTTCATAATATACTCATTTCAAATCGGATAATTCTTTTTAAAACAGCGTGTTGGGAATCTCCTTTGGCGCCGCTAATTGAGGCGATAGTTTTTTTTCTTCACGTCGCCAATCACCCGTCCTCACCCGCAAGAATTCTTTCTGCAAGCACTTCTCACTTCTCTTGTTACACCGCTCATAGAATGTAGCGTGCCCTGAACACCGAATCATATTATTGTCTGTTGCGTGCGTTCAGCACCATTTTTGAATATTTCACAGTCCACTTAAAAGTATCAATAAATTTGTTGTGTTTGTTTAAATTGAGGACTTTATGTTCATGGCCAACACCAGCGCACCCGCCGTTTCACACCTTGTATTATGGATTTTGAAAAGATATATAATGTCTTATATTCATCAATAAATTTATTCATTTTACAAAGCATTTTAACGAAATTAAGATTTTTTAAATTAGATTTTTTAAATAAGAAATTTTTTTTCAGCATTCCTCATTGATTATGAGATAAAAACTGAAATTCAGATACTAATTCAGTTAAGGATCATAAGTTGATATTATTGAAAATGAAGAATAAGATTTTAGTTTACATCTTAACCAAAACTTAGTCTACGTTTTTCATATGTGGTTTATAAATTATGTAGAATGTAGACTAACCAGCACTTTAAAATATTTATGTTTTTAGTTTGTTCCAATTTATATATATATATATATATATATATATATATATATATATGTGTGTGTGTGTGTGTGTGTGTGTATACATACGTATATATATATATATATATATATATATATATATATATATATATATATATATATATATATATATATATATATATATATATATATATATATATATATATATATATATATATATATATATATATATATATATACTAGCTAAATACCCGTGCTTCACTACGGAGTACATTCAAATTAAATGCAACGGTCAATGTATGCAATTAATGCCAAAAAGTATACATATATTTATAATAAATACAACGATCAATGTATGCAATTGATGTAAAAAAAAACAAAAAATATATTTATAAAAAAATTGTAAGGGATATTTTTATAGACACAATAATGTAGAAGAAAATATTCAAATTAAATCTAATAGAACATACTAAAGAATATAGTACAGTTAATATAGTACAATTTGAGTAACATTTCTTTTACTGTATTTTAATATAGCTTTTTTTTATAATGCCCAATCGTCTGTCGCATTAGCAAGAAAGAAATTTTTTTTTGTCTATTTCGTTGTTATGCACGTGACGCAAAATTAGTTTAAAGTATCACAGAAAGAAAAGAAACCACGTGATCAGCATTCAATAAAATTTAATCAAAAAATTTAATCTTTAAATCAGAAAATCGAGTTAAAGATTCGAAAAAGATTTCATTTTAAAGGAATTTTTAGGATCTTTGTCGTGATATAAATTTTATAACCCTCAGATTGTTATTTTAAAGGCAAAGTTAAAAAAAGTTATAAAAACAGCTTAAAGATTCAATTTTAAAAAATCTAAGAAGAATTTTTCAAAAATCTTTCTTTGTGCACCCCTACACTATAAGAAGAATCGCCATGCAAAATTTCAGCTGTTTAAGTCCAGCGGTTTGGTCTGTGCGTTATATGTCAGTCAGTCAGTTATAGAACTGTTATATATATATATATATATAATGTGTGTGTGTGTGTGTGTGTGACCGAGTGTTGGTCAATGAAGATATTCGCACATTATCTGCGAAAATAGTTTGTTGTTTTCAATGAGGGCACCACATAGGTGTACCAACACTACCCTATGGCGCCAGTTCAGTTTTGACCGAACATCCTCAGGGGCGTCAACTAGAGGGCTCGCTACTTCCCCATCCCTCTGACATCATAGAAGGACTTTCCGATCCACGGTTTGAACGTGCCCATATACGCTTTAGACACGAAGGTATTCAGTGGAGCTCATCGGGATTCGAACTGAGCAACCAACGTCCGAAACCCAACGCGTTATCACTAGGCTACTTTGGTCCCCTGTTCAGTGCAGACTATACGGTTTCAAAGAGACATGCTATAAAAGCGTGAAATGAAATTTATTGTACTCTCAGTGGAATATCGAAATGTAACATAAACGCTCAATATAGATAAATTCCGTTTAATAATTCCATGATAATCATTGGCATAATCAGTGTGAAAAAAAAATTTCTACTACTGTAAAATGAATTACAATTCGTTAAAGGAATACATACATACATACATACATACATATATATATATATATATATATATATATATATATATATATATATATATATATATATATATGTAATATAATCATTACATCTCCTTCTTAAAATGCAACCTGAAAAGGAAAACTAGCTCAAATTTACATGGCTGGAGCTAGACTCAGCCTGAAAGTAATTAAAATTTTGAAGCAGTCGGGTCGAATCATTTTATTAGGAGCGATAGTAACATACGTCCTTTCATTTCAGATGCTCGGAGCGAAGTGTAATATCACCTTTCAACATTACGCGCTAGAAGCGAGGTACATGTGGCTGTTGTTTTGAAATGTCAGCGGAATTTCGGGCTTGCAATGCGAACTCATGCCTTTCTCGGGACGTATACACGTGTAGAAATGCAACGTTTGCTATTTTATGGGAAGTTCTGTTGCTATGGGTTTTTAAAGCGTTAAAGTAATGTTACTGGGGATTGGATTTAGGAAAGGGAATTTAACTGATAGAATGGAGGGCCTAATATTTAATTTATTACAAATCCCCCCCGAAAAAGGGAAAATCGTCACGTTGAAAGGTGACATTTTCACAACATAATACAGGTGAACTCTTATATAATAAAGTGAGTACAATTACAATCAAATATAATCAAAATTAACTACATTATACAATTACATGTCTCTGAATGCAACATTGGTGGAAAGAAGTCACGACAAACAGCAGGGTGGGTGAGAATTAGAACACATCAAGGTTACAGAGTCAAGAGCTTTGTCCATAACCCATCATAAATTAACTTCACCGAAACAAATCCAAAGTTAAATCTCCTGAATCTTTACTATAAAACTAAGCTCACTCTTATGACTTCGTTGCACCATCACACAAAATATATGAAATTAAAGGAATATACAATGAAATTTATAATGATCATTCAAAATATATGGAATTAACATAGTATGCAATAAGTTTATAATTATTATACAATGTGCAATGAAATTCAAATAACTGAAATATTATTGGCTAATATAATCTAAATAACTTTTTAATTAAATCAAAGTTCTTCATTCAATAATGAGTCCTAAAATAACGTATAATTCTTGGAGTCCTTAAGCTCAGTTTAAATTCAAGTCGTTATACATTGTTTATCAAATAAGTCCTTATTGTATGTGGTTTATATTCAGTGTTTACATTTTACACATGATTTCAAAACTTCATCGTTTACACCAATTATCATTCATCGATCTCCATTTTTCATATTCCTAATCTCGAATACTTACATAAATTTTAAAATAATTCACAATATATAATTCAGAAGATATTTCAATAAGTTCAAGTTCAAAACAACATTACTTTAGACAATATTATTACAAAATTGATTTCTTATATTATTCTGAAAGTTTCACTTCAATTACAGCATAGATTTAGATACCTGTCAAGTTTTTAACAATACATAAGATCATAAATTAAACAATTCAAAACAACTTGTTATAAATCCTTAATTAAGTAAATGGGCATCATTTTCACATTAGGTAATTTTCAAAAACATTATGTACTTTAACATCGTCACTAGTTTCAATTCAAAATATTCAAATTCTAAAATCATTGGTACCAATTATGACATCAGTGACAAACCTGGAGGTGAAATGGGCTATCCTCTGTGATGTCCAACGTGAAAGATTGTTAGTGATCACGAGGGTGCTGTGATGCAAAGACAGCAAGAGGCTCATCCCTCTGCGGGAGGAACTACCCCTTGTGCTGGCAAAAGGTTTCTCCGGTGTCAACAAAAATAACAACTCAGATCATCAACATACTTGGCAAAATTAGGGGTAACCTGTGACATGTTATGTTAGCCCTAACATTGACAAAATTTTTCTTTAACTTAGCACATCAACATTTTCTCTTTAATAAATATTCTTTTAAAATAATTCAGATGGTAATTTGTGGAAGGCAAACTAGCATCAAAAATTCTCTAAATATGAATAACTACGAAATTTAGGTAGGCATCTAAATCCATCAAAGTTAGGTTATCTTCATCATGCGTCAACAGCAATCTTCATTGGGTTATCAAAATATTGCAAGATTATCGGAGTCATAGTCAGGTAGTTGTTTGAGTCACAGTTGGGTAGTCTTAATCATCACAGATAGGTTTTTTTTTTCTAACACTATTAATTTCTACTTGGCATCTTGGGCGTTTTGGGGTTTACTGTTATTAAAATAGGAATTTTACTTTTTCTAGTTGCTAATCGAAAATTATCTGCAGGGTTGAAAGGTCTTAGTCTAGTACAATGTACAATTTCCGAGGTTTTCTTAGTTAGGGAATTGGGTCTGTTAATTTCAAAATTTACTCTAGAAATTTGTTTCAAAATTTTATATGGACCAGAATAAGGGGGAGTAAGTTTAGGAGTATTTGGGTAACGAAACTCTTCGTACATTACTATATCACCTACCTTAAATTTAGATTCCTCAAAACGAGTGTCATATCTTTCTTTATTTACTTCATGATTTCTTATAGTTCTCTGTTTAGCAATCTTCCTAGCTTCTTCAATTGGTGGGTACATGTCTTGATCATCAAGTAAATTTTTGTAGGGTGGTTTTCCATGCATTAAATAAGAAGGGGGAAATTTTGTTACGGTATGGGGTGTGTCGTTATATTCATTCGTTATTTCACGTAATAATTTTGTCCAGGAGACTTTACCAGGGTGTGAATTTAATTTACATTTAAGCCTAGTAATCAGGGTCTGATTTACTCTTTCATTTTTTCCGTTTGTTTGTGGTCTATGCGAAGTAGTTAGCAATTGTGTAATATTATTGTTTCTCAAAAAATGCTTAAATTTGGAGGAAGTAAAAGCACTATTTCTATCACTTAAAATTTTCTTAGGTACTTGGTGTTGAAAAATTTGTGTTAAACAATTAATATAAGTATCTGTATTTTCATTTTTAGAAGCAAAGGTCCATATATACCTCGTAGCATGATCTATAACTATGTGTAAATATTTCTTTGTAGACTCATAATAATTTAAGCCACCAACAGTGTCTATGGCAAGAATTTCAAAGGGTTCACTGGTAGGGGGTAACAGTTGTAAGAGACCAAATCTTTTTTGTCTAGACTTCTTATTTAGTTGACATACTTCACAATGTTTCACATAGTTACTCACATCTTTAGTTATTCCAATCCAATAATATTGAGGGGATATCAGATTTAACATTGCCGAAACTCCTAAATGTCCATAATTAACATGGGCTTTTTCTAATAATTTTAAACGTAAAGAGAAGGGCACAACAATTTTCATTAAACCTTGTTTTTTAATTGTCCATACATTATTAACTTTTTTAAAATTCTTACCGTTTACATTATCTAAATTTTGATGATGCTCGATTTCTTGCAATGTCAACAATGGGTCACGTTCACGTAAAGTTACATGGTGAGAAATTGGGTTTCTAGTTAACATATCGGCTTCATAATTTGTAGAACCTTTTTTATATTTAATGTCAAAATCGTACATGGACAGTTTAAGTGACCATCGGAATAATCGTCCAGTTGGGTGTTTAATACTTTTTAACCAGACAAGTGCAGCATGATCCGTATGAACGGTAAAATGAGTCCCATGTAAATAACAATAATATTTGTCAACAGCGTCAATAATTGACAAGCATTCCAGCTCGGTAATGGCATAATTTTGTTCATAGGTTCTAAGTTTTCGAGAATGATAGGCTATGGGATGCAAACTTCCATCAGGGTGTTGTTGTTTTAAAATTGCGCCTACCGCTTGTCCGGACGCATCCACGAAAATATGGCATGGGTAATTTGGGTTGTAAATAGATAAAACAGGTTTAGATATTAGAGCGTCTTTTAAATCCTGAAAAGCTTTCTGGCAATCATCTGTCCATTCAAATTTAGTGTCTTTCTTCAATAATTTATTCAATGGTACTCTTAATTTAGCATAGTTGGGAATGAATTTATTATAAACATTTACGCTACCTAAAAATCTTTGTAAGTCTTTAACATTCCTGGGAGGTTGAAGTTTCTTAATAATTTCTATATTAGCGTTACTCGGGTGATAACATCCCTTTTCCACTTCATATCCCAAAAATTTTATTTTTGTTTGGGCAAATTGGCATTTTGAAAATTTCAATTTTATGTTTTCTTTTTCACAAATCGAGAAAATAGTTTTTAAATGCTCTAAGTGTTCTTCGAAAGAGTCTGAAAATATAATTATATCATCAAAATAGTTGAGCGCAAATTTAATTTGGTATTTATTTAAAATTTGTCTGAGTGTTCTTTGGAATATGGCAGGAGCGTTTTTCCAGCCAAAAGGTAATCTTTTCCATTCATATAAGCCAAAGTTTGAGGTGAAAGCTAACTTTTCTGTATCTTTTTCATTTAGTTTAATATGCCAGTAGCCACTCGCGAGATCAAGGGTGGAGAAAATCTTAGCATTGGTTAGTTGATCTAAAACTGCGTCGATTCGGGGAATTGGTTCCGAGTCCGTTTTTGTAATACTATTTAGTTTTCGGTAATCGATACACATTCTGGATTTTGAATTTTCATCTTTCTTGTAAGCCAAAGTAATTGGGGAAGCATAGGGTGAATGAGATGTTTTTATTAAACCTGCAGCTAAAAGCTCGTCTATTTGCTTCTTAATTTCGGCATTATCTTTTGGCGACGCCCTGTATGGACGAAGGGAAATTGGTAGTTCAGAATTCAAAATTACTCTTTGTGGTTCAAGACGTATACATCCAACATCATATTTATTTTTCGCGAAAATATTATTATACTCATTCAATATTTTGTTCAATTGAACACTTTCATCATCAGTAACATTATTTTCATTTTCAATTTTATAAAAACGAGTATCACAATTTCTATTATATTTAGTATCAAGATTTATAGTACTATGAGAACAAGTATGTGGCACATTAGGATTATCATATGTTAAAAATATATAGCAATTATTAGTAACATTTTCCAAAGACAAAGTAGATGAAATATTATTTTTTCCTTGGTAAACACAAAAATTTTTAAAATTCAAATTAATTTTAAATAGATTAATAATTTCCGACGATAAAATTGCATACTTTAAATTTGTTTCAATAACATAAAAATTAACAAATCTGTTCAACTTACCGATTCGGCACTTTGTAGAAATTATTTTATCAGTTTTTATTCTACCTGAGAGGGTACTGACCTGTGAATTGTCCGATGGAAGAATTTTCACATAATATTTAATTTTATCATATACAGTTCGAGAAATAATGTTAATGGTGCTACCTGTATCTATCAGGCCGATAATCAGTTCAGTACCGATTTTTAGGTGTACGGTGAACATCCGTCATTGTCGCTGTTCTGTCACGTTGCTGTTATAGTTGTTTGCATGTTGTGGAGACTGGAACCGAGTCCTAGGACGTTCCTCTTCTCGAAAATTCTGGGGCCATCTATGCCATGGTCGCGGTTGTTGGTGCCGGAATCTAGGTGACTCGTGTTGTGGGAATCTGTCATAGTCATCTCGCCGATCGAACGGTCTGCGAAAACCGGACTGTTGATTATGCATGTCTCTATTATGGTGATCTTTCCTCCTATCTTCGTAGCTGTTGATCATTTTCCTCGCAAGGGAAATCCACTCAGTAGTTGTACCAACGTTACTTATTAAAAATAAATCCCTGTATCTTGTCGGCAATCCGTCTGTGAGACCTTGAATTATAATTTCTTCTTCAAGTTTTAATGCTTTACCGATATTAATTTTCTTTTTAAAATAATTATTTATATTTTGACTTCCAGAAAGGCTCAACCTGCTGAAATCTTCGAATGAAAACTGTTTTTCTTCTGAGAAATAGTCACTGATTTTTATTTTAACTTCATCCCACTTTTGTGATTCTATTAGGTTTTCGATGTAAAATTCCAAAGCCTCGTCCGATAGAAAATCCGGAAATATTTGTAGTTTTTCTTCTTCCGTCAATTCAATAGTCTTTTTCTCGAAGAATTTCAACCAGTTATTAATTTTGACCAAACCATTAGGGTTATATTTCGGAAGATTACTTAATTGATTTGGTGAAGATATAGCACTGTTTTCCAATAATTGTTTGTCGTAAACTCCAGAATTATCCCCTTGTTTTTCTTCAGGTTGGTCAGAGTCACGATGATCAGCCAATTTTTTATTTAAATCTTTCGATGTCATTTTCGAAAAGGGAAATCAAAACTAGGTCATTTCATTTTCAAGTGGCGAACTTCTATTGCGCTTCTCTCAAGGTCGGTATTTCACGCGCACACACATAGTCCAAGGCAATGGATTGGAAATCCGTTGAGGTTGATACGCACATGAAGAATCGCTTTCGGCTCTATGTAATATAATCATTACATCTCCTTCTTAAAATGCAACCTGAAAAGGAAAACTAGCTCAAATTTACATGGCTGGAGCTAGACTCAGCCTGAAAGTAATTAAAATTTTGAAGCAGTCGGGTCGAATCATTTTATTAGGAGCGATAGTAACATACGTCCTTTCATTTCAGATGCTCGGAGCGAAGTGTAATATCACCTTTCAACATTACGCGCTAGAAGCGAGGTACATGTGGCTGTTGTTTTGAAATGTCAGCGGAATTTCGGGCTTGCAATGCGAACTCATGCCTTTCTCGGGACGTATACACGTGTAGAAATGCAACGTTTGCTATTTTATGGGAAGTTCTGTTGCTATGGGTTTTTAAAGCGTTAAAGTAATGTTACTGGGGATTGGATTTAGGAAAGGGAATTTAACTGATAGAATGGAGGGCCTAATATTTAATTTATTACATATATATATTTTTACAACCGCTCTCGATCGACGGCGTGGCCGAACGGCTAAAGCATTGGGCTCCAATTCAGAAGGTTGGCGGTTCAATCCCCGAGACGGGCTGTCGAAAGTATGTCGCGTTCTTTGGAAAGAGATGGTTACCAATTATTACTAAACATTTGGATATTCTTCTACATTTGCATGACGAATCAACTGCCGGCCACTTGGGATTTGTGAAGACCTATGATAGAATACGTAAGAGATTTTATTGGCCTAGGCTTTATCGAAGCGTACGCCTCTATGCAATGCATTGTAAAGAATGTCAAAGAAGAAAATTCGTTCCTCAAAAACCGCCTGGTCATCTAATTCCTATACCTCCCACAGAGGTACTTTTCCAGTGGGTGGGTGTGGATTTATTAGGAAGATTCCCAAAATCTAAGGCTGGTAACAAATGGATCATCGTATGTACCGATTATTTGACTCGTTATGCCATAACAAAAGCTCTGCCAACTGCTGAAGCACCCGAAGTTGCAAATTTCACTGTCGAAGAAATCATTTTGAAGCATGGGGCGCCACGAACTATCATCACCGATAGAGGATAAGTCTTCCAGTCGAAGCTAATTTCCGAACTTAACAGAACCTGCAATGTTGTCCACCGAATGACGACCTCATACCATCCTCAAACGAATGGTCTGACTGAGCGACTTAACAGGACTTTGGCCGATATGTTGTCTATGTATGTGGACATAGAACAGAAAAACTGGGACACAATACTACCATTTATCACGTTTGCTTACAATACCACTCGACAAGATACCACTGGATTCGCATCTTTCTGCTTAGTGTATGGTCGAGAAGCCGAAACAACACTGGATACTATATTCCCGTATAGCCCTGATGGAACAGTGTCGGGTTGCCTCGATCGAGTAATCACCCAAGCAGAAGAATCAAGGCAGCTAGCTCGAGTACGGACACTGGAAGCTCAAGAAAAAGACTGTCGGATCTATTACGCAAAGCACCGAATAGTAAAATATTTGCTTGGAACCCTTGTATGGATGTTTACCCCCGTTCGTAAAATAGGCCTATCAGAAAAGCTCCTCAAAAGGTATTTCGGTCCATATAAAATATTAAGGCAGCTATCCGACGTTACCTATGAAGTTCAAGATTTTGATCCTAGACAAAACACAAGTCAAAAAGACGAAAAACACGAGATGTTGTGCATGTGTTATGCATGAAACCATACTATGATCCAGATGAGCAAGAAACAGCCTTACAGGAAGATACAACTACTCTTCAGGAGGAACCAGGGAATGCTGATAATAAGCTTGATGATGCTAACCAGAACGAGGAATATTCGGGTCCAGTAACGCGTTCCAGGAAAAAAAAATAAGAAGTCATCTAACAGCAAGACGCTGTTCTTTTAAAGGTGGGATAATGTCATATTTACAACCATTCTGGAGCGATGGCGTGGCCGAGCGGCTAAAGCACTGGGCTCCAGTTCAGAAGGTCGACGGTTCAAGCCCCGAGACGGACTGTCGAAAGTATTTCATGTTCTTTTTAAGTTAATTTATGTTCGCTTTCTCGAAGCTTCGGGAAAGTACCAAATATGTTAATTCCCTTAATTTAAATAATTCTAGAAAGTTCTTTAGTGTATAAAAAGGCTTCCCTCAAGCTGATGGGAAGTCAGTTAGGTTCCAGCTGGGTGCATGTTAACTCGCTTTCTGTGAATAAAAGTCTCGTTTATCTAAATTGTGCTCTCTGTGTTAATCACTCGATCCGTCTACGTGACTATATATATATATATATATATCTTCAGTTATAGCGGGTGTAATACTACGCCCGTCATATATATATATATATATATATATACAGGATAATTTTTATTAAACTGACACCAGAGTCACCTGAAGCGCGATCTATCAGTCGAAATTCTGCCATAATTGATAAAGGAATTAAGGACGACAGGGGAAAGTGTTTCCTGGAAAAAAAATTAGTTCCAAAAGTCGCCGATGGGGGAAGATATGGCGCTGTTGTTGTCAGCGCACCCGAGAGTTAGCATAAAACACAAATTAAACCTCAAAATGTAAATTCCTAACTACGTAGTCGACAACAGCGCCAGTATTTTGGACTATAAAGATTGGTACGGAATCTGTTGCGTCATCGCTTTATTTTTTTATGAGTCATTGTTTTTGATGCATTGATTTTTTTTTACAAGATTTTACTTAACAGCTTTGAAAAATTGAACGTGATTGAAAATCATTTTTACTGAACATTAGTCTCAAATGTCGTTTCTAAAATCCTTCTTTTTTATTAGACATGAAGAACACAAATTATCCTTTTTAATGTAAAATACTTTATCCTATTAAATGTTCTTATGCTGGCACCGAAAACTGTTAAGTCAATCAGTTAATATCTTAATTGCATCTATATAGGAAGGCTTTAAATATTACATTCAGGCTAGAAGCATAAAATCTAGTTGAATAATTACATAAAATAAACACTCCTTAAAATTGAAATCAGAGGAAAAATAATTTCATTCGCTTAAAGCTTAAAGAGTTTGTCATAAACCCTTTGGTTAACAGGCATCGGAAAAACTACAGGACTAAAGAATACTAAACTAAAGAATAAATAAACAAATATATATACAGTGGTACCTCGACTTACGAGTGTCGGGTTACGAGCTTCGAGTGTCGGGTTACGACTTTCGGGTTACGAGCAAGCTTAGATATTTCACCGCTAGTTTGAGCAGCGAACGAAATGTTACGTGCTCATCAAATGAGATCACAAGAAGCATATAATATTTACAACCTTTATGTACAATTATTATCCAATTGTATAATATTATTCTGAGACTACTATCCAGTCTTAAACCGAGAGATTAACACTCAACAATTACCACCCGGGGCAGCTTGCTCTGCCCAAACTTGAGTCGCCCTCTAAAACCGAACAGCGCTCAATCTCTCGCAAAGAGATAGCTTCAATTCCCTCCCCCACACTGGAACTCCCCATGGGGTCTAGGGGATGGGATCACCTTGGTCCTAGGATTGCAAGCTCTCCCCCTTCTTCTGATTCTCAGAAAGAAGAATCTGGACATTACAGCCACAGTGAACGATGCAACAATCGCCCAGCTTCCGTGTCTCACTAGTTCACTTTAAGAGAGTAGCTGGTAATTTAAAGCGAAAGTGAGGCAAGAGGGGCGAAAAGGTCAAAAATCAACGAATAAGTGCCCCAAAATAATTTTAATTTTAATTTATTATTTGCATTTTTTTAAACGAAAAATGCATCAAGATGTAAAATTTTTTTCTCTATTACAGAATACAGTTTTATTTAATAAAAAATCTTTCAATCGAAGTCGGCAATCCCTGGACACATTTTCTCAATAGGTTAACATTCAGGTGAGCGAGACCATTAGGATTAGTAAACAACAGCTTTAAGAGAAGATTTCAAAGGGGGAGACGAAATTTTTGTTTCTAAAATACTGTCCAAAAGATGAAGAGTGCTGCAAAGAATCGATGGTTGAATAACCATCGGATGACAGCAATCCATTTAAAAGTTTTTATGGACGTCTGTAAGGCCAGGCTTGAAAATAATACATGGAAATGATCTGAAGAGCACTGTTGGATTGGATGAATACTTTAAGGCGACAATGGACCTTCAGATTGACAAAAATATGTCCCAAAAACGATTTTTTTTTCTTTCAGAAAATGATTCTGCAACTCATCAGCTTTAAATTTAAAAAAAAGGGATGTTGATCCGATCATTATTTACCGAGTTATAAGTAATTTTTTCAAACGTAAAGAGTGAAAATGTTAGTCAAATTAAAACTTTAAATGCCATTTTCTCAAAACAAGTTTTAATGTCGTTTTGGCAAGTTCAAAATATTTCCTGCGTCATAATTTTTCTTGAATTTTCATTAAAATGTCATAAAATTATTATTTATATATGTTAGAATGAAACTTAGAAATCAATTCATTATACTATTTTAAAACAACTTAAAGTTTTTACAATAAAAATTTTTTTTGGGATAAAATTTTGCATAAAATGACCTATTTTTATCGATTTCTTTTCTAGTTTTTATAAATATGACTGTAAATAAAATATTGCTACTAACTTTTATTATAACTATATAAAGCTAGCTTAAGAGAGAAAATTAGATATCTGAGACAAAAATTAATACGCATGGAGCATTTTTAAATAGAGTAATTAACAAACTGATTTTAATTACTATCTAAATTAATTACTTTCTGATTTTTTTTTAAATTTAGAATTTCCATCTCTAAACAACTCTGTATAAGTATACAAAATTTCATAGCAATTGGTTAATAAATAAAAAAAAAGTTTTTCATGGTCCATTGTCCCCATAAGGCTAAGAGTTTTAAAAGTCAAGGGAACATCTGTGCCTCATCATTCTTATAGGTGGATTTCTGTTTCATATTTCTAGAGTCATTTCTCATTGGAGGGCTTGAGGTATCCTAGTGGTAGCGCTTCGGCTTTCGGTGCTGAGGGTGCTTGGATCGAATCCCGACAAGCGCCATTAAATACCCACACATGTGTAGGTCAGGTTTGAGCACGTTAAATCCGTAGACCGGAAAGTCCCTCGATGAGGTCAAAGAGCGTGCGGGTGATGGCACGATCCCCCCAGATGCCACCCCTGGGGGTGCTCTTTAAAATTGAGGTGGCACCTGGCTAAATTGGACTTCCACCCTTGTGGTGCCATTATAAACCGGAGCCACACCAGGTAGCCCGCTAGCCTATATGGACCTGGTTTGGTATAAATAATTCCGGCCAGGGGGCGTTAGAAATGATAACAACAAAATTTTTTCACTGGAATAAGTTCTTACGTATACGGGATGAAACGGAGGGAGAGTTAAATAAAAATCCCTCCATTAAAAAGATAGCCTGAGCAATACAAAACCAATGCCGAGGCAATATTTGGATTTAAACACTTTCTCGTGTGACACAGTAAGGACGTCCCAACCTCTAATCTTGCGATCGGTGGGAAAAATACGGCACCCTCGGCAGATAACATCCGATCTTTATGGGATCGTCGAATGGCAAGGGCGATCGGAATCTCCCTCGGCCAGCGCCCTCTCCGGCCCAACAAAGGCATCCTCCACTTCATTACTACTAATGGAGTGTCTGTATTCGCGGCATCGTCTCGGATTTCGCAGGGGAGGCGTGAAATATCGCACTCTTTTCGCAGATCTTTTGATTGGAGTGTGCTCCGACGCGTGCTCGCAGCCGCGTTATCTCCCCATTCCCGCGGTCGCAATTATAGAGTGTCGGGTTATCGCGGTCTTTAGACGTTAACCGAGAGATGGAATCATGGGAAAGAAATAGAGCGCATCCCTGTAAAAGAGGGGGGGGGGGGCGTGCAAAGGTAAACGAAAATTAGGACAGGCGAATAATATTGGAACACATAAATTCTTAAAATAGACTACAAAAAATTTAAGAAAAGTGTTTAGTTACTAACTAATTAAATGGTCTGGTACCTCTTAAAAGCTAACAGACTCGACAAACATATCCCTATTTCCAATCAGGAGTAGTTATGAAAATCATTTATACATGTGGAAGAAGAAGAGATCACGCCATACGCAATGCGCATTGTGCTTACGCATAACCAAATATAAGAGCTGTACATACTTGGCAGAGAGCAGTGTGTGTTCGGCCGTCGCCTGTAAGGTACGAATAAAGTTAGTTGTTGTGTTTGACTATCGATGTATTTCTTTCCCGAACCGACTGATATTTAAGTACGCAACAATTCAGAAATAGGAAAATTCAGCAGCTTGGAAAAAAAATTTGCACTTGAGTCTCTTAACACTTCATTTACTCTAAATCGGGGGTGTCCAACCTTTTAGCTTTCTTAGGCCACATTGAAAGAAGACGAATTGTTTTGGGCCACAAAAAAATATACCTAACATTAAAAATAGTTGAACAGTAAAAAAAGCATAACATATAGCTAACATACTTATTTCATTAGAAATTTTATTTCTAATTATAAAGATAACTGTAGGAGTCCTAAAATTGATGCGATATTTGGCATTGAATTTGAGAGACGAATGCATCAATATCTGGGCCAATTGAAGTGGTTACAATTCTCAGGAAACTCTCAAGATTTTCATCCGATATTTTGGTTCTAATTTGACTCTTAGTGTGCTTCACTCGTGAAAATAGTTGTTCACAGATGTACATACTTCCAAACAATGATGACATGAATAACGCTTGACTGTGCAGTGAGGGATATTTATCTCTGGGCAGATATGATTTACAAAGGTCCAACAAAGAGATTTGATTGAATTTATCTCTAAGTTGGATATCAGAATGCGACTCTATGCATTCCATTTGAAAATTTGCTGGCAACATATCTATATCGAAAATGGAGTACCAATGAGGCAAAACAACTGTTTATTTTTCAACAAAGCGGGATCTGTAATGGCCGCCTGCCATCATCGCCGAGGAGGGCTATTGATATTTTTTTTCGCTTTGAGTTCTCTTTCTGGGCCGCACTAATACTTACTTTGGGCCGCATGTGGTCCGCGGGCCACTGGTTGGACACCCCTGCTCTAAATATTTGATTACATTTCCTTCATTTCTTAAGGCTGCAGTGTACAAACCCTATTGAATTCTCTCCCCTTAATGTTAACCTATAGAGAAAATGTGTCCAAGGATTGCCGACATGAATTGAAAGATTTTCTTTAAAAAATTGTACTTCATAATAGAGAAAGAAATTTTACACCTTGGGACATTTTTCGTTTTTTTTTTAATGCATATAATATTTTTTTATTTAAACTATTACGGGGGAAAAAATCTCGTGTAGGGTGCTTTAAACGCTCCTCAATTCTTTTGGTGGACGAAATTTATAAAATGAATCCTGTTGCGAGGTGCATTAAAGTTCAGGCTATCTGAAAATATCATTTTTATTGGATTATCAGCATTTATGTAGCTGTCAATAGTAGACAAATTTTCTCCATGGGTTAACATTCAAGTGAGCGAATCCAGTAGGGTTAGTACACAATACTCCACTTCATAATTCTCGCCTCCCATTTTTCTGACTAGATTGCTTCATTTGTTTGTTTCGCTTTCGGTTGTGTCGCTGAATATCAATTTTACTTCCCTCCTCTGATATGAAGTTATTCCATTTCCAGTGTCTTCTTTGGCCACAGGTCACGAAGCTATTTATTTCCCTACTTATATGAAAGAATTTAATTTGCGAATTAAATTCTAAAGTGAATTTAATCTCTTGTGAATTTTTTTTATCTTTACATTTGTGAATTGGCCTTTGTACGATAACATCTAGTGCTCCCCGGGCTGATGAAGAATATAACTGAATGTTTGACACTAGTAGCCATTTTTAATTTTCATTTGGAGTTTGCAGAAGCTGTGTGTTTCTTTATAAGTTCTCTCCCAAAGTTTTATGTGAGTGAAGTTCAAACCACGCAATTTTTTTACTTCGTACAAGCAGCACGAATTCGCGGTAACAGTAATTGAAATCAAACGTGGCACCTAAGATTTTTCAAATATAGGAATTTTCTCTTTATGTGTGTTTCTCTATAAGTGTCTTCCAAAGTTTTATCTAAGTAAAATACAAAACAAACGATATATTCTCTTCGAACAAGCAGCACGAATTTGCGATAACTGTAATTTAAAGGCACATAGGACATACGATTTTTCAGATTGGCGAATTCTTAACGTAGGATTACGTTCCTCCATAACGGTCCTCCGGAAAACAAAATTTATGACGCTAAAACCGTCGTCGCGAGTTATAAATCAAGAGTTGCAAAGCAGACATATGTAACTTATTTTTCTTACCATCGACCTATTCTGAATAGAGTTATGACTAATCTTTCTCTTCGTATGTAGGAATTTTTTTTTAAATAAAAGAAGAGGTAAGCAACGATAAGTAATCCTATGTTAATAACCCGTGGTAATTTCGTTAGAAGAGGCTACCTGAAGTTTTAGCTTTTTCTTCGTCCTTAGAAAATAGAGCAAACTAACACAATTTCAAAATATACATTTTATTTAGGTGTGAAATGTGTGTGCACCTGATTTTCGGCACTTAACCTTTAGCTTACGGGACCTGTTTTTCCGATTCCCCGTTTAGAACGGGAATTTTCATACTCCCTTTGTAAGAACGGCCGTTAAGGGGGTTATATATATATATGTATATATATATATATATATATATATATATATATATATATATATATATATACACAATGAACAAATCGGATGTGTCAGTTTGGTATAGGAAAAGTACCTTTAATATGACGTATGATCCCCCCGAGAAGCAATACAGCACCTACAGCGATGTGTGATGCTGTCATTTATGCGGTCTATGAGTTCGGTAGGAAGTGAGAGCCAGTGCTCTTGCAAAGCAGATGAAAGCGGGGCTAGGGTCCAAGGAGGAGGATTGAGAGTAGCTATACGTCTCCTAAAGCGTCCCAAACATGCTCGATAGAATTCAGGTACGGTGATCGAGCCTGCCACTCCATGCGCTGAATTGTTTCCTGCTCAAGATAAGCATCCACGATGCGAGCCCTGTGCGGTCTCGCGTTAACGTCTGTAGCACGAAAGAATCACCTATTGCCCCGGCATAAGGGCGCACATAAGCATCAAGGATGTCATCTCTATAGGTGTGAGCATTCACATTTCCACAGGGAAAGACATGGAGGTCTGTGCGCCCACCCAAAGAGATACCACCTCAAACACAGACACTGCCTGATTCGTATGCATCTCTTTCACGGATGTGTGATGGATGAAAACGAGTTCCAGGTTCTCTCCGAATCAAAATACGTCTACTATCGCTTTGGACGCTAAACCTGGACACATCCGTAAAGAGAAAAGCCCTCCAATGATCACGCGTCCAGTGGACATGTTGACATGCCCATTGCAAACCTTTCCGCCTATGGCGTGACGTGAGCGGGACGCAAATGGCTGGTCGCCTTGCAAAAAGACCACCTTCGTGAAGCCTTCTACGCACGGTTGCGTTGAAACCAAGCTCCCAGAGTTTGCAGCGAGGGAGGATCTGCAGACGGAACTTGCAGACGGAGTTGCGGTTCTATTCCTTCGTGCGCATAATGACAAATATCGGTCATCGGCACTCGTAGCGTATGGCCGTCCTTGGCTGAACCTCCTGGATGCCGAATCCGTGGTTAGAAATTGTTGGCAAAGTCTATAGACCACAGACGGACTCACATTTAGCAATCTGGCCATTTCTGTATGACTTTGTCCTACCTCAAGTCTCCCAATAGCTCGCCATCGCAGTTTTTCGGTCAAAAGATGCCTGGAGGTCACTGTTACAATTTGGTTATGCCAAATGTCTAATCTCAGCCTCGCAGCGACAATTGCCGGTTCGCTCTGAGACATGCACTTTTATGCTCCTCGCAAATGACGTATTCCGACTGCAGCACCACTGTTTTGCATAATGAGTATTGTTCAGCACATTTTACTTAACAACATATTCAAATTTTAAGAAGATTGGCCTAGTTTTGAACGTGTTATCCTTCTTTATATATATATATATATATATATATATATTCATTCTTGTGATTTTTCCTTAATTTTTGATAACTAGTATATATATATACACACACTACTGGCCACCCAAATTGCAACACTAAGAAAGACAAGAGATATCACAACAAAATTTATTTTGTAGATAACATGTTGACCAAGTATCAAATGATTAAATTTATAGACTTCTGTGAAGTGTGGTTCCTGCCAAAATCAGTAGCCAGAGTAGCCGCCATTGTTGGAGATCACCGCTGCCACACGCCTCGGCATTGATTCAAAGAGACTTTGGATGAGTTCTTGGGGTACAGCAGACCAAGCAGCTTCCACACGTTGCCAAAGTTGATCTCCCGTGGCAGCTGGGGATGGAATCTGGGTCAATCGTAGAGCAACCATGGACCACATGTTTTCTATCGGCGAAAGATCCGGAGAGCGAGGCGGCCAAGGAAGCAATTCAATCTGGCGATTGACGAAGAACCGTTGGACAATGCGTGCCACGTGTGGTCGTGCATTATCCTGTTGAAATATGGATGTGGGCAAGCCCTGAAGGTAAGGAAGGACAACTGGCTCCAACACCTCGGAGATGTAGCGCTGGCTGTTTAAAGTACCGGCAATGCGTACTACAGGTGTGCGGGAGTGATATCCAATACCGCCCCATACCATAATACCCGGTGCAGGACCAGTGTGGCGGTGCATAAGTCAGCTGTTCAGCATCCTCTCTTCACGGTGTCTCCAGACTCGAATGCGACCATCGTGGTGTTGCAGACAGAAGCGTGACTCTTCAGTAAAGACAATTTCATTCCATTCTGCCGTCCACATCCTTCTGTCATCCCACCATTGGCGGCGGAGACGTATGTGGTTCTGCGTCAAGGGTAGAAAAAGCAATGGACGTCTTGCGGACAGACCACTCTGCTGTAAACGGCGTCGAATGGTACGCGCAGACACTGGATGATGCGTTACAGACTGCATGTGCTGTGCTATGGTTCGTGATGTGATTGAGCGATCCGTCACTGCCATGCGCACAATTTGCCTGTCATCACGTGAAGTGGTGCACTGAGGTGGATGCGATCGAACACGCCGGTCCGTCGTACCCTCCTGCATCTAACGATCACATATCCGCATTACAGTTGTTTGGTTTCGTCCAACACGACTACCGATTTCCCTGAAAGATAATCCATAATCTCGGTAGGCCACTATCCTTCCTCTGTCGAACTCGGATACTTGATCAAAAGATGATTGCTGTTTTCGACGAGAAATAATTGATCGTGTTTTTGAAAAATACACAAGAAAAACACAATTGCCGAACGTGAAATCGTCAAAATCTCCAAGCCTTAAATAGCGCTTTGAAGTGGCGCCACGGGCGCGCGTGATGTGCGTCTGCGCTGAAATTCTAATCATTTGCATATCTCACCTTCGCTAATGCATGTTGTAAATTTCATGTTATTTGCATGTTTCCTTCAGGGTGTTTCATTTACAGTGGCCAGCAGTGTGTGTATATATATATATATATATATATATATATATATATATATATATATATATATATATATATATATATATATATATATATATATATATATATATGTATATATATATATATGTATATATATATATGAATATATATATATATATATATATATATATATATATATATATATTCATTCTTGGGACCGTATTCTTGGATACATGCTATCCCACCCCGTAAGGAAAAGGGTTAAATAAGTAAACAAACCAAGAACACACAGCTTCCTCACATTCATGATGAAAAATAAAAGGGTGGCAATTAAAAAAGCATTTCTGCATTTCATTTGTAAACAAGCATTTGAGAATAGTCCATATAGACAAACGCAGCAAATTTTCCTTGGCCTTATAGAGGTATTAATTTGTTCGAAACTAGGTAACCGTTTTGCTTTTTATTGTGGATATTAAAAAGCTTTTTTTCCCCTATGGGGAGGAAAAGCCCAGTGAACATAATTCCTCACGGGCTGACCGTGAGTTCTATTATAAAAATATGAAACTGAATAGGGCTTGTCTCAGCACAAGAGAAAAATAAGAAGCTGAGCGCCCGTGTTTCAACTTTTCCGCATGTATCTTGTAAGTTTTGAATGAACAACCGCTTATACAATAAACTCATTTCAGGAGTATAGAAAGGCATTCAAAAAGATAAATACAGCCAGAAATGCTTTACATAAATCTATACTAATATTTCTAAGAGAAACCTTTTGAAAAAATATACTTATACTACTAGCTGAATACCCGTACTTCGCTACGGAGTACATTCAAATTAAATACAACGGTCAATATATGCAATTAATGTCAAAGAAAAATATATATATTTATAATAAATACGACGATCAATGTATGCAATTGGTGTAAAGAGAACAAAAATATATATTTATAAAAAAATCGTAACGAATATTTTTATAGACATAATAATGTAGAAGAAAATATTCAAAATAAATCTAATTAAAGAATATAGTGCAGTTAATATAGTACAGTTTGAGGAACATATCTTTTAATGTATTTTTATATTTTTTCGGATAATGTCCAATCGTCTGCCGCATTAGCGAGAAAAAAAAAATATTTTTTTGTATATTTCGTTGTTATGCAATAGACGCAAAATTAGTTTAAAGTATCGGAAAAAGAAAAGAAACCACGTGATCAGCACTTAATAAATTAAATTCTAAAAATTAATCTTTTAAAATTCATCAAAAATCAGAAAATGGAGGTAAAGATTCGAAAAAGATATTGTAAAGGAATTTTCATGATCTGTCTTGTGATATAAATTTTTCTAACCCTCAGATTATTATTTTAAATGCAAACTTTAAAAAAGTTACAAAAACATATTAAAAATTTAATTTTAAAAAATCTAAGAAGAATTTTTCAAAAATCTTTCTTAGTGCACCCTTACACTATAAGAAGAATCGCCATGCAAAATTTCAGCCCGGTCCAGCGGTTTGGCCTGCGCGTTGTATGTCAGTCAGTCAGTCAGTTACGGAACTGTTTTATATATAATAGATTAAAACCCAAAACCAAATCGAGAGTTGTAACTATTGCTTATGGTAACGCTTGCCCCGAACTGTTTTTGTTACCTTGAATACTGTAAGAATAAGAATACTTATTGCAGAGATTTTGCTTTAATGATTGAGTGGCGATCGCAAGTCTGCAGCCGAATCCCGCGCTGCAGACGATTATTTATATTTTTTTATATGTTACAAATATATACAGTAACCACCGCTTATAGTGATAAGTGGTTATAAGAATCAACCGTTTATAAGAATCAATATCGCAAAAACAAAAACAAATGTATTATTTCCATGTTAAAATTTTCGCTTTAAAGAATCAATCCACCGGTTTTAAGAATCAGTTTACACTCTTCGCTTTCCTTTCATTTTTCCAAAAAATCCACTTAACATTCAAAAGACATGAAGTTCTTTCTTTATTTTTTTTTTTTAAAGAAAGAGTGATAAGATGGGATGGAATACAGTCGAGAAATGCATCCCTTTCTTTGTTAGACATAACATAATAGTTTCCCCTTAAACGCTTAAGCTAAACACTGTCCTATTAGCTTGACCCGGGGACATCTTTATCCGTCCGGGTCCGATTGCACTTTTCTCCACTGACAAAGAAAGACAGGGACTCTTTTTTCCCACGTCCCACATCCTGGTTGCGGCTTCCTGGACCCTGAAACACATAAATCTTCGGTGAAATGTCCACTATGACTTAGGCAAACGTGACATTAGTAGATTCAGCACGTTATCAAACTGTGAAACGTTTGAACCGTAAGCTAGAAGCTGAATCTTCGTCCGAGACTATTGGCATTGAAAGAGATATAAACAGACTCCTGAAAACTTCATTACGTCAAACTACCATAGACAATTTTTACTTGCACCCTTCCTGTAGTTGAAATGTTAAACTTTTAAGCAGGTATGTTGTAAGAAATATTGGATTTCATTCTTCTCTTACTATAATCATGTGTATCTACTTATAGGTATAGAAATTAAGTTGTATTTTTAAAAATTATAAAAATAATTTTAATAAAAGATAACTAACGTAAATTAAGGAGTATTTTATAGTAAATTATCTAATATATGTATATATATAGGTGTGTATGTTCCTGTCCAAAAACCTAAATTTCGTCTATAAGAATCAACCGCTTATAAGAATCAAAAACAGTAATAACAAACGTGATTCTTATAAGCGGAAATCACTGTATTATTAAATAAGATGTCAAACAGTCTTAAAAGTTTACATTGCTTCCATACGGTTTTACCTATATGTTTCAGACTGAGTTTTCAAAATTAGAAGCTATAAATACCAAACAATATTGATAAGAGAATTACAGGCTTACCCTTCATTAATTTTTTTCATGAATAATTTAGTTTTATATAAATAAATGAAGTTTATGATTTTCAATGTTTTAATAGGTTTGGTTTGGCTTGGAGTACTACGGTCAAATTTTTTCTAAACGATGGCTAATTAGACCGGGACCTACAGTTTAAAGTCGATTCCGAAGTGCTTCAAATATCCATGCCAACAGTGTTTTAATAGGAAGCTTATAATTTTAACATCATGCTTTTTTTAATTCTATTTTTTGTTAATTTTTACCTAAATGAAATACAAATGTTCAATATTTAAATATGAAGTTTTATTCACATGAGGTTTTGCAAAAAATAAGTGTAGATACTAAGGAAGACATTTTTTTTAATTCTTATTATGCAGAGTAAATAAATACCCATTTTGAAATAGTTTCTCAAAATTTGCTAATTTTGTTTTTCTATTCTTTTGTTAAAATTTTCCTGATTTAAAAAAAAATATAAAACTAATAAATTTTCATTGGGTCGTATGATTTTTATAAAAAGAAAATGGGTCCGAAAATGATTGCGCACCGGTGGTCTAAGTAATGTTAACAATGAGTTTTTTTTGCTCCAACCACAAACTGACAAAAGAGCCTTGACAGAATGCGGCGAGTTATAAGAAAAACACTAATTCAATTAATAAGAATTCATTCTGAAATGTTTGATTTTTCAATCTCCAATAAATCAATAGATCCAGTGTATTGTCTATATCTTATTAATGTTTATAAAATTTGAGTTTATAATAATACCATGTCTATATAGAACTCTAATATAGAATTTCTGATCTCATTCTGATGATGAAGTTGGCCTGTAATCTTCACTGTAAAAACATACAAACTTAAGGTCGGCTGTCAAAAATATAT
Organism: Dolomedes plantarius; assembly: GCA_907164885.2. NCBI lineage: Eukaryota > Metazoa > Arthropoda > Arachnida > Araneae > Dolomedidae > Dolomedes > Dolomedes plantarius. The sequence continues at coordinate 100,414,058 of OU015490.1, forward strand.
GCATTTAATTAAAATAAAAGATTTGAGTAGATCAATTTTAAAATCATGAAACGCAACTAGAAATTAGAATTCCCAAAACATATTCTTGTTATCCATTTCTCGACAAAGGCAAAGAAGGAGAGATGGTTTTCTAAAGAAATAAATCAATCAGTTTTTGCAGATCCTCTTTCATTTGACTATTTCCGACTTGATCCAGGTATTCGGTCTATTTTTACATTGAACTCTTCCGACTTATTTGCACGCTGGCGCGGCAGAGTTCGATTCGCCTTTGCCTGCCTAATCAATCCATCACTGGTTAATCTGAAGACATTATACGCCAGTTCAGGGATTACCACATCCTTCTGCTACTGTGGTTGCCGTCCCTATGTAGCCAACCACGCCCCCTTTCCTGTTGCGACAACCACAAATAATAGAGCGCCAGCTAGAAAGAGAGAAATCACATTTTTTTTTCCCTTCGGCCCACGTTCTCTTGTCAAGTAAGGTTTCTTGGTGTCTTATTTCGATCGGAAGCTTCCAACAAGGCTAATCCAGGATTAACTGGCGTCAAAGGAACACCGCGAAAAGGGCATTTTTCTGAAAAAATGTCGTTTTTAAAAATCGGGAGTTTTTGCACATCCCCCGGACTGAATTGCTGTTTTGGAAGCCCTGCTTGGTGCGTCGGGGCATCAGATTTTCAATCTAAGTGTCCAAGATTTATTGCGTCGAGGGTTACTTCTCCATTGTTGATCTGACACTTCAGCGGTGATTTAAGGTTAAAATTAATAGCGATCGCTCTAAGTCTGATGTGAAAATAGGGTTTTGTAATTTTAAATCCGAGGGGGAATTTTCATTTTGAAATTTTTTACATCGTGTACGCGGTGGGGTCAAGGGGTTATGTTCGAGCTATACCATACGTTCTTTTGATTATCCGATTCCGAATCTTTACATAAAATTATAACAGCTTAAGACTTAACGTTTTAAAGCTTATTATAAAATTAACTAGCTGAAAACCTGTACTTCGCTACGGAGTACATTCAAATTAAATACAACGGTCAATGTATGCAATTAATGCCAAAAACATAATAAATAAATAAATAAATTAATATATATATATATATATATATAATAAATACGACTATCAAAGTTTACAATTGATGTAAAAAATATATATATATTTATAAAAAAATCGTAAGGGATATTTTTTTATAGACAAAATAATGCAGAAGAAAATATTCAAATTAAATCTAATAGGACATACTAAAGAATAGTACAGTTTGAAGAACATTTCTTTTACTGTATTTTAATATTTTTTTGGATAATGTCCAATCGTCTGCCGCATTAGCAAGGAAAAAAAATTTTTTTTGTCTATTTAGTTGTTATGCTCGTGACGATAATTTTATTTAAAGTACCAGAAAAAGAAATCACGTGATCAGCATTTAATAAATTAAATTCTAAAAATTAATCTTTAGAAATTCACCAAAAATCAGAACAACGAGGTAAAGATCCGGAAAAGATTTCCTTTTGAAGGAATTTTTATGATCTTTCTCGTGATATAAATTTTATAACCCTCAAATTATTGTTTTAAATGCAAACTTAAAAAAAGTTACAAAAACAGCTTAAAATTTTAATTTTAAAAAATCTAAAAAGAATTTTTCAAAAATCTTTCTTAGTGCACCCCTACACTATAAGAAGAATCAGCATGCAAAATTTCAGCCCTTGAGGTCCAGCGGTTTGGTCTGTGCGTTGTATGTCAGTGAGTCAGTCAGTTTCGAACTGTTTTATATATATAGATTATTCAAAATGTTCGTACATTTGAACCCCGTTATAGCGAACCCGGTATATAACAAACTCACGGATATACCGAACGAAAATTTTGGTCCCGTCGTTTTCCTATTGTACGTAATTTAATTAGTACAGTATATCATATATTAGTACATTATATCACCCCGTTATAACGAACTTTAAGGGACCAAAAGTTTTGTTCGTTTTAGCCGGTGGTTCGCTATATCCGAGCCGTCAAGAAAAATGCTAGTTTACAAAATGAGCTAGTTTACAATGCTGAGTTTACAAAATGTATAACTTATAGATTGCAATGTGTATTCAATAATGATGTATTAAAAAATGATAAAACCTATTAAAAATGATCATTAATGAATTAAATGGACTAAAATCGATTACATTAAACTGACACAATATTAATTAAATTACGTACAACAGGAAAACGCTGGGACCAAAATTTTCGTTCGGTATATCCGGGAGTTCTTTATATACCGGGTTCGCTATAATGGGCGTTCGAATGTATTGAGCCAGTTTAATACAATCGATTTTAGTCGATTTAATTCATTAATGATCATTTTTAATAGATTTTATCATTTTTTAATACATCATTATTGAATACACATTGCAACTAATGAGTTATACATTTTGTGAACTCTAGCCTTTTTCTTAAAGGTTCGGATATAGCAAACCACCGGATTAAGCGAACAAAACTTTTGGGCCCATGAAGTTCGTTATAACGGGATTCGACTATATTTCATCACCATCGTAGTCACTCTCGATCACTGTCGTAGAAGCTCTACTCGAGTACTAGTATTTTATGCCACTTTTTAAAGTTTTCATTATTGTAATACAATATAAGTATTTTCTCAGCAGTTATGAGACTTTTGATGGGACTTTTACAACTTAAATGATAGTCGTATTAAAGCGTTTCTTTAACTGATGAATATTTTAAATAACTAAGTTTCGCAAAAACTTTGGTGGGGAATCACAGCTCAAAAGATGGTCATATTATATCCTTCACCAACCGGATGAGACGAGAAAACTTGTATCCAATACAAAAATTTGTGTTCCCATGTTTGTAATACACAAAACAAAGTATCGTTTCAAAAAATAATATAACTTTCTGAAGAGATTCTAAAGAGAACATCTTCCACTTAATATTTATATATATATTACTTGCAGGTACAGTACGATGGTGTACCAGCACCATTGTACTGATATTGTACTGGTAGTATTGTACTGGTAGTATAGGTGACTGGCACCATTGAGAAATAAAATTTAGTAAAGTATTTTCTCACATTTCTTCATGGTATCATAGAAAGGCAACGTTAAACAAAAGTATTTTCACAAGCACAAAGCTGTATTTTGGGCAGATACTGAATTTTTTTAAGTTTTTTAGATGGAAATTGAAAAATTTTCTCATTTTTTAATGTTATTTTTTTATTAGGCTCACAAAAATATCCTTCGTAACTAAAGCGATGTATCTTCGAATAAATTGATCTTTACATAAGAAATAAAAGGACCAGATCTATGCAAAAATTCATTTAAAACATAAATTACTCTATATTTCCATTTTTAAAGCACATTTTAAAAATTAATTGTTTTTAAAATTAATAACAATAACCTATTCTGTTTAATCGATCGTATTGATTACATGAAACGAAAAACTGGATTATCTTTATAATATCTGCCGAAGATACAGCATTTTAAACATAGTAGCAGAAACTCCGCTGATGGACTCATATCTCATACCACTAGATAAAATTTTCATGTTTTTCATACACAACGTAACTAGTGTAATACTCAAGAGAAAGTCTTCTACTTACAAACTTTATAATTTATAGCTTCATTTGCAAGCACAAGCTTTGAAAATTTTTAAAAATCTTTTACCTGTTTTCTTAATTGTACAATGATATAATTAAACAAGATTTTTTTCCGAAGAAAGAAATTTTATTGTGTACAATGATGAATTTTTAAAAAAAAATTCTTACAAATTTTGAGGATTTTTTTCCTTTTCAAAATGTTGATTTTTTGTTATTTTTATTTTACAGAACTATCATAAATAAATTCAGACCTTGATTATGCAGTTAATTGGCTAATTTACGTGGAGAAAAATGAATTAATTAAGTGAACAAATCTAGGAAAAAAATTAATTTAAAACATAAATTGCTTTATATTTCCTTTTAAAAAATCATCTAATGATTTTTTGCAAGTCCATTAGTAGTTCTATTTAATACATTTTACTGACTACAGGAAAAAACCAAAATCGTTATTATCATTAATGTTGCAGCATTTTAAATACACAAACATATCCTGGAACTACCAACTGAAAACACCAGTCTCTAGATTTAAACCTCATAAAGCACAATGGACAAAAACTGGAATCTAAAACTTGAAGCAAAAATATTTTTCAAAGCAGCAAATGAAGTTCGAATACCAGTACAATGAAGCAAGTTAAAAACCTAGTTGAATATTTGCCTGACAGATCCAGCAGCTATTTAAGCTTATTGTAATGCATCAAATTATTATAAAATTCTAAAATGTATGTTTTTTATTTTGATTTAGTTGAATAGTAAAGCTCCAATCAAATTTGTGATTATTTTTCTAAAATTAATTTTTGACTAATTTTATACTAATTTTTGCATTCAGTCTAACCATTTTATTCGTGCAATCCATTTTATGGTAGTCATAAAAATTTAATAGAAATAATTAAATGTGCCCGTTCATTTTGCGATTCATGGTTTACTTGATTCATGGAAGTTATAAGGTCGATCTAATGATCGATTAACAATAATCGATCATTGTATTTGGATAAAACCAAAGAAACTACCAAAAAAATGCTAAATTCAGCATAAACCATTACTACAAATACCGCGTAGCCAGATTGCTGACTGGTTTGTTTGGAGCTGTTCATGCGAGTTGCCTTCAATGGCTCATAGCTAGATCACTTCTAAGCCTAAGCGAGTTTTTGCCTCTCTTGCATAAAGAGTTTGTAGTGTTAGTAATAGTGGATTACAGTGCAGCATAACTGGTCTGGCTTTATATATATTGTGAGTACTTGAACTTCATTTCCTTGTCTAGTGTTTATAACATTTTGTACCAGTCTAGACTCAGTATTGTTTTTACACTGCACATTATATGTGCCAAGGGAATAATAAACTTTGTTATTTATCCATTACAAAAAGTGTCATTTCTACTTTATTAGAGGGTGACTTCGATATACATATATCCTAGAAAAGGTAGAAGTCAGATATATCTATAAAGTTAAGACAAAAATTTGACATTGGACGTAGATGTACGTAGGTTATTTTTAAGCTTCAACTTTCTCTACATTGTTATATTCAAAATTTTACTGTTGTTAGAATTGTTCCATATTATTACAAGCAAATAATGCAGACTTAAGTGAGAGAAATTATTCAAAATATCAAAAATATTTTTAAGCTTCAACTTTATCTACATTGTTATATTCAAAATTTTACTGTAGTTAGAATTGTTCCATATTATTACACGCAAATAATGCAAACTTAAGGTAGAGAAATTATTCAAAATATCAAAAATATTTTTAAGCTTCAACTTTCTCTACATTGTTATATTCAAAATTTTACTGTTGTTAAAGTTGTTCCATATTATTACAACGCAAATAATGCAGTCTTGAGGTAGAGAAATTATTCAAAATTTCAAAAATAATTTTTATAAATATTTTCTTCGGGGGATAAAACTTTGCAGAAAATTTTCTCATCTGATCTACTTTTATCAGTTATTAATATTATTAACTTAACGTTAATTTACCATTTCCTGCTATAACTTATTCAATTTCAATTTAACGATAGTAAATAAGAAAAATTTCTTCTAATATGACAAGCGTATAAAAAGGGGTTAAAATTTTGACCGAGCTTCAATATTTAAACAAAATTTTGAGTATTTTCTATAAGTGCAGTCTAGTGCTATCAATAAAATTATTTTCAGAAATTCAGATTATATATAATTAAAATCAGATATATATATAATTAATTATCATAAATTTCTTCTAATATGATACGCGTATAAAAAGGGTTTAGACTTTTGACACCGAGCTTCAATATTTTAATCAAATTTTGACTGATTTCTGTAGGTACAGTTTAGCGATATCAATAAAATTGTGAAAAAGTTTAATAAGTTCCACAGGAATAAATTTTAGAATGAAAAATGTTTCCCATCCTTTGAACAACCCTAAATCTCTGTTTCTTTTTTTCTATCAATAGATCTGAAGGGGATCTAATCAATTTTACCAGTATATTTTCTTAACTGGTATTTAGCAGGATACAAATCGTGGCACAAAACCACTAATTACGGCTTTGAATGGCGGGAGTTGCCTTTACGAACAGCAAAGAAAAAAATTTAGGGATCCGGTAAAGAACCTGTTTATGTCAACAACTAACTTATTCAATTTAAATTTATCGGCAGCAAGTTAGCAAAAATGTCTTCTATCATGATACGCGGATAAAAATGGATTAGAATTTTGACACCGAGCTTCAAGATTTAAATCAGAGTTTTTCAATAGTTACAGTTAATGCTGTCAATAAAACTATGTAATCAGTTTTGGAATGAAAAAAAGTTCCTTATGCTTTGGAGATCCATAAATCTCCGTTTCTTTGCTTTTATTATGAGACTAGCTGAAAACCCGCACTTCGCTAGGGAGTACATTCAAATTAAATACAACGGTCAATGTATGCAATTAATGCCAAAATAAATAAATAAATATATATATTTATGATAAATACGACGATCAATGTATACAGTTGATGTAAAAAAAAAAAACAAAATATATTTATAAAAAAATCGTAATTGATATCTTTATAGACAAAATAATGTAGAAGAAAATATTCAAATTAAATGTAATAGGACATACTAAAGAATATAGTACAGTTAATATAGTACAGTTTGAGGCACATAATATCTTTTATTGTATTTTAATATTTTTTTGGATAATGTCCAATCGTCTGCCGCATGAGCAAGATTAAAAAAAAAAAAAAATTTGTCTATTTTGTTGTTAAGCACGTGACGATAAATTTATTTAAAGTACCAGTAAAAGAAATCACGTGATCAGCATTTAATAAATTAAATTCTAATAATTAATCTTTAAAAATACATCAGAAATTAGAAAATGGTGGTAAAGATTCGAAAAAAATTTCATTTTAAAGGAATTTTTATGATCTTTCTCGCGATATAAATTTTATAACGCTCAATTTATTATTTTAAATGCAAACTTAAAAAAAGTTACTATAACAACTTAAAAATTTAATTTTAAAAAAATCTAAGAAGAATTTTTCAAAAATCTTTCTTAGTGCACCCCTACACTATAAGAAGAATCGCCGTGCAAAATTTCAGCCCTTTAGGTCCAGCGGTTTGGTGTGTGCTTTGTATGTCAGTCAGTTAGTCAGTCAGTCAGTTACGGAACTGTTTTATATATATAGATTAGTAGGCGATCTTAATACTTTCTTAACTGATAATTGGCGGGAAACGAATCTTGGCACAAAATCACTAATTACGGTTTTTCCTTGCAGTCCGTTACTTTTGCAATAGCAAAGAAAAATTCAGGGGTTCGGTAAAGAACCTTTATATGTCAACTACTAACTTATTCAATTTAAATGTATCGGCAATGCGTTAGCAAATATTTCTTCTATTATGATACGCGTATAAAATTGGATTAGAATTTTGACACCGAGCTTCAAGATTTCAATCAAACTTCGAGTTCTCCAATATTTACAGTCTAATGCTATCAATCAAATCCACAAATCTCCATTTATTTGCTTTTATTGTTAATCAGTAGGCGATCTTAATACTTTCTTTACTAATATTTGGAAGGAAACGAATCTTAGCACAAAATCTCTAATTTCGGTTTTGATTGCATTGATCTTTACAAATAGTTGCCTTTACAAACAACAAAAAAAATTCAGGGGTCCGGTAAAGAACCTACATATGTCAACTACTAACTTATGCAATTTAAATTTATCGGAAATACGTTAGAAAATTTCTTCTATTATGATATGCGTATAAAAATGGGTTAGAATTTCGACACTGAGCTTCAAGATTTAAATAAAACTTTGAGTTTTTTCAATATTTACCGTCTAATGCTATCAATCAAATCCATAAATCTCCATTTCTTTGTTTTTATTATGAGATCAGTAGGCGATCTTAATACATTATTAGCTGATATTTCTAGGGAAACGAATCTTAGCAAAAAATCACTAATTATGGTTTTGATTGCAGTGAGTTGCCTTTACAAACAACAAAGAAAATTTCAGGGGTCTGGTAAAGAACCTGCTTATGTCAACTACTAACTTATTCAATTTAAATTTATAAGCAATAATTTATAAAAAATATCTTCTATTATGATATGCGTATAAAACTGGATTAGAATTTTCACACCGAGCTTCAAGGTTTCAATCAAACTTCGAATTTTTAAATATTTACAGTCTAATGCTATCAATCAAATCCACAAATCTCCATTTCTTTGCTTTTATTGTGAGATCAGCAGGAGAGAAACGAATCTGAGTACAAAATCACTAATTACGGTTTTGATTGCAGTGAATTAGTTGCCTTTACATACAGCAAAGAAAATTTCAGGGTTCCGGTAAAGAAGCTGCTTATGACAACTACTAACTTTTTCAATTTAAATTTGTTGGCAATAGCAAAAGTTTCTTCCATTAAGATACGCGTATAAAAATGGATTAGAATTTTGACACCGAGCTTCAATATTTAAATCAAACTTTTCAATATTTACAGTCTAATGCTATCAATCAAATCCATAAATCTCCATTTCTTTGCTTTTATTGTGAGATCAGTAGCGATCTTAATACTTTCTTAACTGATATATCCCTCCACGGAGGAAAAAAATCTTAGCACTAAATCACTAATTACAGTTTTAATTGCAGTGAGTTGCCTTTACAAACAGGAAAGAAAATTTCAAGGTTTCCGGTAAAGAACCTGCTTATGTCAACTTCTAACTTATTCAATTTAAATTTGTCGGCAATAAGTTAGCAAAAATTTCTTCTATTATGATATACGTAAAAAAAAAATGGATTACAATTTTGGCACTGAACTTCAATATTTAAATCACACTTTGAGTTTTCAATATTTACAGTCTAATGCTATCAATCAAATTCACAAATTTCTATTTCTTTGCTTTTATTGTGAGATCAGAAGCGATCTTAATAATTTCTTAACTGATATATCCCTCCACGGAGGAAAAAAAATCTTAGCACTAAATCACTAATTACAGTTTTGATTGCAGTGAGTTGCCTTTACAAACAGCAAAGAAAATTTCAAGGTTTTCGTTAAAGAACCTGCTTATGTCAACTTCTAACTTATTCAATTTAAATTTGTCGGCAATAAGTTAGCAAAAATTTCTTCTATTATGATACACGTAAAAAAAATGGATTACAATTTTGGCACCGAGCTTCAATATTTAAATCACACTTTGAGTTTTTCAATATTTACAGTCTAATGCTATCAATCAAATTCACAAATTTCTATTTCTTTGCTTTTATTGAGAGATCAGAAGTGATCTTAATACTTTATTAACTGATATATCCCTCCACGGAGGAAAAAAAATCTTAGCACTAAATCACTAATTACAGTTTTGATTGCAGTGAGTTGCCTTTACAAACAGCAAAGAAAATTTCAAGGTTTCTGGTAAAGAACCTGCTTATGTCAACTTCTAACTTATTCAATTTAAATTTATCGGCAATAAATTAGCAAAAATTTCTTCTATTATGATACACGTAAAAAAATGGATTACAATTTTGATACCGACCTTCAATATTTAAATCTCACTTTGAGTTTTTCAATATTTACAGTCTTATGCAATCAATCAAATGCATAAATCTCCATTTCTTTGCTTTTGTTATGAGATCAGTAGCAATCTTAATACTTTCTTAATTGATATATCCCTCCATGGAGGGGAAACGAATCTTAGCACTAAATCACTAATTACGGTTTTGATTGCAGGGAGTTAGTTGCCTTTACAAACAGCAAAGAAAATTTCAGGGGTCCGGTAAAGAACCTGCCTATGTCAACTACTAACTTACAAAATATTATGCATTGTCCCCAGAGGAGTTACTCGGTACCTTGGGACGAGGAAAAAGGCGGGGGACGGGGATATCTGGTTAGAAGGAATTGAAAGAAGGCAGCGAAAAGGTGTCGAACTTTTCGCCCGTTGTTGAAAAGAACCCCCCTCGCCCTATCCCCAACAATATTTCCTCAATGGTTTTCAGTTTCACATGGACAAGAGTTACACTGTGTTAGTAGCCTAGGAAGTGATACGGTTTCCGCTGCAGTGTTAGGAAGTGAATAGCGGCCATGTTTTTTTTTTTCTGGCACCGACGCCCTAGACAGAGCAGTCCACATACTTAATCTACAATACTGGAGACTATTTTGGTATTGTCGGATCACTCTTTTTTATTTCTTATTTTTTTTCTGCGGCGATATACACAGGTTTTTAAACACAATGAAATGTACTTTTTAACTCCCCCCTTCAGGAGTATATTTTTTTTTTTTCGCTTGATGGAAGTGCGATAAAAAATAGTTTGGCACTTCTTTTTTCGGGATAGCAGACTTTATTAAGGGTTTCCGTTTGCAATTTATTTATTACTGATTCATATGGTGGCATCGGTTCTTTGACTCGACGGACAGTTTTCGATTTATATGAAGTGTTGGGTTTCGTTTTAAGAGAATTCCAAAGAAAAAATGCGCTCTTAAAATGGTGCGTTATCGTTCCGAGATTTTTCTATGGGAGTGTATAAAGGTGGCTGAGTAATTCCATACTCACCGTGCGATATGGGTTCTTTAAACTGGTACTAAAAGCATTCTATTTAATAAGTTATGTCCTTATTTACTTAACCAAAAATATTTTTAAATCTTAGATGCCGATAAATGTCTGACAAATAGCAGGTGTGTCTGGGCAGCAAATATTATGTTTACCCTTTAGCAAAATAAAAGTGACATAGTAATTTTTTTAGTGACAGTTTCGATGAGGAAATGAAATTTCCACCAACATAGACTTTTAAAACTAATTGAAAGGCTGATTCTATTGCGGTAGCATACATTCACAATAAACATGATAATATTTATCTATGTAAAATGGGTGATGCCCACGATAATCGTTGCGGCAGAAGAATTTAAAATATTTAACCATTATATGCGACTAGCTGAATACCCGTACTTCGTTACATGCGAGTACATTCAAATTAAATACAACGGTCAATGTATGCAATTAAGGCCAATATATACAGGTGGTTATAAAAATAATGGAAACACTAAGAAACATCATGAAAACCTTTATTAATACGGCGCAGGATCACTTTTGTCATATAATACCACCTGATTCACCTTGGAATTGGATCATACAGGTCATGAATAGTGGTTAAGAATATATTATACCATTCTTCAGGGAAAAATCATGAAAGTTCCTATAGAGATGCTGTGGCGGATATCGATACCTAGCTCTATCCGCGTTTACAGATCACAGTGGTTGGATGATATATAGTCGGGGGGATTGTACAGGGCAAGATAAGATATTTGACTTATTTTTCATGGTCTTCAAACCAATACTTGATAGATGTAGCTGTATGTATAGGGGGATTATCAACCTGGAGAACGCCATCTCCTGCAAGAAACAATGTTTGCACCATAGGATGGATTAGTGAGCTAAAATTTCGACATAGTCCTTCCCATTCAATCTCCCTTTTGGGGTTACAATAGGGCCTGCAGAAAACCATGAGATGCCTTCCCAAACCCTGATAGATCTACCTCCATGATTGACAGTTAAGATGAAACATCCAGAATCTTACGCTTGTGTAGGTGTTCTCCAGACATACGCACGTTCTGTTGCCAAGAACAGGACCTTCTTAGTGCACCCCTTCATTATAAGGAGAATCGCCATGCAAAATTTCAGCCCTTTAGGTCCAGCGGTTTGGTCTGCGTGTTATCTGTCAGTCAGTCAGTCAGTCAGTTACGGAACTGTTTTATATATATATAGATTAGCGTCTTGTAAACGTTCACTTTCAGGAACACTAAAAGCCATTTGTCTCACTTAATAGGAGTTTCAAAGCGAATTTTTTTAATATATGTGCCTAATTTAAAGTGGTATGTGCATAGCGCTTTGAAAATAAATATATTTATTTGACGATATACTAAAAATAGTAAAATTGGTTATTTTTATGCCCGTAATTATAATATACTATACTCTACGTTTTATCTTAATTAATAATGTTTATACGTGACTAGAAGTGGTCTAGTAGTAGTAGGCTGGGCATCGACGAACGCCATTAAATACCTTTGTGTCTAGGCCGGATATGAACAAATTCCATAGATCGGGAAGTTCATCCACGATGTCAGTGAGTGGGGAAAGGTGCGAGCCCTCCCAGATGTCCCCCCTGGGAGTGGATGATCAAAATTGAGGTGGCACCAAGGGAGTAATGTTGATTCACCTGTACGGTGCTCCAAAAAAATATTAGTCAATAATTCCTGCGGTACTGTGTAAGTGTCTCAGACAAAGAGCCTCCACATTAGCTAGAACATAAATAAATAAATAAATAAATAAAGGTTATTCTTAAACTTATTTATAAGTTTTAAGCTGGATCTCCCCAGTTTTGAAAATGTCGTACATTCTATCTGTTTGAAAAATGCCGTGAATATTTCTAACTTACACAATGAACAGTATACGCAGCAGTAAATTAATATCGCCAAATATAATTGAATCGGTCATTTTAAAAAAGGAGTCATCTCCGTTTTATAAAATTTTTAATGAGAATCAAAAAAGTATAACTCGCCTACATGCATTATTACTTAGATTAAATTTAGTATTTATTATGTTTTTAAGGGAGCAAGGGACCTTCAACCTCATTTCGTTTAAATTTTTCAATATTTTACTCTACATTCTAAAAGAGAATAATTAAAATTCTTTTCTGCTACATTGAAGTCACTTAGAATTCACAAATAATCATTTAGTGGAAGAATAGGACCTGTTTTTCAAAAAAATATTCAAAAATGCCAGAAATTTTCAAAATGTTCCATGCGCATTCGTTTCCTTCTAACTTCTTCCAAATTTCTCACGATTGTTTATGGAAGTGTTTGTCACAAAACCGTGCAAAGTTCTTTGAAACCCCAGGTGATTTTCAAATTTATAGACCATGAAATAAAGTAAAAAATGCTGAAAAGTAAAAAATAATAATTGGTAGGATAAAAAATATATTATTTAAAACTTTAGCTTCATAAAAAAAATCCAATGCAGAATTATGTTTAGATATATATGGTAAACTTATATTAAAATAGTTAAGGTTTTTATATGATTTGGGATGCGCATGGATCATTTTGAAAAAAAGTTAGCATTTTTTAAAAAAATTTTGAAAAATAGGCATGTTTCTGCTAAAAAATCGTTATTTTTAATCCTAAGGATCTTGAATGCAGTAAAAAAGAATATTAATCATCTTATTCTGTATATCGAGTTAAATATTTAAAATTAAAAAATTCGAGGTTGAAGGTCCCTTGTCCCCTTAAGGCATCAATCCTGATGCAAAAATATAATTTGTCAGTATTTTTTTAACTTGGGGGGGGGGGGGCAGAAAAGTTGGAGAAAAGTGGAGATGAGTTTTTGAAAAGTGGAAATGACTCCTTTAAAAAATGACCGATTCAATTCTAATACAGACCTGTTCTTTTCTACCGTGGCAGACACTTTATCCTGAGGGCATTCACCCATGCACACCAATGCCACCCATGCACACCCATGCAACCATGCGCATTACTCTCTTGGTTAAGTTACCATTGGAGTACCTTACATGTAAACCGACACTATGCCCTATGAGAGGACAACCCTGGCTTATCCGGGATTTGATCCCGAGCTGTGTGGAATCTCGCAGCACTGACCACTATATGACGCGGGCGGCAGAATTAAGCTGTAAATTGTGTAAAATTTTTTCATGCAGTTGGGTGCTTCTTACTATTTTGTGAATAAAAGATGTGTATACAGTATTTTTCGGACCATAAGACGCACCATTTTACATTAAAAAAATCGACTTAAAATTGAGTTGGGTCTTATGTTCCGAAGGTAACATTAAAATAAAATGAATATTCTGTTATCTATAAAACAGTTCCGTAACTGACTGACTGACTGACATATAACGCACAGACCAAACCGCTGGACATAAAGGGCTGAAATTTTGCATGGCGATTCTTCCTATAGTGTAGGGGTGCACTAAGAGAGATTTCTGAAAAATTCTTCTTAGATTTTTTTAAAATAAAATTTTTGAGCTTCTTTTGTAATATTCTTTAAAGTTTGCATTTAAAATAATAATCGGAGGGTTATAAAATTTATATCACGAGAAAGATCATAAAAATTCCTTTAAAATGAAATTTTTTTCGAATCTTTACCTCCATTTTCTGATTTTTGGCGAATTTTTAAATATTAATTTTTGGAATTTAATTTATTAAATGCTGATCATGTGGTTTCTTTTCTTTTTGTGATGCTTTAAATTAATTTATCGTCACGTGCATAACAACGAAATAAATTGACAAAAAAATATTTCTTTTTCTTTCTAATACTGCAGACGATTGGACATTATCCAAAAAAATATTAACATATAGTAAAAGAAATGTTCCTCAAACTGTACTATATTAACTGTACTATATTCTTTAATAATGTTCTATTAGATTTAATTTGAATATTTTCTTCTACATTATTTTGTCTATAAAAATATCCGTTACAATTTTTTTATAAATACATTTTTTCGTTTTTTTTTTGCATCAATTGCATACATTGATCGTTGTATTTGTTATCTATATATATAAAAATGAATGTTTGTTTGTTCGTATTTTATGCGCTGCCGTACCGTTCATCCGATTGAGATGAAACTTGGTCAACTTATTGCTTGAACTTACGCGAAGGTTATAGACTATTTTCATCCCGCTACGACGTTCCATACCCGAATTATGTCAGAGCAAGTTTGCGCGGTATCAACGGATATTTTTTTGCAAAGCCATTGTAACATTTCATTGTTGCCAATTAAACTAAAACATTTCCGTAAAAATAAATAAACATGAATTAAAAACGTGATTCATTCATATATTGGCGCATGCAAGAATTAATTTGATATATTATTTTCATATACGTAGCAACTCCGGAATATTTCTTTTTAAAAATGAAAATATAAGGATGGAAAGTCATTCATTTTCAATGAATGTGTTATCTATCCATTTCATGAATTGAAACTATCCCAAGCTACCTATTCAAACTCAAATATACTGAAGGGCACGTTCACTTAGCTAGAAACACGTGCATTTAGCCTTGACGCGATGATTTATATAACTGAAGTGACATTGAAATATAGCAGATGATTTAGTTTTGAGGAAGAACTACAATCATGAAATACGTGTATATTATAATTAAGAAATTCTGAAAGTGGCATTGAAACGTAGCAGACGATTTAGTTTTGAGAAAGAATTCCGAGCATGAAATACGTGTATATACTTTTTCTATAATAATTATCAGATTTGCTGTGTTTTAATATTGAATGTGATCTCAATCCATTCAAACATTATTGATTCTTTTTCTATAATAATAAATCCATTCAAACGTTATTGACTAGCTGTAAATTAATGCTTTAAAATGTCCAAAAAGAGGAGAGCAACTTTTAATCCTGCAGAAGTAAGGGCAAAATATCAAAGATTGTTGATAAATGAGCAATGTGAGAAAAAAAAACAGAAGAGCGCGAAGCCAACAGAATTCAAAGACGCACACAAGAATCTGAAGAAAAAACATTCCCAAGAGCTCGAAGGAAACATAATTCGTATTGTAGTGATCCGAAGTAGTGAGACTGATGAAGAAACTTTTAACGCGTCGAACATACGATCGTCTTCGAGCTTCAACATCGAAAGGAGAGGAAAGCGATGAACAACGACAGCACCGACAACAAACTAATGCTATTTGCTACCGCAAAAGAATTTTAGCGAAAACTTTAGAACATCATAACACGAGGCTAATCATTAAAAAAAAAATAATAACAGAAACTGAATCCCGAGCGAAGCCGGGTAATACATCTAGTAAATATATATATACTAGCTTTATATACCCGGCGTTGCACGGGTGAACCCTTAATAAAGCTTACTTGTATGATATGTATATTTGTATTTTATGGCAATCTATACCCCTCTCCACTGGTCATCATCCCATCAGCATATTATAATAACCCCCCCCCCATTCTAATGTCAGCATTAAAATGTTTCTTTCAATTTTGATAACCCACTGGATCCCGGCCCTTCGAGGAGTTTGAGGGCTTCCCCGTAAACCCTTGTGAAAATCGCCGGTTTCATAAACAAAGAATTACCTGACGTTGCCCAGGATAATAAAAATGAATGGAGTTAACCTGAGCTCTAGATGTATACGTACTAACAACCGAAATATATACAATTCTCACACACACACACTTTTCCACACTTCATTTAATTAAGATTGATCTCTATCTTTTCTCCTACCACCAATTTGGTGTTCAAAATGGTGATATATAGGAAATATAAATTATTCGATTGTTTCTAGCAATTTTTTCAAAATCTAAAGCGAATGTCGAAAAATCGTGACATTGATCGTGTTTGTTACATTTAATCGTGTTTCTTACATTTTAAATCAAGAATCTTATGGATATCTGTTTCCTTCTTTGAGATATGACGGAATATGTAAAAAACACGTAAAAACACGTTTAGCCCCCCTAACCCCGTGGGGGCCAAATTTTGAAAAATCCTTAAATTGGTTTTTAGGTATTCATATTCCTTAGATTTTAAAGTAAGAATCTTATGGACATCAATTTCCTTCTTTGAGATACGAAAGAATATGTAAAAAACACGTTTTGCCCCCCTCCCCCCCTTGGGGGCGATTTTTGAAAAATCGCTTCTTAAATGACCCCTTCAGCCCAGAAGTAATAAGCTCTTAAAATTTGATATCTGTATCTCCAATAGTTTTTGCTGGGTGTTGATTCCTTTATATATATAGATAAAACACGTAAGAACACGTTTAGCCCCCCTCTCCCCCTTGGGAGACGAATTTTGAAAAATCCTGAAATTGGTTTTTAGGTATTCAAGTTTCTTACATTTTAAAGCAAGAATCTTATGGTTATCGATTTTCTTCTTTGAGATATAAAGGCATATGTAAAAAACACGTTTTGCCCCCCTCCCCCCCTTGGGGGCCTAATTTTGAAAAATCCTGAAATTGGTTTTTAGGTATTCATGTTACTTACATTTTAAAGCAAGAATGTTATGGATATCAATATCCTTCTTTGAGATATGAAGGAATGTGCAAAAAACACGTTTTGCCCCCCTCCCCCCCTTGGGGGGCGAATTTTGAAAAATCGCTTCTTAAATGACGCCTTCAGCTCAAAAGTAATAAGCTCTTAAAATTTGATATCTGTATCTTCAATAGTTTTTGCTGGGCGTTGATACGTGTATGTATATATAAGTCAGGACTTCTTCCTTTATAGATATAGATATATATATATATATATATATATATATATATACATATTTTTGGCATTAATTGCATACATTGACCGTTGTATTTATTTTGAATGTACTCCGTAACGAAGTATGGGTTTTCAGCTAGTATATATCATATACCGTAAGATGGCGTTACTTTGTGACGGATTTTAAGTTTTTTCCTGTGCCAGCCGATCAATTTTATAAGTAGCCCAAAACGAACAATTGCAAAACAGTAGTATATCCTTTCCTTACGTAGTAATGCATTGCGCTAACCCGGATCTTTATTTACCACTGAGAAATTAAATTTAAAATGTGTCACAAAGTTGTCCCGCCGAGTGTACTTTGTGACATCTGTGTTTTCGCCTTGAAATCCAAGAGGAAAAATTACTTCACACAAAGTTAGACAGTAAAACACTTATCAAAAGCTTGATACACAATTATATATACCTATTACAAATATTGGATAGCTTTATCTATATCTTTGACATCAAAGAGACCTCGGGTGCCCAGACCAGCCATGAGTTCTTTGAGAAGATGAGGAAATTCGTCTTTCTGCACATTCTGCTCCTTCGAGTAGTTTTTTTCCAGATAGTCAATACTTCCTTCTCTCCAGTAAAGTATTTTAGAGGGCGGAAAAGAGCAACATCGAGCGGCTGGAGGAGGTGGGTCGACTTTGTGGGTTATTTTGTGACAGTCTCAATGTGTCACAAAGTAACCCCGTCACCTTTCGGTATTTAGGTTATGTTCTCATAGCTCTCGGAAATATCACTACACAAAAGTTATATTTCTCGACAATCTAACCAACATATTGACAATAAAAAAAAATAATTACCTGTGGCAGTTGATTGCATAAGGTGTTAGCCTCCAGCACAGAAAGTTTCCGGAGTCAATAGCTTGAAAACAATAGTTTGAGTCAATAGCTTGACAACAGGTTTGAACAATACACTGGCCAGCGAAGACAAATATCACGCAGAAGTTTCAGACACTGGCCACTAGGTGTCTCTGTATGTCGGACAAGCTGTTGGCGCTGTTCTTTGCCTGCCCAGTATCACGCTCGCGGCGCAAGATCCGAATTACGAAAAAATTAATATGTGTCACAAAGTTACCCCTGCAGTCACAAAGTAACCCCACCTCGTCTTAGGGTATTTATTATATTTATTATTATATATATATATATATATATTTATCTTCATTAAGTAAGAAATTGAAAATATCCTTACATACTTAACAAAATACAAAATATTCTTTTCTAAAAATCCTCCCATAAATTTGAGGTGTGTCAATGCGTCCGAAAAATATGGTAAGAGAAAAAATAAATAAATACATTTACAACTGCAATGGATATTTTCTGTAAATTCCAAAATTGATTCTTTAGTATCTTGTAAATAAAAATTCCTCCATTACATAAAAATGGAATGCTTGAGAAATATTTAAAACTAAGATTATAATATTACTGTTTGAGAATCACTGTTGTTGTTGGGGTTTATAATGCCCTCTGGCTGGAAATTCCAGACCAGGTTCATAGAGGCATTCTGGCTGATGCGTGCAGATCCGGTTTATAATACTACCACAAGGGTCAGAGTCCATTTTAGCTACATGCCACCTCAAATTTAACAGAAAACCCCCAGGGAGGACATCTGGTCGGATCGTACCCTCTACCACCCTCTCTTACCTCATGGAGGGACTTTCCGGTCTGCGGATTTAATATACCCATATCCGGCCTAGACACGGAGGTTTTTAATGGCAGTGGTAGGGATTCGATCCGAGCAACCTTAGCCCCAAAGGCCGACGCAGTACCATTAGGTTACCTCGGACCCGAGAATCACTGTTTTACACTATATCTATGTTTAAAACTTTGTTATGACTTCCCCGAGACTGAAAGTGATGCAAACAGATGAAGTCCATGACACCATCTCTAACGAAAAACAAAGTGAGCTCCTTATTCCAGGTTTTCCCGACTCCCAAAAGCTGGGCTGAATATAAAAAAAATCGGTCAGACAGTTGGCTTAAACTTTCTACAACGCAGTTTAATCAATATCACTTGGCTGCTCCTTTCATAATATCCCCATAAGACGTATAAATTACCGTAGATTGGGGTTACTTGGACCGAAAAAGTGAAGATTTTTGTACATTTCTTACCTAACGATAGCCTTAAAAACATGTTTGTGCTGATAACCTGATTTGAACAACTTATTTTAAGACTTCCCAAGATTTTAGGTCTTTTTCAAACCAAAATTTTAATTATATATATACAGTTGGTTCTCTGTTTAACGACGCTCTACTTAACGACGATCTCTATTTAAAGACGATATTTCCCAGTCTCGGCCCCTCTGACATTATGGGAAATGTTATCGTTTTACAAATTCTGTTTAAGGACGATCTCCACTTAAGGACGATTTTTCACGGTCCTTTGAAAGTCGTTAAACAGAGAGCCAACTGTATTTAATAAGTTATTGAAATTTGGGTTCATGTAACCCCCTGATTGGGGATACTTGGATCCAACCTACATTTTACATGAAATATACAATTCAAATAGGTAGTGAGCTCCAAGTAGCACCTAGTATCTTGAAATAAAAATATAGGCTAATGTATGAAAAATTTATTTTACATTAAAACAGAAAACAAACCCTTTTTTATTTGCAAATCTGATTGTTAACAGTGGATGCGTCTTCAAAACTAATTTTATCCTGTCACGCCCACGGAGGTTATTTTGAAAACATTTCCCTGATCTTCCATGCATTGCAAGGTAATACAGTAGAACCCCGTTATAGCGAACCCTTTATATAGCGAACTCCCGGATATAGCGAACGAAAATTTTGGTTCCGCCGTTTTCCTATTGTATTTAATGCTAATTTATTCTTTTATAACGAACCTCCGAAATCTTAAGAATCGGCTATAACGAACCTTTTTTCAGTCGACTTACTGTATTTTTTTTTTTTAAACTTTTTAAGATTGTTGAAGATACAACAAATGTTGAAGAAGCAAAGAATGTTTAAGAAGAAGATGATGACTTTTTACCTATCGCGATGTGAATAGAAAAGCACAAAATTTCATCATTCTCAGATTGTGACATGCAATTGTTCAAAACATGTGATGATGAAGTCATTACATTTGAAAATCAGAAAGATATTGTGGAAGAATCATGAAGATATTGTGGAAGAAATTAAAATGAATCACTCTGAAATCGAAGGTTCTGTATCTGATGCTGATGAAGAAGCGCACATCAATGACCAAACCCCCAACATTTGAGATGCTACAGCAGCGATGCGTTTAATTAATAAGCTTTTGTCTACACAAACAGTCGAAGAAAGAGTGTTGAATTCATTTGATGTATTGGGCAAATAATTCATAAAATATTTCCGAAATCGGCATAACGTCAGCAGAAGATTACCGATTATTTCTGTTCCAAAACAGTAAGCAACAATTAAAGGTAAAAGGAATTTATTTCCGTTTGTCTTCATTTTTAGTTAATTTAATTAGTATTGTGTCAGTTTAATGTAATCGGTTTTAGTTAATTTAATTCATTAATGATCATTTTTAATAGATTTTATCATTTTTAAATACATCATTAATGAATATACATAGCAACTAATGAGTTGTACATTTCGTGAACTCTAACATTTTTCTTAACGGTTCAGATATAGCGAACCACCGGATATAGCGAACAAAACCTTTGGTCCCTTGAAGTTCGTTATAACGGGGTTTAACTGTACTTGATAATAAATTGAAATTTCAGTTCGTCTACGGGAAATCCAAAATCACAAATTTTGTCTAAATGACTGACACAGGCCAACTCTTCTTCACAAGTAAATATGATTGGATGTCCAAGTTCGCTCAATAAACCATTCTTCAGTCTCCTTTTTATAGTGGACCTACTAATTTTAAAGTGGGTTGAGGCATCTCTCTGAGACATTTCTCCTGACCTCACAGCATTAAACATTCCTCTAATTTTTCAACTGTAAAATCCGCATACTCTCTGCTCCCAGGAGACCTCTTGTAATTTCGGAGCATTTTTGTATCAGATCTGCGAATAAACGCACATGAACCGGTTTAACCATTTAACAAAAGGAAACCGACATGAAGTAATGATATTAATTACTTTTACAGTGAAATTTGAGAATGTCTAATCAAAATTGTGACTAGGGGTTAATTCGACCCACTTTCTTGCTTGGGTTCAAGTAACCCCATTTTTAGTTTATAAGCACACTAGTTAATACTTATAATTTTTACTGGGTTAATAGATTTTCTATCCATCTAAAACTATTGTTATATTCTTAATGACTGTATTTGAAATGTAAATTTATCCTTACCTAATCTGGGCCTGCAGTGTGTAAAGAAGTGAAGGTGGAAGTTATAAGGTCACAAAAATTCGTGTTTTTATCACAAAGCAACATAACCTGAACTAAAACAAGTAATACATATAAAAAAAAAAAAAAAATTTAAGTCAATTCCTACTTAGGTCAACAAAGAAAAATTTGAGTGTGAACTAATAGTAGGAATTGAAAAAAAGGATTGCCTGCCAGAACCTTGCCTACTGTGCGAGATTAGGAGGGGGGGAAAGAGGGAGAAAAAGTTTGTCAGGATTGGGATTCGATCCCGCAACCTACAGGACGGGAGAAGCCCGCGCTACCGCAGTGCTACCATTTACACAGTAGCAAGAGGGAAATTACTATTCAAGAGCAAGAGACGCTTTAGGTCTGAAACTAAAATCGATTAATTAAATTTAATTAATGAATTAATATTTGAAAAAACTGTATTAACATCAAGTGTCATCCACTACAAGTTTAAAAAAAATGTATTTGAACTTGAGTGGATGAATAAAAAGTATTTTATTAACGATTGAAAATTTGAACAAGATATATATAGGGAGAGTGTGAACTAATAGTAGGAATTGAAAAAGGTGGGAAGAGCGGGTACGGGGTAAAGTGCCTCAGGACCTAGCTAATGCTCCTATCTGTTGGATAGATTGCGAATTATACCTAAATTTTATTGACAAGAGACCTAGGTATAATTTAAAACACTTTTTCGGTTTGGGTCCAAGTAACCCCCTAGGGTCCAAGTACTTACGGTACTTCATTTAGCATACTATATTAAAAATGGAACAATACAAGTAACGCTTCTGGGCATTTCTCTCTCTTCCACCCCCGTTAACTAATTGCACGTGTTGGATTGTAAATAGAACCCAATAAGTTACGGTCGTGGAATTAAACTAACCTAGCTACTTAATCAATTTGACAACATTTCTTTTTTACGTTCGTATCGCACATTCAACATTCGTATCGCACTCTAAAATACTTTGCTTGTGACGCCATTCTGTCCAGACTTGTAACGTAACTGCAGGATTGGAATAAAGGATAGAGAAAGAATAAACAAAGAGGAAATAAAAGATAAACTTAGCTTAATGATGTTACAACTTTAATGTACAAGAACCTGTGTTGTAATACATATACATTGGAGAAGAGCATTTTTTAACATTACACTTCCCGTTTTTTATAAAAAAGGGCAAATATAATTGAGTTGATATGTTTCATAATTTTATATTTTTTATGTATTTAGTTTCTTTTCCTTTTAAACCTTTGTTTTTACCTATTATTATCATTACCATTACTACTACTATGCAGTGGACTGATTCAAACCTAATGCAATTTACAATATAATGATGAATTCGTCATCAATTGATTTATAATGAAGAAGTTCTGCAGTCTTTTTGGATATTGATACTTTAAAGCATATAGTTTATTTGCATTTATAATAAAATGACAATGTGGCATCTAAATAATTAAGAAATTTAATTAGAAACTCTTCTAGTTATCTTCGACTAACATTATGATATCACTTATGATAAATTGTTTTCATTGTCAGTCAAATTTATTAACCTTAGTTCTTGTCAATAACATAAAAAGTTTTGTGAAAAATAGTTTCTTTCATATATTTCCTTTGGACTAATAAAAAACGTATATTTTCTGTTGCAGATCCCAATTTGGCTAAACAATAAGCCATTACCAAAAAAAGACCAATTTCTACTTTTAATAAATATTTGTTGTAACATTACAAACGTTTTGTGTAAGTATTGAAACGAATTTTCACTAAGAATATCCCCGAATATATTTGAGGAAAAGAACAACTAATCTTTTCTGTCAACATCTTACCGCTGAGGAAAAGGTGCCCTAAATCTCCCATCACAACCTCTACCGGATTAGAGAGGCATCCTCAGTAGCACCACCTAATCTTTTCTCCATAAAATTTACGGACCTTTTGACACCCCCAAACAGATTATCTATAATATAGTAGTTTGTCATCAAATATCGACCATAGCAAATCCGCGAAACCGAGTCTTTGTTGCCAGAGACACCCGAGAAATTTATGGTATTGACTCTGTTGTAACTCTTGCCCAAACAAAGTGGAAGAAGGCTGTAAATCTGCATTCTTCACGAGGCTACTGAAGAGATTTAGACAAATTTATGTTCTGCTGTTTTATGAAAAAATACCTTGTAATAAAACAGTATTACACTCTCTGGCTGACATCCCTCAAAAGACCTAACGGGAAATGTATTGAAACTTGCGCAGCCAGTGTAATTTTGTGGGTTCGATAAATATTTAAGTGAAATTAATGCAGGCCGAAAGGTATTTTCTTTGCATGAACGCGTCAGTCAAAATTCAATATGCACGCCGTTAAAAATATGGACTTTGTATTCATCCTAAGTAGAATATAAATCCCGTTTTGCTGGATATTTGCTTATGATAGGGACCTAAAGATGAGTAATTTTTTGAGGAAATGAATACAGAAGGATGTTTCGCTAGGTTTGTTTGTGATGACAATACTTGGTATTTTCAAGAGGAAAGTCTTTTGGGTTGAACAAATTTCTTTTTAGAAAGGAATATATAAAATGCCATCAGCGGGATATTTAAACTGCGCTTACAAAGACCGAATAAAACACAATAACATCTATTGCATTTTACTTTGATAATGTATTGGGTTACGTTGATAAAGGTATACCCTGTACTGTAATGCTAAAAATACATCAAGTTATACGAGTTCTCTTCCCGTTACCCATGATATTTGGGACCTCCTATCGAGAGTGTTATGGCAACTCATTATGACAACTTGGTCATAGGTCACAAATATTTCCCCACGTGATCGTTTTTCAGATGATGTTTTCTATTAAATAATTTTTTCCCTACAGATCTATTTTTTGATGGTGCACTTTTTCACCTTCTTAGCTTCTCCTGAAAGAAGCCTGGTTTTGGAATAATAATTCCCTAGTTTTGATATAAGTCAAGTGCTTTGTTTTCTGTCTATCTTTGACATCCCTATCTCAGCATACATAATCTTTAGCTGATCAATATCGCCACGTGGAGCTAATTTTTAATTGCATTCATGCCTAATAAAAGGAAAGCTGAAGAAACCTGACCTTGGCGTTGAATAAAGGGAAATTTTTTCTTCTTTGTTTTCTCTTAAAGGATGGAGGAATCCCTATTATAAGGATGAATCCCTATATAGCTAATGGCTTTGTCTTTTCTCCGGCTTTTAGATCCCTGTCTCTTCACATGTGATCTTTCCTTGATCAATGTCACCACGTGGTGCTTACTTTTCATGTATGTTCATGCCTAATGAAAAGGAAAGCTGAAGAAACTTGGTTGAAAAAATAGTCATTTTTTTCTTCCTTGTTTTCCTTAAAAGGATACTGTCGGAGAATGAATCAATATTCTCTATATAGTCTCTCTCCACCTTTACGATTCAAACTTATGCTAATCTGGTCTTTCATTAGCCAATATCTGTACATGGTTCTTATGTTTTCACGGACTTCATGCAAGGAAAAGAAATTGAAGAAGCATGACGGATTGGGTTGGATAAATGGTCATTTTTGCTTAAACTTGTCATGACTAGCTAAACAAAAGAAGATTCCTGTGGACAAATGAACTTGAGACATGATTTCCATGAAGAAGCGAACACATTTTTCAATTTCATTTAACACGAGTTTAATTTAAAAAGCCGAAAGAATATCCAAATTGAAGTGCGTAGATTTGTTAAGGCTGCTATGTAGTAACCCCATTGGATTCGCTCACCGCAATGTTAACCTATGGAGAAAATTGTCCGCGGATTGCCGACTTGGATTCAAAGATTTTTTTTTAAAAATTGTACTTCGCCATAGAGAAAGAAATTTTACATTTGAGTACATTTTTCGTTTTTTTTTGAAAAATGCAATTAATAATTTAAAATTTAAATTATTCAGGGAAAAATCCGGCATAGTGTGTTTTAAACGCTCATAAATTCCTTCGGTGGACGAAATTTATAAAATGAATCCTGTAGCGCTTTGCTGAAAAGTTCAGGCTATCTGACATTACCAATTTTATTTGATTATCAGCATTTATGTACCAGTAAATAGTTGACAAAAATATATTTTAAATAAAAAATTTGGGGGCGGCGCTTAACCCCCCCCCCCTATAGAGAGAGCGCCATTACAATTCCTCAAAATGTCAATCCTAAGGCCGTCTGCACACGTATCCTAAGGCCGTCTGCGCAACTGGTTACAAACCCGGGTTTGTAACCAGTTGCGCCGTGTGCGTGGCTCCATTCAATTACATAGGTTGCGACTCATCACGGTCTGGTTTGTGATTTGAGTCAGTTATCAGTTACTTTTGAGTTGCTCCGTGTGCAGACGGGCTAAGGGTGATGGAATTCTCGAACTGTCAACTGGACTCCTCCCACCACAAGAGTCTGCAAGAAGAGGAAAAGGGAAATGCGATTTTTTTTTCTTTGTACATAGCAGCCTTAATACACTTTAGTTTTATCGAATTTATACTTATTTTTCAGTTATTCCCCCAAAAGTTAAATTGTGGTGGCACCTAGCCAAGTCGGACTCCGACCCTTGTGGTGCTACTATAAAACCGGAGCCTCACTACTCAGCTCGAAGCCTATTCTGACCTGGTCTGGAACTTCCGGCCAAGGGAAATTAGGAACAACAACAAAAACAAACAACAGATAAAACAGACTCCTCGTTGACTAAAACTCAGGAATTAGTAGCGTGGAAAGTTTTCTACAAAGTTTATTTCAAATAAGAAGTTAACAAGGTGAATAATTTTAGCATCAGAAAATTTGAATTTGTGACTAAACTCCCAAGAATGTTTGTTAATCATTGGTTTAAATATTTCATAATTAGACCTGGAATTCCACAAGGACGATCTAGAGCGGCTTTCAAGTTGTAAAATTCATTGGTATTATAGTTTCATTGCGTGATGGATTTTGCAACAAAGGTTCTTAAAAGTTGCCAGAAAAAAAATATTTGGTATTCAGCATCAAGTCTTTTCCAGAGTTCCGTTTTACTTTAAAAAAGTAAGATTTGAAAAAAAGTATCTAAGAACTGACATTTTTCATTTTACAAAAGGCTTTGACGATTTAGAGGGAAAATGTGTGAAACAACTCTAGCTTGCTAAAAAAATTTTTTAACCGTCTAAGGCAAGATATAGTGGCTCTAATGTCTTTCAAAATGATGAACCCACTTGCCCCTCTTTACAGTTGAAGACGTGTAAAAATTGTGTTCCGTCTCGCGAAGTATTTTATTCTTAAGAATGTTTACAAATAATGAACGATTTTTAATGCATACATCAAGGACGCTTCCGGTTTGTCCGATTTTAGGCAAATTACAGCTGCTACAAGGGTATGTAAGTCTTCTTTGGTAAAGGGTTACTGTTTGCACGGAAGATGATTTTATCTGTCCCGGTAATTTGAACTAAAGCCCGTTTTTTCGGTTTATTAGTTCAGGTCTCAGCATTGATTTTGATTCTGAGCATAGATATTAACAAATCCTTAACGATATTTTATACGAGTATCAAGAACCCGTCAATTACGGCTGCCACAAGGTATGTATGCCATTCCCCCCCCCCCTTTTGGTAAAGGGTTACTGTGCGCACGGAGGAAGATTTTATCTGTCCCGGTAATTTGAGCTAAAGCCTGTTTGTGGGTTTTTATTAGTCCAGGTCGAAGCGCTAGACCCTGGTTTGCAAAAGCTCGCCTCCAGGAAAGGTAAGTCAATTTACGCATCCCCTGCTATCTAAAGGAGGAACACGTGGATCCAACAATACCTCACTTAATTTGATTTCGATGCATCCGGGCACTAGTGTTGCGGTTTGGCGACCAGTGACGTCACTAGGCAGATGGCAACGGCGGGGGAGCTGTTGCCACCGCGGCAAGCGGAATGGAAAAGAGTTTCAAGAATGGGACGAGGGGACGGGGAGCTACAAACGAGCGAAAAATCAGGGGGTCATTTTTGTCGGGTGTGAAATGCATTTATCTGTTACATACGAGAAAAGAAAAGACATTTTTTTTTTTGGCGTGCGCTTTTGGATGAGTGATTAATGCGGTGGGGGTTAAAGAAGTGATTTGCATGTTCCATAGAGAGAGAGAACGATCGGTGTAATGGAGCGATATTTGTCTTGCATTTATGAAGCATAAAATGTGTATCAAAGCGTGAAAGTCGTCCAATACATTTAAATGAATATATAATCTAGAACGCGTTAAATGCTCGATACGTCCAAGGACAGGGCTTTTTTCTTTTTTTTTTTTTAAATGCGATTGTATGAAATTCTAGATTTGTCGAGCAGGCATTATTTAGATAAGGGGTGTCAAACTCAAAGGCTAACTTGGACCAAACAAACAAGGTTTAACTATAGGTGGGCCGCAAAAAAAAAAAAACAATATTAATAGAAACGTAGGTTTTTTACAGTATATTACCTAATTACAGTATATTCAACATAAATATACACATTTTGTTTAATAATAGCAAAGAAAGAGTATAATTAAAAAAACATTTAGCGAATTCTTCCGATCTAATTATAATTCTGCGTCGGTTATTTTATTATAATTATTGTGTGGCAATATATTGGCCGGGCCGCAAAAATGGTCGTCGCGGGCCGCGAGTTTGACACCCCTTATTTAGATGCTTAATAAACATAAAATTCTTCATGGTGATGAATTTTAGTGGGAAATTTGTCTTTCAACTTTGTTTATAAAACGAGAATAAAAGCCTGCAAAGTCGTTTTTATAATTTGTTTTCATTAACTATGACTAAATGATGCGACTGTAAATTTTTGGTATGAATCTAAAGTTTTACATGTAATACAAACTTACATGCCTTTAGTAACAGACTATAACTTTATTAAAATGTCTTTAAGTAAAAAAGGCCCATCTGATCCCCGAATTTTTAAAATTTTATGAAATACTACAGATATTTTAATAAGTTCATACGTCTAAAGGCAGTTCGACTGCACTTAAACCACATTCTTTACACATACCTTAAGGATGCTGTGTACTAACCGTATTGGATTCGCTGACTTCAATGTTTACCTAAGGAGAAAATTTGTCTACTAATTACAGCTACATAAATGCCGATAATCCAGTAAAAATGGTATTTTCAGATAGTCTGAACTCTTCTGCACAGGATTCATTTTATAAATTTCGTCCATCAAAGGAGTTTAGGAGAGTTTAAAACACACTACATCAGATTTCCCCCCCCCCCCAGAATAATTTAAATTTTAAAATATTATTTCATTTTTTTAAACGAAAAATGTCCCCAAAGTGTAAAATTTATTTTTCTATCACGGAGTACAATATAAAAGAAAAAAAATCTTTCAATCCAAGTCGGCAATCCTTGGACACATTTTCTCCGTAGGTTAACATTGAGGTGAGCGAATCCGATTGTGTTAGTACACAGCACCCTCAAAACGAATACGGTGACTTGGAAAATAGACCAAAGTTTTCCTGATGACTACGACACCTGTAAATTTATGGCATAATCTTTTTAAAGAATTTCAAAGGATATGGAAATTGCTAACATAGTTTAAATTGATGAATTTCATTTATTTATTTACTTTTTTTATCAAACAGAATGGCAATTGCCCTGAAGATATAAACACCGTGATTTTGTTGGCTATTTTAAAAAGGGAGGTTCATTTAGGTCTGGGGGGGGGGGGGGGGAGGGGCAATTGTTTTGGCTCGGGAGCAGCTTTGTGGAAGAGGAGGTTAGTGGAGGGTCGCATCTTTCAAAGTTATTGCATTTATTAGTTAACTTTGCATTTCAGGAAAAGGCATAAATTGTGTCATAAAAATAAACTAGTTGGTACCCTTCAAAACATGACGGCTAGATAGTAAATAAATGTGTCCCCAAAGAATATACAAATTATACTCAAAACATCACTGCCAATTTAGAAAATCATAATAATGCGCAGAAACAAATTAATATGTTTAAGCGGTCTAGTGCTTAGTGAGTATCTAAAGCCAGATTTGAAAATGTCACTGAGCATGTGCAAAAAGCAATTTTTTTTATGTAAATTATAGCTAATTAAACGGCGTGAAATAAACAATTTCCATCGGGTTTAATCTTATATTTCACAAACATATTTATCATAAAAATAAAAATGGCAGAGAGAGATCTAGAGAGACTTCTCGAAATAAACATGTTTATCATTAAAACATGTCACTGAGCATGCGCAGAAACAGTGAGTTTCTAAAGCCAGATTTAAACATACCACTGAGCATGCGCAAAAATCAATTTTTTAAATTGTAAATTACCGTTAATTAATAGAAATTGCTGTTACAAAAAAAAAAAAAAAACAAATTTGACAAATCTACAGATTACAATCTTTCGTTTAAGATCTAAATGAAGTAAATTGATGCAGTAGTTTTCTCTCACGGACTGCCCAAAAAGTCGGCTTAACAACTTAAACATATATATATATATATATAAGTATAAATTAAATTAAATATTGGCAGTTTTTCTGGCTGTCTTGGTGTTTTTGGCTGTCTTTGGCAGTTTTTCTGACAGTCCATATTTTTCTGGCTTTTTTGTCGGGCCACAAAAAAAATCTGTAGCGGTCCGCAATTTGCCCACCCTTGATTTAGGTGAACTTATCCAATGCTGCAGGTACTTGTCCTGGGGACATTCACCTATCCACACTACAATGTTATTGTCTGCCTTGTAATGGGAGCACCATCTAGGTGATCCCACATTTCCCTTATGGGGGTACAGAAAAGAAACGTCTATGCGTTGACCAGGATTCAAACACAGGCCCACTTAGGTTAGACGCTTAGGTTTAAGGGACAACTAAGGTTTTGAGCAATGCTAACCGCTATACCATGTGGGCAGTTATCTGTTGTTGCTGTTGTTACTTATGCTTCCTGACCAGAATTAATTCCAAACCAGGTCAATATAGGCTAGCGGGCAGAGGAGTGTGGCTCCGGTTTATAACGGCATCGCAAGGGTCGGAGTCCGATTTAGCCAGGTGCCACCGCAATTTTGATCGAGCAACCCCAGAGGCGGCATCCGAGGAGATCATACCCTCTCCCACCCTCACTGACCTTTATAGAGGGACTTTCCAGTTTACGGTTTTAACGTGCCCATACCCGGCCTAGACACGGAGGTATTTAATGGCGCTTGTCGAGATTCGATCCGAGCAACCTCAGCATAAAAAACCAGAACGCTACCGCAGGGCCATTTCGAGTCCAATCGATCAGTTATTTGTGATTTATAAAAGCAATAATAAGCTTCTATTGTGTGCACGATATGTATCTTTCGTTAGCCAGACGATGTCGAAGGGCTTTGGGGAAGGTATTTGGTGTCAGAGTCTGGGGGTTCAAGTCCCACTATTGTAACCGTTCGGAATCGGCTTTAAGCAGTAGATCTCGGTCTGATTAGTCCCAGTGTAGCAAAAATTGACCGTAACTCTCCAGACCAAAACCAATCTATCTATGGTAAATGGCCACTGTATAAACTTCATGGTTATTCCTTAAGGCTGCTATGTACTAACCCCATTGGATTCACACACCTCAATGTTAACCTATGGAAAAAATTTGTCCACGGATTGCCAACTTGGATTCAAAGATTTTTTTAAAAAAATTGTACTCCGTCATAGAGAAAGAAATTTCACATTTGTATACATTTTTCGTTTTTTTTTTTTTAAATGCAATTATTATTTTAAAATTTAAATTATTCGGGGAAAAAATCTGGTATAGTGTGTTTTAAACGCTCATAAATTCCTTCGGTGGACGAAATTTATAAAATGAATCCTGTAGCGCTTTGCAGAAAAGTTCAGGCTATCTGACAATACCAATTTTATTTGATTATCAGCATTTATGTACCTGTAAATAGTTGACTAAAATATATTTTAAATAAAAAATTTTGGGACAGCTCTTAACCACCCTGTAGAGAGAGAGCCATTACAATCCCTCAAAATGTCAATCCTAAGGGGGGTGGAATTCTCGAACTGTCAACTGGACTCCTCCCACCACAAGAGTCTGCAAGAAGAGGAAAAGGGAAATACGATTTTTTTCTTAGTACATAGCAGCCTTAATATTACATCTTTCGAATCAGAAATATTCTGCTTCCAGGCATGTTGATATGCATAGTTTAGGATCCCGAAATCTATTGTTTTAGTTTGTTTTAAATTTATATGTCTTCGCTTCACCATGCCGTTTATTTAAATATTTATTTAATTTCAATAAACTCAATTAGTGAAGAAGTCGCTAAAATTACTCGTAGTTCAGAAAAAAACAAGGTAAGTATTTATGTTACATTTAAAAAAAAAAGTTTTTGAAATAAAATAAAGTCGAAATTATTAAGTTCCGGCTTGATGTTATCAAGAACTTCTTTACTCAATATGTTGTCTTTAAAGCGGCCTATAGAAGAAGGGAGATTATTTAAACAAACCCCTCTTTTCTTCAGTTATTTAAAATTTTGTAAAGGTATACAAAGTACGTAACATTTCTGAAATAACTAGCGTATTATTAAGGCTTGTTCTTATTTTATCTACTAACATTATAATAATAAGAGCTGGAAGATGACTAAATTTCTCGAGGTATTATAGTATGTTTTTTTCGCCAGTTGTAGCTACCTTATACACATATAAAAATGATCAAACATTAAGGCTGCTGTGTACTAACTCTAATGGATTCGCTCACCTCAATGTTAACCTATGGAGAAAATGTGTCTACTACACTCATGGACAAAAAAAATTAGCGCACCAAGAAATAATTGCGGGATCGTAACGAAACTTGCAATGAAGGTACATGTCGGGGAGATATGCAAATGATTAGAAATACAGCGTGATTGCGCATTACGTATAGCCGGTAGAGGGCGTTGAAAATCGTACTCTGTGGAGTATAAAACAGGTAACCAAAGCTTGTTTGAGTGTGCTGAATCATTTACAAAGGAAGAGCTGAGATAGACATGCCATTACGCCGTGTTCGAAGACAATATAAGCAGTTGTCGCAGTTTGAGAGGGGGAGAATCGTCGGGATGATGGAAGCTGGGTGGTCAGCTAGGCGAGTAGCTCGTCAATTAGGCCGCTCTGATTGTGTTGTGAGGAGATGTTGGGACCAGTGGACCCGAGAGATGTCATGTACACGAAGACCAGGCTCAGGACGCCCTCGACAGAACAGTCGTCGAGAAGACCGCCAAATCGTAAGAAATGCACGCGTACAGCCAACTGCTTCATCGGCCGCCATCCAGGCACAGGTAGCACCATCACTAGGGGCCTCTGTGTCTTCTCGAACCATACGAAGGCGCCTGGCTGAAGGACAGTTGGTATCGCGGCGCCCATTACGTGTGCTGCCCTTGACGCCCACCCATCGACGCCTCCGTTTGGAGTTTTGCCGCGCACGAGGAAACTGGACTGCAGCGGAATGGAACCAGGTCGTCTTTAGCGACGAATCCAGATTCAATCTCGGCAGTGATGACAATCGTGTTCGTGTGTGGAGAGCCCGTGGTGAACGCTTCAATCCTGCCTTTGCTGTACAACGACACATCGCTCCCACAGCTGGTGTGATGGTATGGGGTGCCATTGCCTACAATACACGGTCACCCCTAGTATTGTTCCGTGGCACCATGACAGCCCAGCGGTATGAGTTGAGCATCCCACGAGTTTGAATGAACTACAGGCAAGGTTACAGCAAATATGGAACTAAATGTCTCAAGACATCATACAGAACTTGTATGACTCAATGCCCGATCGTATCGCATCGTGCATTCGCGCTAGAGGGGGTCCAACGGAGTATTAACTCCTCCGTTCTTTTGCCTTTTTCTCTGAAATAAATTATCCTTTTTCTTTGATTTTCTTATTATTTACTTATATCAAAGTAGTCATTACGTATGTAAAATTTTGTTTCATTTTGACGACTCCTTCTTGGTGAGCTAATTTTTTTGTCCATGAGTGTATTTACAGCTACATAAATCCAATAAAAAATGGTATTTTCAGACAGCCTCAACTTTTTTGCACATTGCAAAAGGATTCATTTTATAAATTTCGCTTACTAAAAGAATTTGTATATGTTATTTGTATTGAAATACCAAAAATGCCCCAAGGTGTAAAATTTCTTTCTCTATTATGGAGTACAATTTTTAAAAAAATCTTTCAATCCAAGTTGGCAATCCTTGGACCCATTTTCTCCATAGGTTAACACCGAGGTGAGCAAATCCAAGAGGGTTAGTACACAGCAGCTTTAAGTAAGATGAGTATTATTTTCTGCTATAATGCTATCAGCAAATATATTATGCAATGCAAATACAGTCCTAAGAAAAAATATTTCAGGTAGTCTCTCCTAACGAAACTTCCACGGGTTATTAACGTAGGATTACTTATCGTTGCTTATCTCTTCTGTATGTATATATGTATGTATGTGTTATGTATATATGTATCTAAATATATATATATATATATATATATATATATATATATATATATATATATATATATATATATATATATATATATATATGTACGTATGTATATATATACATATATGTATGTCAAAATTTTGACGCATCTTGGTAATTTTCTGTTTAACTGTTTACTGATTATCCAAGCGATAGACTGGGTTTGGCGCGCTGCCAAAATTATAACTCGCGAGGACGGATGGACGAACGGTTTTAGCATCTGAAATTTTCCTTCCCTCAGGTCCGTTATGGAGGACCGTAGTCCTACGTTAAAAAACCTTGGTGAAGAATTGTTTAACAAGTTGCTGTTTAGTATGTTTTTAAAAGATACTTTTGTGATATTAATTTGAAATTTCTGCCTTTTAATAGAGTAGGTACTTTTGAAAATCTGTGTTTATTAGTGTACAAGTGTGAGCTTGAGAAAGGTGCAACAATGTGTCATAATATCCAGTTCATAATCAATATTTTCTTGGATATATTTGTGAAGAGCAGGGTAAAAAAGTTGTCATTAATTAATTACCATATAATCAAAAACTTACATCAAAGCGTAATCTCTAAAATTAAAACAGTTCCGTAACTGACCGACTGACATAAAACGCACAGACCAAACCGATGGACTATAAAGGGCTGAAATTTTGCATGGCGATTCTTCTTATAGTGTAGGGGTGCACTAAGAAAGATTTTTGAAAAATTCTTAGATTTTTAAAATAAATTTTTTTATTTGTTTTAGTAACATTTATAAGTTTGCATCTAAAATAATAATTTGAGAGTTATAAAATTTATATCACGAGAAAGATCATAAAAATTCCTTTAAAATGAAATCTTTTTCGAATCTTTACCTCCATTTTCTGATTTATGGGGAATTTTTAAAGATTAATTTTTAGAATTTAATTTATTAAATGCTGATCACGTGATCTCTTTTCCTGGTACTTTAAATTAATTTATCGTCCCGTGCATAACAACGAAATAGACAAAAAAAAAATTTCTTGCTAATGCGGCAGACGATTGGAAATTATCCAAAAAAGCATTAAAATACAGTAAAAGACATGTTTCTCAAACTGTACTATATTAACTGTACTATATTCTTTAGTATGTTCTATTAGATTTAATTTGAATATTTCTACATTATTTTGTCTATAAAAATATCCGTTACGATTTTTTTATAAATATATTTTTTCGTTTTTTTTTACATCAATTGCATGCATTGATCGTTGTATTTATTATAAATATATTTATACATATTTTTGGCATTAATTGCATACATTGTCCGTTGTATTTAATTTAAATGTACTCCGTAGCGAAGTACGGGTTTTCAGCTAGTAGTATCTTAGTTACGAGGATAACACTGAAATTTTTCAGACGGGCAGACGATATGTGCCAAAAAAAAATCATTCGATATTTAAATTTGAACTCTTTTATGTCCGCAGACTATAATTTATGGCAACAATCGCAGTTTAGCTATCAAAGAAAAAATTTTGAAAGAAGAGAAAATGGAGTTGGAGTGAGAGCATTATCGAGCTACGATTTTCTATGATTTTAAAGTAGGGCTAAATCAAGAAGAATGCCTTCTACATCTATTCTCCTGATCTTGCTATGTCTGACTCTTGGCTATTTTATTTAATCTAAAAAAAAATTATGTAGGCATCGTTTTCATACCGAAGATGAGATGGATGAGGCTATAAAAGCATATTTTTCATCTATTTCAAGAAATGGATGGCTTGAGGTATTTAATCTCTGGGAAATTGACCTACAAAGGAACGTTGATCTTGGAGGAAACTACTTTGAACACTCCAACACAAGAGTTGGTAAGTTGAACTCGTACCATTTAGCCGTATCTGAAAAATTTCAGTGGGACCTTCGTATAATCAGTGTTTTCTTGGATGTATGTGTAAGGAGTATAGAAAAAATATTACAAAGACTAATCATCTTATAATCAAATAAATCTACATCAAAGCTTAATAATATCTAGTTCATAATTAATATTTTATTGGATAAATCTGCAAGGAGCAGAGAAAAAAATTACAAAAAATATATAATCAAAGGAAATTATGTCAACGTGTAATAATATCTAAATCATAATCAGTGTTTTCTTGGATATGGATATATATGTCAGGAGTACACTATTTAAGAATATTGAAGTGAAAAAAAGAAACAATGAGTTCATAATTTATTCTCTTTATTTAGTTAGTTGGTTTCTTTTAAATAAAAAAAAATCCTCATAAATTTGCAGGGTATTTTGATTTTCATTAGTTTTTCAACTGTTTTCAGCTATATCAGTGGTGCACACCACTGTGAGAGGGGGTGGGGGTCGTGAAATAAATTGGAGGGGTCGCGGAGAGTTTGAATTCAATTTATGTCATATTGAATTATTTATTTAAAAAAATGCTTTAAATTTTCTAAAATTACATATTTTTAATTTTTAAATTTTTATTTTTTGTATGTTAAAAAATAATAAGACATTGTTAAATGAGGTGTCAAACAATTTTACCAGAAACAAGTGCAGATGGTATGCAACACTTTTTTTAATTGCTATTATGTCAAATAAATATATACCAAAAATGCACAGTTTCCTTTTTTCTGTTTTTTTTCTTAACATCTTCAGAATTTTTTTCAATTATGTTTCTACCAAAAGAGATTCATTTTAGTTAGAGGGATTTTTATTTAAAGAAAGTGGGTCTCGGTCAAAAAATTTTGTGCACCACTGAGCTATATTATCGAAACGTTTAATTTTTTTTCCCTCTCCTTAGCAATTCCAGACTGGTGTACTGTTTACTGGTTTATCAAAGAAAATTACACCAATGCGTAAAAACTCCTATTTCATAATCAATATTTTCCTCGTAATGTATATGTAAGGTGTACACCAATTAAGAACACTCAAGATGGGGGGGGGGGAAGAAATTGAATCTATTGGAAATTCTCTTTCCGTAATTCTTTAAGGGGTCATTACCTTCAAATCTTCAAAAAATCGATATATATATATATATATATATATATATATATATATATATATATATATATATATATATATATATATATATATATATATATATATATATATATATATATATATATATATATATATTTATATAATATATATATATATATATATATATATATATATATATATATATATTTATATAATATATATTTATATAATATATATATATATATATATATATATATATATATATATATATATATATATATATATATATATATATATATATATATATATTCGGTGCTGAGGGTGCTCAGATCGAATCCCGGCGTTGCGCCACGAAAAATGCCTCCGTTCGTGTCGTCCCTTCATAGGGGGTAATGCTGTCCACCTATATGGTGCCCCCATAATAAAATGGACAGTAAAAACTGCGGCGTAGTAAGGGCGAATGTTTCATTACAAGTGCCTCCGCATTAGGAAAATATATATATATATATTTGCAATTTTAGAATATTTGAACATTTCTGAATCTTTCAAAACAAACAGCGTTAAAATATTCCAATTAGAACATTCAAAACTATGATATGAAAGAAATAGTTCCGATGTAAACATTGCCAGCGGGGGAACTTTAAAAGCCTTTTTTTTCGTAATGATGTTTTTCATGCTGTATCAAAGAAACGACTGTAGATATTGCTTTCAAATTTTCAAGGTAAGTGTATCACGATGTTGCCTAAACTATGCATCTAATTTTTTCTTTAAAAAATATTTTATTAAGAATTTATAGCATTTGTAATTATAATGTGCCCTTTTTCAGTTTTTTAAAATCTTATTGTCCTGGAGTAAATATTCTTTGGTGTTCAAAAATTTATATAGGTGTGGGATTATATGTAACGTTTTTACATCACAAAAATGAAAAAATTATTATTGAAACTTCATTAGTGTTGTTTTGTGTCTTCTTACTTCACAAATAAAATTATTATTTACTTGTAAAAAATTAATATAAAGAACATCATTTATAGAGTTAAGAGAAGTAATACTGAAAATTTCATGTATAATGGATTATGACAAAAAAGTTATAGGTGTTCAGACAAACAGAAAAAAAATCTGACTTTTCTAGTAATGTAAAGGTGATGACTACCTTTAAAATAAGAGAGAAATTTTCGAAGTGGGAAGGTTAAAATAGAGCAAAATACTTATAATCATGTTAGGAAAACTTTTAAAGTATTTGAAGCATTTCATTTTCTCCTGTTATCACTAGTGAAAGTGTTTAAATAACAGTGCAGCTTAAAATAGAATAGAAAAAAAGGAATACGATAGTAATTTCGGAATCCTTTCATAACACGAGCATTCCTATTCCGTAGCTCTTTTAAATAATTGTGAAAAGTTTCGAAGTGGTGAAGAGCAAAATAGAGTAAAATACTTCATTCTGGTGTCATACTTAAATTCTTTAGTAGTGCGTCACAACCTCTATATCCGAAAGAAAAATAGGAAAACCTTTAAAGTATTTGGGGCATTTCATTTTCTCCAGTTATCACTAGTGAAAGTGTTTTTAAAAAATGCAGCTTAAAATAGAATAGAAAAAAAGGGATTCGATAGTAATTTCGGAATCCTTTCATAACACAAGCATTCCTATTCCGTAGCTCTTTTAAATAATTGTGAAAAGTTTCAAAGTGGTGAAGAGCAAAATAGAGTAAAATACTTCATTTTGGTGTCATACTTAAATTCTTTAGTAGTGTGTCACAACCTCTATATCCGAAAGAAAAATAGGAAAACCTTTAAAGTATTTGGGGCATTTCATTTTCTACAGTTATCACTAGTGAAACTGTTTTTAAAAAATGCAGGTTAAAATAGAATAGAAAAAAAGGGATTCGATAGTAATTTCGGAATCCTTTCATAACACAAGCATTCCTATTCCGTAGCTCTTTTAAATAATTGTGAAAAGTTTCAAAGTGGTGAAGACCAAAATAGAGTAAAATACTTCATTTTGGTGTCATACTTAAATTCTTTAGCAGTGCGTCACAACCTCCATAGCCGAAAGAAAAATAGGAAAACCTTTAAAGTATTTGGGGCATTTCATTTTCTACAGTTATCACTAGTGAAAGTGTTTTTAAAAAATGCAGCTTAAAATAGAATAGAAAAAGGGATTCGATAGTAATTTCGGAATCCTTTCATAACACGAGCATTCCTATTCAGTAGCTCTTTTAAATAATTGTGAAAAGTTTCAAAGTGGTGAAGAGCAAAATAGAGTAAAATACTTCATTTTGGTGTCATACTTAAATTCTTTAGTAGTGCGTCACAACCTCTATATCCAAAAGAAAAATAGGAAAACCTTTAAAGTATTTGGGGCATTTCATTTTCTCCAGTTATCACTAGTGAAAGTGTTAGAAAAAAATGCAGCAGAAAACAGAATAAAAAAAAAGGATACGATAGTAAATTCGCAATCCTTTCATAACACGAGCATCCTCCTGTCTACAGCAGACAAAACCGTGGCCCACCCGCATCTAGAATTCGGTTCCAATAATCGCCAAGTGCGAGAAAGGAATGCACCAGCGAGCAACCTGAAAAATACTTATCACTCTAGCACCACAAAACGCAAAGCGACAAATACATGCTCCTCTAAACAGTCGCGGGTGGATCGGGCAGTACAAAGCTGCAAAACTTCCCGTTTTTTCCATCAAGTAGAACACGCTCTCGACGGTGTTCTGGAGTGGGATCCAGCTCTGCAGCTTACAAGTACTTCCAGGTGTTTGCGCTGCCTACAAAAAAAAGCGTAGTAGCGCTACCTATGAGGCTCTTCAGAACCATTGATAGAGTTTCGAACAAATTTTTCCCTTTTCATAAAGCTCGGATAATCTTGGATGATGATCACTCGAGAAAGAATTGGTATGGATGTAAAATTTAGCCGATGCACAATGGATGGAGACCTGTTGGATAGCAGGGAAGTGAGGGTTGGGTCTTGCTGTGTTTTATCCATTTCGGGAGATACAAGACAGTTGTACACACCTGTTACGTATTTCTGATATGGAGATTTAAGGCTGCTGTGTACTAACCCTATTGGATTCGCTCACCTCAATGTTAACATATGGTGAAAATGTGTCCAAGGATTGCCGACTTGGATTGAAAGATATTATTTATTTAAAATATTACCCCATTATAGAGAGAGAAATTTTGCACATTGGGACATTTTTCGTTTAAAAAAATGCACAAAAATATTTTTAAATTTAAATTATTCGGGGAGAAAATCTGGTATAGTTTGCTTCAATCGATCATCAATTCCTTTGGTGGACGAAATTTATAATATGAATCCTGTTGCGAAGGGCAGAAAAATTCAGGCTATCTGAAAATACCATTTTTATTATATTATCAGCATTTGTGTGGCTTTCAATAGTAAACACATTTTCTCTATAGGTTAAATGAAATTACAATGTAAACAAAAATAACGGGTGGCACAGTAAACGAAGGTTTGCTTAGGGGACCCATATGTAAAAATGTTATAAACTGTTTATGAATACAAGAAAGTATGGTTGATACAATAGGCTACGTATTGTAAACAAATGAAACGCACGGTAGTGAAAGTAATGATTTGATAATAAATGAAATAATGAAGGTATATGTAACACATTGTACTGAATTGTAAGTACACATTGTAAGATGTTGTATAAGTAATGTGTTGTATAAGGAACAAGAAAGCGTAGGGTGTATTATGAAACGAATCTGTTGTAAGTATACAGACATAGAGGCATAAGCTGTATATAAAGTTATTGTACATATTGTATATAATTTTAATTGAATATTGTGTGTGCCGCCGTAGGTGGTATATAGATGTTATGACTTAGAGCAGAGGTGGGGAACGCGAGGCCTTAAAGCCTCATGCGGCCTCTTCTTGCGCGGCCTACATAAAAGCTAGCACTTGTATTAATTAATACTTAATTTTATAGATTACAACAATATAGAACGGCATGAATGTATGTACGCAGGCTTCGCGTTACGAATCTTGATCCAAATATTCTATTACTTTCAAGCAAGAAACAAATGCAAATATCCCACTAGCTTAAATTTTCCATCGGATTTTAAAATTATTTTAGGAATTGTTGCTATGTCAGTTATTTATAATTTAATACTATTATTTTTCTATTGTATTTCATTATAATGTTAAAATTATTTAAAAATACTTCTACTTTATTATTTTTATTTGAAGTGGTATTTAAATATGTAGTTGTTTATTAAAATTTTAAAATCTGGATTAATATATATATATATATGTGTGTGTGTGTGTGTGTGTGTGTGTGTGCTTGTGCTTACATAAATAAAAATACGAACAGTGAAATATAAAAAAATACAGTGGTATCTGTGAATCTAAGAATTTTATAAAAAAAATAATAATTAATGATTAATGTTATAGCAAGTTTTTACCCTTATGTGAATACAAAAATATTTTATATCGTAACTTTTTAAGTCAAATAATAAATAAATAAGGACTTAATTTTTTTTGTTATTTTTCTATATAATGCACTAAATTGTTAAAACTATACCTAACTATAATAATTTCATAAAGGTTTCATTTATAGGTACATCAACATAATGCGGCCTCCTTTATTACTACCTAATTTACATGTGGCCTCTAATGGTAAAAAAGGTTCCCCACCTCTGACATAGAGTATGGTATTGTATAAGTTGTATATGTAGAAATACTAGTATGTGTTGTATTTTAGCGTAAGCTGTATTTTGTAAAACCTTTGCTTTCCTTTGCTTTCCGGTGTTGCCAGAAATATTGGAAAATTTGTATTGATTTGAGGTGAAATGGTTGTTTTCCTGCTTAGATGTGGGGGGAGGGCGTAAAGCCCTCGTCCCGGAGCCTGCGGGACCCGGTCGGGCTGGATTGCAGTCGTTATGATTAGATTTCATTATTGAAGGGCCGTATAACCTTCGGGTGTGGACGGCGGGGATATTTCTTATTTCTCTATAGGTGAAAGGGCCCCGGGTTGCCCCAATTGGTCGGCAGATCTGCACTGTCCGTTCGGCTGAGTATACAGACTCTTGCTACGCAGCCCGGTCTCCAATTTGACACTTGTCGGGTGGACTGACCGCCCGGGATGACGTGATCTTCTGCATTTCTCTACAGGTAAAATATAAACAATAGAAATAAACAAAAATTAAAATTCAAGCATAGACTGCTAAATCACTTTAACATAAAACATATCCTGCAAAGAAAACATTTTCAATAGAGGATAGCGCAGAAGCTTCATATCCCCATAATGAAAAAAACAAATAAATAATCCAACAGAGATAGATAAAAATAATACGAATATAGACAAGAAACAAACAGAAATCAAGCACTCTGGGCATCCATGCACCAACGGCAAGATTCTGTATAAGTGCCGGAACTGAACCATAAAACAACAGAGGTAACCGACAGGTCTCGTCATCAGGGAGCCTAACCATATCAGTTACCTCAAGGGGAACTTTCTGAATAGGATGCAGGTAAGCCCAAAAGACATCCCAAGGCCCCGAGTCCCCCAAGGAAGCAATAAGTCAAAAAGAAAATGAAAAGACAAACACAACTTATAGTATGGGCTCAACGCACCTTACATGCAAGCACACAAAATCCTAATGCAAAATAAAAGATGCGTACACACCCCAATTCCATAAGTGACGGTTATGGCGAAACACAGGATAACACTGACAGGATAACACTGAGGTGAGCGAATCCAATAGGATTAGTGCACAGCAGCCTTAACTCTCAATAATTTGATTTGGAAATAATTTGAAATTTTTCGGAGATATTACAGAAAGAAATATAGAGATATTTTTTTTGTAATTTTATTTTTCATTTCAACTACATAATCTGAACCATGTATTAGAAGAGGTTGTGCTTTCTACAAAAAATAAAGTTTTGGATTACTTCATTGTATTTTAGTTTATTCACCTGCACACATCCACACACACACATGCATTACGCTTTTTAAATTTCTCCATTAATCTTATTTTTTATTGGGTTCCATTCATTTATCTCGTCATTTCTTCGCTTTTTATAGTTATCAGTAGTAAATAGGAAACACTTGTAAAGTAAAAAATTAATACAAAATACATGAGTTGATAGCTACAAGTTGTTAATGGGAGTCAGTAACTTGTATATCTGCTTAAGGCTGCTGTGTACTAACCCTATTGGATTCGCTTGCCTCAATGTTAAACTATGGAGAAAATGCGGTCTACTATTGACAGCTACATAAGTGCTGATAATCCAATAAAATAGGTATTTTCAGGCAGCCTGAACTTTTCTGCCCCTTGTAACAGGATTCATTTTATAAATTTCATCTACCACAGGAATTGATGAGCGTTTAAAACACGCTAGACCAGATTTTTTTCCCCTGAGAATTAAAATTTAAAAATATTATTTGCATTTAAAAAACGAAAAATTCCCCAAGGTGTAAAATTTCTTTCTCTATTGCGGAGAGCATTTTTTTTTTTTTAATCTTTCAATCAAAGTCGGCAATCCTTGGACACGTTTTCTCCATAGGTTAACATTGAGGTGAGCGAATCCGATAGGGTTAGTACAGGGCAGCCTTAATGCGTCATAAATTTTAAGATTATAGTGACCTTTATCATTTAGAAGTAATGAAACTCTAATCTGTACGATTTTCGAATTAAATTTTTTTACATTTGGGGTTTTTCTTTTGATATAGTCACATAAAATGCTAATTTTTCTTATGGTGGAAGTTATACTTCCTGAAAATGAGTGTGTAATCAATTTTATAAAAATAGAATAGTGACATTTTTAAGTATATGGAAAATAATGCAGTGATACTTCCCTGCGAGCTGTAATTTTTCTTTCATGGTAAATATTTCTTCAACAAAAGCTGTAATCTTTCTTTCACACTAAATCTAATTTCGAAAAGTAAAAGATGAATATATTAAAGTTTCAAGCTTCCTGTAATAGTAATTGATGAATATTACCAATTTTACCAGACATCAGTGTTATTAGATATTGAAACTAGATATTAGGAATTGGTACAGAAGTCCTGCATAGCATCAGTATTTATCATTTTTTGAACAAGGCTTCCTGGGAATGAAGGCAAGCAAGAAATGATGAAGTTTATAGGGAAGTATTATTGCATAATCTTCTATATAAGTATAGTTTGAAATATTATGAATTCTTTAAGGCAAAATCCTGGAATGACTTTTAGGTGTAATAATTAGCACGTCTTTTGGACAAAAATCATGAAATTGCTTCATTATGGGATTGTATGTACACAATCTCACCATGAGGCGGGGGGGGGGGGCAAGTTCGATTCCGGAAGTTGTTTTAAGTTGAAAATGTTGATGTCATAGTAAGGGCAGAACAGAGCCATCATTGTTTAAATTTCTCTAAACAAGCCGCCCACATGGTGTAGGGGTTAGCGTTCTGAGCTGCCAAACAGTGGGCTTAAGTTCAAATCCCGGATAAGGCCTGGTCGTTTCCGTGTCGTTTTCTTCATATGGAGCAATGCTGGCTCCCCTATTGGGTGCTCCCATAATAAATCTCGGTGAATAAC
Source organism: Dolomedes plantarius (assembly GCA_907164885.2). Lineage (NCBI taxonomy): Eukaryota > Metazoa > Arthropoda > Arachnida > Araneae > Dolomedidae > Dolomedes > Dolomedes plantarius. The sequence goes on from OU015490.1 coordinate 100,458,493, forward strand.
GAAAAGCGAATGTCTCACGACAAAGTGCTTCCATATTAGAATTTTTTTCCAAACAATGAAGAAAGAATTAAAAGAAATATGAGGAAATTAATTTGAGGCTCTCTTTACCACCATTATGACATAAACTTCATTTGTCTACCTTTAATTATTAAGAGGCAGTTTGGCTTTTCATTCAGCATTACAGCATTTCTTTATTCCTAAGGCTTGTGAGATCCATTTTTGCTACATTCAGGCTTACGTGTCCCTTTGGTTTCATTGAGTACCTTGTTACTGGAGGAGGAACACGATACTGTGGAAATAAAGCCCGTCCGTGATAGGACAATAACCACGCGCTGTCTTGCAGTGGTTTCCTTTACCTAGACTTGGAACTGGACACACCATTCAATAAGTTAGCCACATTCAAAGCCACAGAAAACATCAGAAACTGATCCACTCTCGGAAACTTTACACCCAGCTCCACAATTCGCTATCCATCATGGAGGAGATAGCCGGGATCGGCAGCTAACCCCGTCCGTAAATATTCCTCCCTGAACCCCCAAGGGGGTAGACCTTTTCCCCTCCGTAAATGTATGAATGAAAAGGGGGGGGGGTAGATTCGATTGAAGTATTGTGTATTTGTCGAATATGTGATCGACATTTTCGTCTCCCCCCTCGCATTGTTAGAGGGGTGTGTATGGATCCCCTGTTTGATAGAAGGGGGCTTAGAGTTATATGAGGGGGGATTTGTGTATTTGTAAAGATAGTCTGGAATGCTACTGTGCGTTTGTAATTTAGATATAGGGTGTTAGTACGGACCTTATAGTGAAATATACAAATGTCATATGAGTATCCAATTTTAATTTTATTACATATATTAAGTAATACATTAATTACACCTCCTACATGTTTAACAAAAAGTTTTTTTTCCGTTTATTTAAACTTGGCAGTGTTCAGGTGGACTACATGCATAGCCGTAATAATTTTGAGAATACTAGGTTGGGAACTACTCCAAACTTTGTGGTTTTCTCTCCTTGGGGATGATGTTCGTTAACGATGAGCCCGGAGTTATAACTTCTTTGGTGTCTTGCCCAGAATTAGACCCCAGCACAAGAAATATCCTTGACTTAAACTTGAGAGGAATAGCATTCGAGAATTGAAATTTTTCACCTAGCCGCGATGGTGAGATCGTTCAGTTGATAGAATACCAACATGATGTCAACAGATCATTGCAACAAACTACTTTTCATTCTCATCTATATATATAAAATAGTTCAGTGACTGACTGACTGACTGACAGGTAACGCACAGACCAAACCGGTGGACCAAAAGGGCTGAAACTTTGCATGGCGATTCTTCTTATACTGTAGGGGTGCACTAAGAGAGATTTTTGAAAAAAAAAACTTAGATTTTTTTTAAATTACATTTTTAAGCTCTTTTTGTAACTTTTTTTAAGTTTGCATTTAAAATAATAATCTGAGGTTATAAAATTTATATCACGACAAAGATCATAAGAATTCGTTTAAAATGAAATCTTTTTCCAATCTTTACCTCCCTTTTCTGATATTTGGTGAATTTTTAAAGATTCAGTTTTAGAATTTAATTTATTAAATGCTGATCACGTGGTTTCTTTTCTTTTTTTGATACTTTAAACTAATTTTGCGTCCCGAGCATAAAAACGAAATAAATTAACAAAAAAATATTGAAATACAGTAAAAGATAAAATTTAACAACTATACTAATTGAGATCGAAGTTTTTTAAGAATTTAATTTAAATTAGCATGTTTAATGGATATTAAACATACAAATTAATTGCATACATTGACCGTTCTATTTAATTTGAATATTTTCTTATACATTATTTTGTCTATGAAAATATCCGTTACAGTTTTTTTTTATAAATATTTTTTTTTTTTTTTTTTACATTTGTTGCATACATTGACCGTTGTATTTAATTTGAATGTATTCCGTAGCGAAGTACGGGTATTCAGCTAGTCATTTTATATGATCTTTTAAGCGCGAGGATCTAATAATCCCCGCGAATTACACAAAATTTCCAAAATTGTCTTACTTTAAAAGTTCCGGCATATCTGTAACTTTAAAGGCGAAAAGTCAACGAACTCTCTGTTTACAAAATGTCTGTTTCCTAGAATTACACTTTCAGCGTATCCCCCCCCCCCCCCCCACTTGACTCCCCAGTCTGCACACGCGTGGGCACACACATAAAATGGGCTTAACTGCGGCAAATATTGTTCATAAAATAGTTTTAGGGTAGTAAATTTCTGAATGTGGATATATGGAGAAAACAAGCGTTTTTGATGTTAGAGATCTATTTTTCTGGAGACTGGAATTCAATATCAAGCAGAAATATGGTTGCCATTATATTGTAGTTTTAATATCTTTACATACAGATCACAATAGTGTTACTCGAATTTGGGAGTCTCATACTTCACCTCTTTATTCGTCCTTTACATTTATACCAGCCGCTGAGCGACCAGCATGGTCGTTTTTAGTTTTATATTTTCTTTTGCAATATATATATATATATATATATATATATATATATATGTATATATGTGTGTATATATATATATATATGTATATATATATATATATATATATATATATATATATATATGTATATATATATGTATATATATAATGTATATATATATGTATATATATATATATATATATATGTATATATATATATGTATATATATATGTATATATATATATGTATATATATATATATATGTATATATATATGTATATATATATGTATATATATATATATACATATATATGTATATGTATATATATACACTGAAGTGCCACTGAATTAGGGATACCTACCTAGTAACGAGAAGTAACATATATGAGGAATTTTACCTTTAACTGTCATCATAAATATACGTTGTTTAGGGGTATTCTCTATAAGGCTGGTTCTAAAACATCGTGCTTAAAAAATGTGAATTTCCATTACGTAAGACTGAGAAAAACAACAACGATTTTATAAATTACATCCCTCTTTGTATTTACTATTTTACAAAATTAAGATATCTACACTTTACCATTACATCAAATAAGAAATTGTGGGGGGAAAAAAATTTCACTTAAAAAATGGAGTAAAAATTCAGAAAGTATTAAAATATAGCGTGGATTATATCCCTCTCTGTAAATGTACTATTGTTCACAATTCAGATATTTGAACTTAATCATATCAAATAATAAATTGTTGGGAATATTTCTTCACCTATAAAATGGAGTAAAAATTCAGCAAGTGCTGAAAAAAGTGTAGAAAATTAACTATTGCTGGCTATTGGTTGCTATGCCGGCGACGGTTAAGTCTAACCTCGCGATCATTTATACTATTTCTTTCACGCCTCTCTTACTGAATTATTTCTTCTTCGCTTTCTTTCTTGAGACTGTTCCCGATTTTCACTTGATCGTGCAGCTTGCTTTCGGGTATTCCTGATTTCAGTGCTTAAATCCATGTTGAAAATTGCGGATTGCCGCTAGTGTTTAAATCTCGTAGTTGCAGCCCTTGCATTCGTAGTGTAGAAATATCGTCGTTTTTTGTGCCGCATACCTACGCGTTTTATATATATAAATATTTAAGTTTCTAAACCGATTCTTTGGACAGTCCATAAGAGAAAACTACTGCATCGATTTACTTCATTTTGGTCTTAAGATTTTAATCTATAGATGTGTCAAATTTGGTTTTTGTGACCACAATTTCTATTAATTAGCGATAATTTACAACTAAAAATTGCTTTCTGCGCATGCTCAGGGACATGTTTAAATCTGACTTTAGATACTCACTAAGCACGAGGCCGCATAAACACGTTAGTTTGTTTCTGCGTATGGTCAGTGAGATGTTTAAATCTGGCTTTAGATACTCACTAAGCACGAGGCCGCATAAACACGTTAATTTCTTTATTCCGAGGGATCTCTCTAGCTCTCTATCTGCCATTTTTATTTTTAACTACGTTTGGGAGATATAGAATTAAACCTGACGGAAATTGTTTATTTCGCCCTGTTGAGTAATCATATTTCTTTTTATTGGGTTTATTCGTAATTTTTTTAAATGTATTTCTCTGTTCTTAATATTATGATTTTCAACATTTGGCAATGATGTGTTGAACATAATTTGTATATTAGTACATTTATTTACTATCCAGCCGTCATGCTTTGACGGGTATCAACTAGTGTACCTTAAGATTCACAAGTTCTCCTTTCGGAACAAAAAATTCTTACATTAAGGCATGTACAAGTGCAGTAGTTTTACTGATCGTTCATTCAAAGTTTTAAAGACTTGCGAAACGTTCTCATTGCTGGATTCCTAGCATTTATCAATTTCTGGGATCGGTTTGTTTTGATTTTGTTTTTGCTTTGTTTTTGTTTTGCTTTTGCTTTGTTTTTGTTTTGCTTTTGCTTTTGCTTTTGATTTTACTTTTGTTTTTGTTTTGCTTTTGCTTTGTTTTTGTTTTGCTTTTGCTTTTGTTTTTGCTTTGTTTTTTTTTTGCTTTTGCTTCAGTTTTGGTTTCCTAATTTTTAATTTTTGTGGCTGGTCCGTAATTACAGCCATCAGAAACCATTCCTTGCTACCTAGCTATATACAGAAAAAAAATTGTGATTCAGACATGATCATTACTTAAAGTAAAGCAAGCAGTAAGCTTTTTTGTAATAGTAAATAAATGTCAAGAGGATGTATTTAATTTTTTTTTCTACCAGGGTGAAAAACGTTTTCTAGTAGTTGGCATAAGGCTATTTTATAAGATTCGGATAGTCTTCTTCAGGTTGTCTTATAGCTGATTATTTAAACTGAATTCAATTCTATGTGGGAAAATTAATGCAGTGACACACTGTAAAAGAGTGGCCCGCCAAAATGAATAAAAGAAAAAGAAATTTACGCAATGTTGGCGTCTCCAGTGGCTGGAGGGTTAACACTGCTGTGTACTAACCCTATTGGATTCGCTCACATCAGTGTTAACCTATGGAGAAAATGTGTCCAAGGATTGCCTACTTGGATTTAATGATTCTTTTTTTAATTGTACCCAGTAATAGAGAAAGAAACTTTACACCTTAGGGTATTTTTCGTTTAAAAAAGAATGCAAATAATATTTTTAAATTAAAATTATTTGGGGGGAAATATCTGGTATAGTGTGTTTTAAACGTTCCTAAATTCCTTTGGTGGACGAAATTTTTAAAGTGAATCCTGTTACAAGGTGCAGAAAGGTTCAGGCTGTCTGAAAATACAATTTTTATTGGATTATCGGCATTTATGTAACTGTAAATAGCAGACAAATTTTCTCCAAAGGTTAACACTGAGGTGAACGAATCCAATAGGGTTAGTACATGACAGCCTAATCCAAGAAAACGAAAACGTGCTTTTTTCGAGTATTTTACGTCCCGCACCCTCTTGCACTGTTTGATTGCTCATCATGGTGGTTTGCGTGTAACTAAAAAAAATTAATCCTTTTAAATTTTATTTTATCTTTCAAAATCAGTCAAACCAGTGAATATCCTCGTAAGTTCTCCTGCAATACGAAGGCTCTAAAACACAGCGCTGCCATAATAGATCCCTGGATATAACAATTAACAATGCCTAATTATCATACTCTTCTCATTTCAATGGAACCTCAAAATTCACAATACACTTCATAGGGTATTAAGCCAGTTTTGAAGGCCACACAATGCTCCTGGCCACAGAATTACAGCAGCAATGAAACAGTTTAATACAGTTTCCAACCCTACTCCATAAAAACGGTACTTAATTTATTCAAAAGCTTCTGCGGTAGAGCAAAAGAGGCTTAAATGTTTCCTGCAGTAGTGTATCGGTGGGTATTGTTGATGCAATTCGTTCGATTGGCAGTTCAGACCCGAACCCAGCTGGAATTTGCCACGGAGGTGAGCTTTGATACGGATTAAGCTCCGGACTCTTATATGCCTGGCTTAGAGCCTTGATTGGCTGAGTTTATAGGCCTCAATCAGGTGGCTGGGCTCAGGGGGATACAAAAGAATACTGATCACACATAGCATTGAAGAGGGTAGATGGTGATCTGTAATCTCTCTCCTTATTTTTTTTTTCCACCCTGGTTTTAAAACAATAATAGTTAGTTACGAGCAGAGCCGGGGAGACCAACTGTGGCAAGTTTTGAAAATGGTGCCTTTGCAAATTTTTGGAGAGACTCATAAGGCTGCTGTGTATTAACCCTCTTTGAATCGCTCACCTCAGTGTTAACCTATGGAGAAAATATGTTCAAGGATTGCCGACTTGGATTTAAGGATTTTTTTAAAAAAGAAATTGTACTGCGTAATAGAGAAAGAAATTTCACATCTTGGGGCATTATTCGTTTTTAAAAAAATGTAAATAATATTTTTAAATTTAAATTATTCGGAAAAAAATCTGGTATAGTGTTTTTTAACCTTTAGGGATCATTTTTCCAATTATCTCTTTAGCACGGGAAATTTCCTAACCCCTTTGTAAGAACGGCCATTAAGGGGTTTATATATATATATATATATATATATATATATATATATATATATATATATATATATATACAGTTGAACCCCGTTACAACGAACTTCAAGGGACCAAGGGTTTTGATCGTTATATCCGGTGGTTCGCTATATCTGAGCCGTTAAGAAAAATGTTAGAGTTCACAAAATGTATAACTCATTAGTTGCTGTGTGTTTTCAATAATGATCTATTAAAAGTTATAAAATCTATTAAAAATGATCATTAATGAATTAAATTGACTAAAATCGATTACATTAAACTGACACAATACTAATTAAATTAACTAAAAATGAAGACAAATGGAAATAAATTCCTTTTACTTTTAATTTTTGCTCACTGTTTTGATACAGAAATAATTGGTAATCTTATGTTGACGTGATGCCGATTTCTAAAACATTTTATGAATTTCTTTGTCCAATGCATCAAATGACTCCAACACTCTTCCACTGTGCCTATAGGCAGAAACTTATTAATTACATGCATCGCTGCTGTAGCATCTGAGATGGTGGGGATTTTGTCATTTATGTGTTCCTCTTCACCAGCATCTGATGAATAATCCTCAATTTCAGAATGATTCATTTTAATTTCTTGCTCAATAACTTCATCAGTCGGAATTTCACGTATAATGACTTCATCGTCACATGTTTCGAACAATTGCATGACGCAATCTCAGAATGATGAAATTTTGTGCTTTTCTACCCGCATCGTGATAGGTAAATCATCATCATCATCTTCAACACTCTTTGCTTCTTCATTCGTTGTATCTTCAACATTCTTAAAAAGTTTAAAAATAATAAAAAAATCAGTTTTCGACTGAAAAAAGGGTTCGTTATAGCCGATTCTAAGATTCGGGGGTTCGCTATAAAAGGATAAATTAGCATTAAATACAATAGGAAAACGGTGGGACCAAATTTTTCGTTCGTTATATCCGTGAGTTCGTTATATACCGAGTTCGCTATAACGGGATTCGACTGTATATATATATATATATATATATATATATATATATATATATATATATATATATATATATATATATATAAGTATGTATGTCTAGACCAGCTTCCCGTATCACAAAAAGAAAGAAGAATTTATCGAAAAGAAAGTCATTGAGAAATAAATTATTTGACATTATCGCAATTGTTCAGTATCAGCTTTGATACGATAGAAATAAACCATCATCCTTCCCTTATTTAACATTCACTCTTGAACGCCAGTAGATCCATCAATAATTGTACTACTCCCTTTCAGAGAAAAGAAAAGTCAATTTATTGATTTAAACACAAGTTGGAGCTATACATCATAATTCTAAGTGACAGTTACTGAACAATATTATCAGTCAAATTCTTAATTATAATGTACTTCTGAAGAACATGCTGCTGTGCGGATTTTTTTTTTCTAGTCAGACTACCCCTTTTCTCAATGATTTGCTAATTTCCTGTCTCTTTTCACTCTTAGTTCCAGTTCATAAGAAAGGGACCGTTTAAAAGGATGCAAAATTAGTTTAGATCATAAGGGATTTTTTTAAAAATACAGCTTGTTTAAACTAAAAATACTAGTTTATTCTCATGACTAACATTCCGTATTCAAAGTTACTTAACATTTACAAAATCTATATCTATAAAACAGTTCCGTAACTGACTGACTGACAGACAAATAACGCACAGACCAAACATGGCGATTCTTCTTATCGTATAGGATGCACTAAGAAAGATTTTTGAAAATTCTTAGATTTTTTTAAAATTAAATTTTTAAGCTGTTTTTGTAACATTCTTTAAAGGTTGCCTTTAAAATAATAATCTGAGGGTTATAAAATTTACATCATGAGAAAGATCATAAAAATTCCTTTAAAATGAAATCTTTTTCGAATCTTTACCTCCATTTTCTGATTTTTGGTGAATTTTAAAATATTAATTTTTAGAATTTAATTTATTAAATGCTGATCACAAGGTTTCTTTTCTTTTTTGATACTTTAAACTAATTTTGCGTCACGTGCATTACAACGAAATAAATTGACAGTGTTTTTTTCTTTCTAATGCGGCAGACGATTGGACATTATCCAAAAAAATATTAAAATACAGTAAAAGAAAAATGTTCCTCAAACTGTACTATATTAACTGTACTATATTCTTTAGTATGTTCTAATAGATTTAATTTCAATATTTTCTTCTATATCATTTTGTCTATAAAAATATCCATTATGATTTTTTTATAAATATATTCTTTTTGGCATTAATTGCATACATTGACCGTTGTATTTATTATAAATATATATATATATATATATATATATTTGGCATTAACTGCATATATTGACCGTTGTATTTAATTTGAATATACTCCGTAGCGAAGCACGGGTATTCAGCTAGTAAAGCATAGTAATTAGATAAAAGGTTCAATCTCAGAAAAAAATTCATGATCATTATTTCCCACGATATTTTATGTACAGAGAAACGGTTTCCTTAGACTTCATACACTTACTGAACTGAACTCTAACACAGTAACTTTCCAAAACAGGAGCTCCTCACTTCTTAAACCATCCACTTGACATCAATTGTTCGAAGCTGTCAACACCACTCCAGAAATCTCGCTATCGAAATGATTGGTAAACTGCTTTGCAAGTGAGCAGAGAGAATACACCTCAACCCTTGAGCATCCAAAAAGAACAACGAAGCGTAAAATCCAGAAAAAAGATGGCGGCGAGCGGAGATTTTATTATTACCTTCATTGGACCCTTTTGGAACATCTGTCAAAGTCCGAGGGGTGGAAATTCATGTTCGTTTTATGTCCAGTTGTTATTCTCGTGACCCAGGGAGCAAGGAGGTAACTCTTTCATGTTCCTCAAACGCAAGTTCGCCATAATCGTGAATGCGCCTGGAACTCGTTGACAGGTATATTGGTTACGCTTTTGCGCCGGACAATGTGCATTCAGAAGCACTTTTTAGAGAGATGTTGCGGTTTCCTGCACTTATCCGGCACTTTCACTGATCCTTGGCGACCAGAATTTCCCACAAACACGTTATCTGAATCAATATATTTCTGAAAAAGTTGAGGATCTGAAGATTCGGAGACCAAGGGAGATAACAATCAAAATACTGTCTTATCTTTAGTTTTGATTTTTATCGAGTGTTTGTAAAAATCAATAGGCTGATGGACATAGATTGCGGATTTGCTAAGCATTGTCATATTGAAAGTGTTTTCCGTTTGAATATTTGTCAACCACTCAGAAACCACCGTTTCCTTTTTGACAGGATGCAGTCCAAAATACGGGCAGAAATTAAGACTGTCTGTTTGCAAGAACCTTCCACAATGGCACGCTTTTGAATTGTTTGGCTATTTTTGAATTCGGACAGTTTAGTGTTCAATAGTAACCTCCCAATAACACATTGCACAGAGTCCTCGTGCATTGACAAGCGTACATATCTGTTTGTTTATAGATATACATCATAGGCCCTGCCTGTTTTTACGTAGCATAGTAAGAAGAGGCTTGTATACATACACAAAATTATAGATATAGCTATGGATATAGCTTCCATTGAGACTCCATTGCACCGGATTAGACCTGACATAGCAACAGAGGCCTCCCGGGTGAAACCATGGCTTGTATATCTGAATCAATATATTTATATCTGAATCAATGTATTATAGATATACCTTGTAATCACTATCCGTGTTACTTAAGGCTGCTTTAAGGTATACTAATCCTATTGAATTCGCTCACCTCCATGTTAACTAACCTATGGAGAAAATGTATCCAAGGATTGCCGACTTGGATTTAAAGATTTTTTTTTTTTTAAAGTGGAAAGAAATTTTATACATTGGGGCATTTTTCGTTTTAAACAAAATGCAAATAATATTTTTAATTTAAATTATTCGGGGAAAAAAATCTGATGTAGTAGTTTTTAAACGCTCATCAATTCCTTTGGTGGAGTAAATTTATAAAATGAATCATGCTGAAAGGTTCAGAAAAGTTCAAGCTATCTGAAAATGACATTTTTATTGGATTAGCAGCATTTATGTAGCTGTAAGTAAAGACACATTTTCTCCATAGGTTAACATTGAGGTGAGAGAACCCAATAGTATTAGTACACAACAACCTTAATACACGGACGAAATTCACTTACATGAAAAGTCACAAAGCATACAAAATCCAAAGAGATATCTTTATGCCATATAGAAGCTGTTCTTAATACAGCTGAAGTTTAAAATGGACGGTATTCAGTGTAAACGTTTGAAAAGCGAATAACAGAATCATGATTTTAATAATACGATTGGTAAACTTCAGACAGATATGATCATTCAAAAATACATCATGCTGAAAAAAGATATTAATTTAATTTCATGACTTAATATTTAAATTTAATTTCAAGAAAAACCATAGAAGTGCTTCAAAATTTTGAATATTTTTCAGAAATTGGACGTTTGTTTAAAAATTTACATCTATATATATAAAACAGTTCCGTGACTGACTGACAGATAACGCACAGAACAAACCGCAACACCTAAAGGGCTGAAATTTTACATGGCGATTCTTCTTATAGTGTAGGGGTGCACTAAGAAAGATTTTTGTAAAATTCTTCTAAGATTTTTTAAAATTTAATTTTTAAGCTGTGTTTGTAACTTTTTTAAAGTTTGCACCAAAAATAATAGTTTGAGGGTTATAAAATTTATATCACGAGAAATAATCATAAAAATTCCTTTAAAATGAAATTTTTTCGAATCTTTACCTCCATTTTCTGATTTTTGGTGAATTTTTAAAGATTAATTTTTAGAATTTAATTTATTAAATGCTGATCATGAGATTTCTTTTCTTTTTGTGATACTTTAAATTAATTTTGCGTCACGTGCATAACAACGAAATAAATTGACAAAAAAATTATTAAATTCAGTAAAAGATAAAATTTAACCACTAGACTAATTGAGATGGAAGCTTTATAAGAATTTAATTCAAATTAGTATGTTTTATGGATATTAAATTTAACCTATATATAAAACTGCAATTTCCCCTCAAAGTATGCTTCGCCATGACGATAAATAAGTCAAACTTTAAAATACGCTGGCGTAGATTTAAGAGAAAATTGTTTCTCCTACGGTCAGTTTTACGTAGCTTGCTCACGCGTAAGTTTGCGGACGAGCCTGGTAATATTAGTTCCGCCCAATGAAGAAACAAACAATATTGTTTATAAAGAAATCCTCTAAAAAGCAATTTCATTATTTTTTCATCGTAATTATCCTAAAATGTGCTCCGTAGCGAAGCACGGGTATTCAGCTAGTCAAAAATAAAAGGTTTACAACAACTCATATTTTACGCCAAAATAATGTTATTCTTTGGTATGCTTTCTAAATATGTTATAACAATGAAATTCTTCTAAAAATTCAGTAGTCTATATATATAAAACTGTTCCGTAACTGACTGACTGACTGACTCACTGACTGACATACAACGCACAGACCAAACCGCTGGACCTAAAGGGCTGAAATTTTGCATGGCGATTCTTCTTATAGTGCAGGGGTGCACTAAGAAAGATTTTCGAAAAATTCTTCTTAGATTTTTTTAAATTAAATTTTTAAGCTTTTTTAGTAACTTATTTTGAGTTTGCATTTAAAATAATAATTTGAGGATTATAAAATTTACATCACGAGAAAGATCATAAAAAATCCTTTAAAATGAGCTCTTTTTCGAATATTTACCTCCATTTTCTGATTTTTGATGAATTTTTAAAGATTAATTTTTAGAATATTAATTTTTAGAATTTAATTTATTAAATGCTGATCACGTGATTTCTTTTTCTGGTACTTTAAATACATTTATCGTCACGTGCATAACAACTAAATAGACAAAAAAAGAACATTTTTTTTTTCATTCTAATGCGGCAGACGATTGGACATTATCCAAAAAAATATTAAAATACAATAAAAGATATCATGTTCCTCAAACTCTACTATATTAACTGTACTATATTATTTAGTAAGTCCTATTTCATTTAATTGGAATATTTTCTTCTACATTATTTTGTCTATAAAAATATCCCTTACGATTTTTTTATAAATATATATATATATTTTTATATCAATCGTATACGTTGATCGTCGTATTTATTATATATATATATATATATATATATATATATATATATTGGCATTAATTGCATACATTGACCGTTGTATTTAATTTGAATGTACTCCGTAGCGAAGTGCGGGTTTTCAGCTAGTTATCTTATATAGAAAAATATTATACCGGACATTAATTATGAGTATCTTTCATCTAAATATCATAAAATTTATTAACCTTTGGGAGGGATATAGACAACCAAAAAGCCGATTTTTTTTTTTCACATCAATGGAAGATAGCTCGATGGGAATTCGAAGGTATCAAGGTTAACCCTGATTCGATCCTGTATGTGGGCAGTTGGTCGTCGGTGTGTTTCAAAACCGGTGGATAGAGCGGTAACGAATAATAATACAAACATGTGACAAATTCAAGGTATAAAAAAATTCAATATCACAGTGTATTTGAGGGGACAGTGTACCTTCAAACCTAACTTTTTTTGTTTTAAATGGATTTGCTTGAAATTTGAATATGTGATTAGTACCATAGATACGTAAAAGTGGTTAAAACATAAAGATGAAATATTAATAATTTATGAATTATGAATTATTAATTATATAAAAAATTGGCCTCATTAAAAATGGTCCAGGCGCAGTTCTTTTGCATATAATATGGTAATTTTTATTTACGGGATACCTTATAGAACTGACAATGAAACTTATTGCTTAGTTTAAGCATTCATTAAAAATATAAAGAGAAAAAAACAATAATAGTGAAAACTCCCTTTTTATTACGCAAAATACCTATAAATCATCTTTTCAAGTACAAAATTTAGAATTTATGAGCTACGAAGCAAAATTTTTTCAATAAGATTTATTTAATATACAGTTAAGTATATAAAACTTAAATTTCAAAGCAATGCGGTAATTAGAAATGCGCCTGGAGCAGTTTGAATATTCGTATGACCTGGAAATTTTTATTTTCAGAAAAACACATTTAAAGTTATTGCCATTAGTAACCACATAATATCTAAATTAAATACAAATGCCTATAACTAGGAAAGTAATCACAGAAATTAAAAATTATTTTTGCAACACATTCCTACTCGTCCGTAGTTTCACAATTCAATAAAATAAAAAAATCGGATTTTTGGACAAATTTCACAGTTTGAAAGTCCACTGTCCCCTTATCCCGGATTCGATCTGTATCTGGGCAGTTGGTCGTCGCTATGTTTCAAAACCAGTGGATAGAGCGGTAACGAATAGTAAGACAAACATGCGACTAATTCAAGGTATAAAAAAATTCAATATCACGGTGTGTTTAAAGAAATTGAACAAAATAACGTAAGTTAATAAATGTGTTCATGTTCAACATTCCGAGTCATTGGACTTATGAAAGTAGATGAAGAGTGTGAAGAGCAGTACTTTAGAAGATGATATAGTTTAAAATGATCGGATAACTTAGTGGGAAAAATTCTGAGATACGAGTTCGGTAATTTGTCCTGTGAAAATCATTTGTACGCCTGTCAAACTGGAGGAACTTCCTAAGAAATCTTAAATATATATACGAAATCTCACTTTTTAGTCCATAAAATTTGATTCATATTTTGAATATCACCATCGGTGATATCTAGGGATACGTAATTTTCGTATTTACGAAATAAATGCGAATAAATGCGAAATTTGCCGATATGAGCGAAAAAAATGCGAAAATTATTTTTTTTTACTACTTTTCGGCGAAAACTCGGTGATAAACGGATTTTTAAGCAAAATTAGGTAATAATTTATTAACATATTTGCTTATCAAAGACCATTCACGGTCTTTAACTGAGAGATCTCACTCTCGAAATTTGCTTATTACTTATTGCTAAAGACTTAAGGAAGAGAATGTGGAGACTACCAGTACAATGTTAGCTTTTGACTGAGAATTTTGATACTTACCTAACCAAGTAAGTAAAATTATGATTTTTTAAAAAATAAATGCGAAATTTTTGAATTTATATATATATACATACATACATACACACACACACACATACACACACACACACACACACGCACACACACACACACACACACACACACACACACATATATATATATATATATATATATATATATACACAGTACAAATCGTTTATAAGAACATCCAGGGGACTTTAAAAACTGGTTCTTATAATCGATAGTTTTTATATCCGATAGATAACTTACAACTGCTGGAAATACCAAATTAATTGTCACATAATTTCTATTTACACCTGAAACATGACGTTAAAAAAATGGTTAAAAGGTTGAAGTCCAATCAAGGAAAAACACACTGCTCATTTTGTTTTTGTTTTTTTTAATATAAAAATATTTTTCGGTTATCGCGACAAGTTCTTTAACAGCTTTTATTTATCGCATCTTTCACAAAATCGTCATTGCAAGCTAAAAATTTATTTAAAGTATTGATTGCCGAAAACATTTCTTTTAAACTCGGACAAGGAAACTCGTTCAAAAGATCTTCTGAACTGGCACTGTCGTCAATATCATCATCTCTGTCAGAAATCTCTGCATTTACGCCTGCAACAATATCTTCATCCGTTACATTCCCAGGAGTTGCAAGAGCCAAATCTATGTATTCCTGAAGCGAATCTTGTTCAATTGGCAAATCTCGAACCCAGTCTTGAAGCGTTTCATCTCTAGCGTCTTGAGTTTAAAAATGGGAGGATTTTGAACCCTAAGAAAACCAGCAGGCAGGAAACAGTTCGATTTTTTTTTTAATTGAAGATTTCATGGTCTTCATAACCTTCTCTTAACGTAGTGAAAACGGTTTTAAGCAAGTTATCAGAAACTCCTGGTGACACGGTGGCCAGGAGATGGCCGAATGGCTAGGGCGCTGCAATTGGGTTCAGATCCTGTGGGTTCGAGTCCCACTGTTGGCATGGCTGTGTGTAGCCGTTTGGAATCGGATTTAAACTGTAGGTCCTGGTCTAATTAGCCCTCGTGTAGCAAAAAGTTGACCATAGCGTTCCAAACCAAACCAAACCTGGTGGCACGCCCTTCGATTCTCCCGAACACAATGGAATGCCTCTCCCGAAATCTCTGGATCCACGAAGTTGAACAAACGAAATAATGTTTTTAAAGAGCTTCGCAAATTCATTTGCTTTCACTTGCAAAATCGGTCCGATTAGGGAAATGTTGGCACACCTTTGAATTTTAAACCAATGCAAAAGGGCTTGTTCTATGTCAGCATGTGGACTTTTTCGAAGTTTCTTAATTTTAGTCCGTTTTTTTTAGATAAAAATTTGATAAAATGGTTGAAGAACAACGCGCTGCTACTTCCCAATTAACATGTTCTTATTAGCGATTTATTTTTCCAGGAGCAAATTAATTTTTAGGCTATGTTCTAAAGACAATAGGATTAAGCATATTTTAGACTTGAAAGCTGTGCTAACATGGAATAATTACCCCGAAAGTCTATCCAAAAACATAATTGGTTGTTTTTGCTTTAATGAATAGTTTGTTCTGTTGCATTAAATATGTTAAACATAACAATAAGATAAAATAGAAAAAATAACTACTAAAATTAAAAATAAAAATAAAAATCATAAGTAAAAATAAAAATAATAATAAAAATAACTCTTAGTAGTAAAAATAATAAAAAACTAAATTATTAAGGGTATAATAGTCCTAAAATAATGTAACCTAAGTAAGTCTGTAACTGAGAATCCATTACCTCCATGGTTGCAAGTTTTGTGACTTCAGTCATCTTGCGGTTACAAGTTCTTAACTTCCACTCTGTCTAGCGCCAGGCTTGATGTTCTTTGGTTAAGTACTTTTATTCAATCTTTATTCAATTATTAATCAATTCTTCTGTTTTTCATGGATTGTACGGTGTGTGAGTGTGTTTATTGTATAGATCATACTCATCGGAAACAATCCATTGGTTTTTAGACAGCATTGACACCGCTGATGAAGAAATGCTGTCTAAAACCTCTTTCACACTTTTCTTATCATGTTATTTGTTCCTGGCTGCAAGTAGCTTTAGAGCTATTACTGGTTTTCTCTTTCATCTTATTCTTATATATATATATATATATATATATATATATATATATATATATATATATATATATATATATATATTTGCGAATACATGCACAATTTTATATACTGTAATTTTTTTTTGCGAACTTTCGATATTTTTTATGCGAAATTTACGTACCCCTAGTGATATCCAAAATATGCATCAAATAAACATAATATAAATTAAAATACTTTTAATTTATTTTTTACAATTTAGAGGTCTCTAAGTTGAAATATATCTGGCGTATTCAAGATATTTTACTCTATTTGATTGACCTGTTAACGAACTGTACTTTCGGAAACTACTGAGAAATGCTTTGAACGGCGTTTTCGTTTCTTGAAAACCATTTCTTCGCCCGGATGTACCTGAACCACAAAAAAAAAAGTTTCCCTTGACTCATTGGATTAAGTATTCTATTTTTATGGAGTGCTAGATAAAACTCGGAGGTGTTACAATTTTACGGCGCTAACTCCTCGCGTTTACGGCGTGTTTCACTGCCATCCGGGTAATGCACCGCGCAGGTGTGATGGGCCCATAAAGTTCTCTTCGCGTTGCCAAAGACATTAAACTTAACTATCACCGCTCCGGGGTAAAAAAGAAATTAAATGAGCTAGGGACCAAAGATTAAAAGTCTGTACAAAAGAGAGGGTGGATAGAAGGGGGGAGGGGAATGCTCCGCCGGGGGTGGGCTAAATGGAACACGGGGGTGTTCGTGTAAAGTGCAATGAAGGGGACAGGCCCTGGGTGCTTTTTCTGTTTCGCGGCCATTGACGGTATCCACTGGAGCGTGGTAGGGCCTAACTTGTTGGCTTTCGTGGTGCCGGGGAGTGCGTTTGGCTTGTTGCGAAAGAGTGGGATAGAACTGTGACTAGTTGCGAGATAAGGCTCAGAATTGAAAACTTCGCTAAAATATGTCAAATTTTAGATTTTGCAGAATTTCCGCTTCATAAATTATTCATTGGATGAAAATCATAGAGGAATTTTTTAAAAGATTTTTTTTTTAGTTCTAAAATTCTGGCATCTGGTTGTAAAATCTCCAGTATGAGCTAAATGATTGTTCATCTATACTTATATATAAAGAGAGAGCGATTTTATACGTGGAGGGTAATCTTCAGATCCACTGTACCTATTTGAAAAATTCTTTCACTGTTTGAAAGGTACATTATTCCAGATGGACATAGGCTATATATTATGTATATCTGATCAGTAGAAATAAAGTTAGGGGCTTAATCCTAACAATCTCCATTGTTACCGCTACTGTCCTCTACCGCTTTTTGTGCCGAAGTCTTCAACGATCTTTAGCGTGGTGCTATCTATACTTATACAGAGGCTGTTCACACATTTTTTAGACGATGTATATTGTATTCACAAAACTAAATTGCATAACATTCTTGTGTTTTAAATGTTCTGTTTGACATCCCTTATTCTGAACTATCTTTCGACACCGCAATTTCCAGGATAATAATGCCTTTTGAAGTGTCAGAAGAGGTATTCTATCCCATTCCTCCTGAACAGCTTTCCAGAGTCCTGTAAGGGTTTTGGGACGACGTTTTGATAATGCAGATTTTAAAAGTCCGAAAGCACAAAAATCCATAGGTGATACATCGGGAGATTTAGTAGGGATATCACTGAAGGGTATGGCCTTGATACCAGTTTTTTGCTCCATTTCTTTTAGGAAATTTACAGTGTATTTTGATGTGTGACTGCTAGCTTTGTCCTGATGGAGTTTCACAGATTGTTGCCACTGTGGGTAAAGCGATGGTATCTCATTCAGAAAAATTGGCGATAAAATATGTTCCTGATAGTATTTGGAGTTAATCTTGACATTTTTTTCCACTCTCTTTATTTTTAACTTGCCATTATAAGAAAAACCAGCAACAATCATGAATCCCTTAGAAAAACTTTCTTTCGATTCTTTGAACCATGTACTTAAATTTTTTTCTTCCCTTTTATGATAATAAATGGCTCTTTTTTTGTTGCAATCATTTAAATACACCCATGATTCATCTATTGTGACAATTGTTTTCCATTTTTCTTTGGATAAGTGTTTCTCACATAGAATTCTGCAGCGTGTCCTGCGTTCAGCGATATGATTTGGAAGAAGACGATACACATTGCGTTTTTTCGCTTTCTTAAGATTTAAGTCAACGTTTATCATTTTGTTTACAGTGGACACCGAGCATTTTAATGATTTTGCAAGTGTCCTTTGACTAGGGGGATTTTCTTTTAACATTAAACAACGTACCTTTGCAATAGTCGAAGATGTCCGTTTTTTCCTTGGATACTTGTTTGGAACTTTTGTCCCACTTGAGGCTCCAATTTGACGTTTTTTTTCCTTTCTTGTTGACGATATTACCTATCGACGCTTTAGATATCACAAAACCATGACTCTCACATCGTTTATGGATAACGCAGTATGCATATTTCTCTTCGGAAAGAACATAAATGTAGCCTTCGAACCACTGCTTTGTTAAAAACGCCATTTTGAATAAAATCAAAACTTTCAAGCCGCAGACGATAATTTTGACTTTTAAAAACATAGTACAATTGCAATTATTTCTTTTGCAGCAAACGATTTTTTATTACCGCTTACCAAAATCGTCTAAAAAATGTGCGAACAGCCTCTGTATATAAAGAGAGAGCGATTTTGTACGTGGAGGGTAATCTTCAGAACCACTGTACCTATTTGAAAAATTCTTTCACTGTTTGAAAGGTACATTATTCCAGATGGACATAGGCTATATATTATGTATATCTGATGAGTAGAAATAAAGTTAGGGGCTTAATCCTAACAACCTCCATTGTTTCCGCTACTGTCTTCTACCGCTTTTTGTTCCGAAGATTTCAACGATCCTTATCGTGGTGCTATCGCGGTGGGCTTCTGTTCTGACGCTAGCGGTTCGAATCTAGTCGTTCTCCGGCACGCCTTTTTCTTTAAAAAATTTTTTTTTAATTATTAACTAACATAAAATTAATTTAAGGTATTATTTAGGTTATTATTAAGGTAAAAAAGATTTACAATTTATTGGCTATCAACTGGAAATTTATTGGTATAATTATTTTGTTCAACCCGGACAAAGTCGGGACGGGCCGCTAGTACCTTATAAAAATCTAAAACCTCGTTATGTGACAAGTAATATTGATGTGTTTATTAAATTTTAGCACACAATAACATCTTTTGATAAACTCTATAGGCTATTTTGTGCTCTTTATAGAATTTTTTTACTTTATTTCTCAATACCGCATCAAAATATACAAGATACGTCCATTAAGGGGGTCCAGGACACAAAATTGTTCGAATTTTCGAAAAAAAATTTATTGCATTAAATTTTTTTTTGTTGTTTTACGCTTAAAATGACGTTTAAATCATGTTTCTATCTTGATTAGAACAGGATAAATTATTATTTTTTTTTTCTTTTGCAACATTCTAATAGTAGCCAATCGTTGTTAAACCCGTAAGTGCGTTTGTATGCATGATGGGTTTTTTCCCCATTTCTCGTCTTTAAATTGTTATAAGTCAAGAACCGTTAAAAATAAATGATTGAAACTTGAAACATGTCTTTTTCAACTATTTTATTTTAATTTTAATTCAGCAAATTTGAAAAAAATATTTACTTTTGAAAATATGATTTTTTAAAAATAAGTTACATAATTTTTTTTGTAATTTTTAATCTAAATATTTTAAATTTCTTTAAAAAATAATATTTCAAAAAATGCTGAATCAGAATTAAAACTTATATATTTCTGTTTAATTAAATGGAAAAATTTTGAAATTCGACCAATAATATTTCGAGTATTTTAAATTACCTCCCTTTTATTAAAAATTTTAAATTTCAAAATTTTTTAAAAACTTTTTGAAAAATTTTATGATGTGATTTTGTTTACAAATTATACGGTTGACCATCACAAAGAAATTCAAAATTTTAACTCAATAAATAAAATTTTTTTTAAAATGTGTCCCGGACCCCCTTAATTTTGGATAGACTAGCCCCAAAAACTGTAATATTTTGGGGACAAGGTTAAATTTGTAATAGGCTCTATAATTTTAAAAATATTTAAAATTCTTGAATGGAATAACACTTTGCTCTATGAATGTGCTATCTAATTATAGAAGGGGTTTTTAAAATAAACTTTTTTTTTTACTGACTTTAAAAATTCCAACATTTTATTTGTAGCTATTTCATCAGCAAATGAAAAGTACGTCCATCAAATTTCAGGATTGGTCCTTAAAAAGATTACAAGGCTCTATTATATCATATTCTTGAATGCAAGACCATTTTCTGTACAAAACTAATTTCTGATTATAAAAGCTGGCCTATAATTATCTGTTCCTCAATCTTTAAAAAACATTAAAATTTAAAATAGTCTTTAAAATTTTTAACGATTATTTTGTAGCATTTAAAGTATTTCGTTTATTCTTCATCAGCATCGAATCATAAATATAAGGTAGATCTATTAATTACCCGTACACTAGTCTTCTGCTTTGAAAAAAAAATTACAAATATATATTGTTTTAAAAATATTTAATATTCTTGATGTAATAGCTATTGACTGTATCAAACTGTTTTAACAATTATAAAAAGAGGTTTTTGTTTGTATAATCCAGTAATATACTTTTCATTTATAATTAAAAATAAATAGCTACAGACTTCCTCGAAGTAAAATTCATAAATTAATGGAGAAAAACGTCTTGACAATAAAAAAAGGATATTTTTCTGTTTTGATCTTTTTGGGGTATTTTGGTGGATAATAATTAAATTGCTGGTTTCTGTTTACTCAGCAAAGCTGCTAAGAAGAAAATATTTTGAATGCAATTTATAAAAATTTCCAGGGCTAAAAACTCTACTGTGGTTGACACATTACGATATCAGGAATTAGAATTTATTAATGAACAAGAGGGAAACCTGACACAAAATAGAACTCAAGTTTTCTGCAGTTAAGGCTACTGTGTACTAACCCTATTGGATTGGTACGCCTCAATGATTAGTAATGGAGGTTGTTTACCTATGGAGAAAATGTGTCCAAAGATTGCCGACTTGGATTGAAAGAATTTTGTTTTAAATTGTAATTCATAATAGAGAAAGAAATTTTTCCCCTTGGGGCATTTTTCGTTTTTTTTTAATGCAAATGGTATTTCAAATTTTAAATTATTTGGAGGAAAAAAATCTAGTGAAGTGTATTTTAAACGCTTATCAATTCCTGCGGCAGACGAAATTTATAAAATGAATCTTGTTGCAAGGGGCAGAAAAGTTCAGGTTATATGAAAATACTGTTTTTATTGGGTTATCAGCATTTATGTAGTTGTAAAGAGTGAACACATTTTCTCCATAGGTCAATATTGAGGTGAGCGAATCCAATAGGGTTAGTACACAACAGCCTTAATACAAACAGGTGAAATTGGTAGAGTTATCTCTTACTTATTGAATAGAGCATTTATTTTAATGTTTTTCAGTGTTTAAAAAATTGCAATAAATTTCGTGACTTAATAAAAAGGAAATGTCCAAGTATAGTTATTTGGCCCCATATAATCACTTACATTTGTGGTCACTAATGAATGCTTTAGCAGAATTTTAAAGACCATTAAACTTTTAATTGAAGAAAATTTGAAATATGGTTTATAACATACAGAATGAAGGAATTTTAGACTATCTTTAGAAAAAGCACTCTAATTTAGATGTTTCAATACCTATTTATGAAAGAATTATCTGAGGTGATTTAGAAATGATTTAGTTTAAGCAAGTTTTAAAGAAAAAGATTCATTCTAAACCCAATTGAAAACAACTAAATAAACAAATGCAGCATATTTAAGTTGCCTTTACTTTTACTAATAATGTTAAAAATTCTTGTAATTAGGCCATTATTTAATATTCACATAAAAAAATGTCATTGACTGATTAGTAATGGAGGTTTTAGAAAAGTAAATGCAGTACTAAACGATTCTTCTTAATCTCGATGAACAAAATTGGAAAAGTAAATGCGAAAATTTACGATATCTAAATAACGGCAAAAGGTAGAAATCAAATTACCCGTAAAAGTAATTAAGTTGAAACATACACCAGTCCTCAAAAACAATAAAGTGGTACAGGTAAAAATTAAATTATTTTAATAGTAATTTAAATTAATTTAAATTATTTAATAATACCTCAGATTGTTCATTAAAGCGTAAGAAATTTATCGGTACACGGTTTAATGCCAATAAGCCAACTATTTTAATTCAAAGCTAAACCCAAACAGTTCGAATTCGTAAGATTGCATTCTATGCAACAGTTTTATCTCATGTAGATGAAAAATGCATGCTTATTACTACTTTAGACAATTAGACATACTTATTACCCCTTTGGACTTTTAGACGTGGAATTAGAGGAATCAAATGACTTACTGAAAGTAAAATTCGTTATTATTCTACAATTAACAGATGTACACAATAATACTGAAAGATTTTCTTATCTAAAGTCTAACCGAATCGAACCAGATGATTGGGGTTAAAATTCATCGGAAGGAGGTCGATAGTTAGATATGATTGCTAATGTCCTAGATTCAGGGCGATGTTTTCTAGTAAATAGGTGGTTAAAATTCAAACGTTTCCTTCTATTGGAAGATATAAACAATTCCCTGAAATTTCGCTTGGAACTTGTTTAGTTTTTCCATAGTTTTCACCCGGCAGACGGAACAACAACGTAAATATTTTTAAATATTTTTTTAAAGCATTAAAATCGTAAAACAAAAAATCATTCACTGGCACAACAGAAAAAATATCCACGTAATGAATAATTTGGTGCGGAACAATACTCTACGTTTATAACGTTTTTATTATTCTGCTTTCCACCGAAACGGCTGAATCAGAAGACGTATTTGAAATTCTCTTACTTCACTGTTTTCATATTTTAAAGCTTTTAGA
Source organism: Dolomedes plantarius (assembly GCA_907164885.2). Classification (NCBI taxonomy): domain Eukaryota; kingdom Metazoa; phylum Arthropoda; class Arachnida; order Araneae; family Dolomedidae; genus Dolomedes; species Dolomedes plantarius. Next base: position 100,482,013 of record OU015490.1, read on the forward strand.
CGCTGAAAATTATTTTTCCCCCAAAAGTAAATGTTCAGCATTAATTTGAACACAACACATATTCAGATTATTGCAGAACATATAAGGTAGAAATAAGCATGGTCTTTTAAACACAAATTTTCCCAAATGATATACCCAACCTTTATATTTAAGTTGCTAAGCCGACTTTTTGGGCAGTCCGTGAGAGAAAACTACTGCATCAATTTACTTCATTTTGGTCTTAAACGAAAGACTGTAACCTGTAGATTTGTCAAATTTGGTTTTTGTAGCTGCAATTTCTATTAATGAGCAATAATTTACAATTAAAAATTGATTTCTGCGCATGCTCAGTGGCATGTTTAAATCTGTCTTTAGAAACTCTCTGTTTCTGCTCATGCTCAGTGACATGTTTTAATGATAAAAACGTTTATTTCGAGGAGTCTCTAGATCTCTCTCTGCCATTTTTATAATAATTATGTCTGTGAAATATAAGATTTAACCTGATGGAAATTTGCAATTTAAAGAAATATAATTTGCAATTTAAAGAAAATGCTTTCTGCGCTTGCTCAGTGACATTTTAAAATCTGGCTTTAGATACTAGGCAGGAGACTGCTTAAACACTTTAATTTTTTTTTGTACATTTTTATGATTTTCTACATTTGGCAATGATGTGTTGGGTATAATTTGTGTATTAGTACATTTATTTACTTTCTATCCCTCATGTTTTGACGGTTACCAACTAGTCTTATTTTAAAAACCCTATATACCCTATGTATAAAGTTTATGAATACTATATCTTCCTAAATTAATGTTCAGAATAAATATCAACTTGTTATATGTTGTAGCTCATTCGTTAACCAAAGCAAACATACAATTATTTAGCTACAAAATGTAACGTCAGATTCAATATTTTAATCCCTTAAAACTTAAAAATGAATTAAAACTGCCGTTGTATAAACGAATTAAGAGCAACTAAAAATATTTAGAAAAGCATACTAAAACTTTACTAAAACCTCAGCACTGATCAGTCCACCGGAATCATAAATACATCCGTTTAATTGTATCAATATGCTACAAAACTAGGAATCAGGACAGTCTACGCTATGATAAGAAATGTAATCTTACGACTTCAATTGTTTACAGTTTGCCTGTTCACTGATAAATTAATCTTTTTCACTTCGATTTTTCTAATTTGTTGAAAGCTTATTCGTGCTAACCGTGTGACAAGACCTAAAGGTATTTGTGTAATTCATCGCATGTAAAAAGAGAAATAGGAAATATAATAAATAAACTTGAATAGATTTAGTGGGTTACTAATTTTAGTATAGAGGTCTAAACTTGTCCAAATTATTCTGAACAAATTGTGACTAAATATATAACGATTTTACTGTAAAGATCCTAAATTGCAAATTATTTTAATCCAAATATAAAACTGTTTCGTTCAAGTGATGTTTTTGTAGCAATTTTTGTCTTTGTAACAATGTTACTCTAAAAATCCTAACATGCTAATTATTTTAATCCAAATCTTTTCAATAAAATTTTTTTCTTGTAGCAATTCTTCTCTTTGCAACAATTTTACCCTAAAGATCCTAACTTGCTAGTTATTTTAATCCAAATAAAAATCTTTTTCGCTCAAATTTTGTTCTTGTAGCAATTTTTGTCTTTGTAACAATTTTTCTCTAAAGATCTTAACGTGCTAATTATTTTAATCAAAATAACAATCTATTTCGATCAAGTTTTGCTCTTGCAGCAATTTTAGTCTTTGTAACAATTTTACTCCAAAGATCCTAAGGTGCTAATTATTTTAATCCAAATAACAATCTATTTCGATCAAGTTTTGTTATTGTAGCATTTTTTTTTTGTCTTTGTAACAATTTTACTCTATGGATCCTAACTTGCTAATTATTTTAATCCAAACAATCGATTTCGATCAAATTTTGTTCTTGTTGCAATTTTTGTCTTTGTAACAATTTTACTCTAAAGATCTTAACGTGCTAATTATTTTAATCAAAATAACAATCTATTTCGATCAAGTTTTGTTCTTGCAGCAATTTTAGTCTTTGTAACAATTTTACTCCAAAGATCCTAAGGTGCTAATTATTTTAATCCAAATAACAATCTATTTCGATCAAGTTTTGCTCTTGCAGCAATTTTAGTCTTTGTAACAATTTTACTCCAAAGATCCTAAGGTGCTAATTATTTTAATCCAAATAACAATCTATTTCGATCAAGTTTTGTTATTGTAGCATTTTTTTTTTTTGTCTTTGTAACAATTTTACTCTATGGATCCTAACTTGCTAATTATTTTAATCCAAACAATCGATTTCGATCAAATTTTGTTCTTGTTGCAATTTTTGTCTTTGTAACAATTTTACTCTAAAGATCCTAACTTGTTAATTAATTTAATCCAAATAACAATCGATTTCGATTGTAAAGTTTGTACGATTCGATTGTAAAGTTTGTTTCGATTGTTCTTATTTCCTACAATGCGGAGGCACTTGCCCTGAGACATTCGCACAATGCACAGCGGAAATTGTTGACTACTAATAGTTTTGTTCCTGTGCTTCATAAATTCTATGGTGATATAAAACTTAACTCATCTACTATCACAAAGAAGCGACCCTGCAACTGTTCCTTCCTCAATGAAGCACCTGGACCGGCGTATCCTTCGCTTCATCTCCCCATTCCGAGCCTTTTGTTAGACCACCCCCGAGCGAAACTTTCGCTGCAACATAACCACCACTCGACATTATAAAAAATAAAGGAGGGAAAAAGAACTTTTGTGTAATATGAATATCTGAGCGCGGCTGAATATGAAAAGGGTGAAACTGTACTTCTGTATCATATATGGTGGATATTGTTAGGTAATATGAGACGGAATTTTCAGCTTACCGGGGGTTTATTTCAGTCGCAGTTGGTCTGATTATTATAAAAGAAACTTGCGCAAGGTGACTCAGTTTAAAATAGTTAACTTTCAGCATGTTTTTTTAGTTTATTTCCCACCTTTCCAAATATAACTATTACGTCATTTATTTTATTGGAAACTAGCTGAATACCCGTACTTCGCTACGGAGTACATTCAAATTAAATACAACGGTCAATGTATGCAATTAATGCCAATATATATATATATATATATATATATATATATATATATATATATATATATATATATATATATATATATATATATATAATAAATACAACGATCAATGCATGCAATTAATGCCCCCCCCCAAAAAAAAAAAATATAAAAAAATCGTAACGGATATTTTTATAGTCAAAATAATGTAGAAGAAAATATTCAAATTAAATCTAATAGAACATATTAAAGAATATAGTACAGTTAATATAGTACGGTTTGAGGAACATATCTTTTAGTGTATTTTAATATTTTTTTGGATAATGTCCAATCGTCTGCCGCATTAGCAAGAAAAAAATTTTTTTTTTGTCCATTTCGTTGTTATGCACGTGACGCAAAATTAGTTTAAAGTATCACTAAAAGAAAAGAAACCACGTGACCAGCATTTAATAAATTAAATTCTAAAAATGAATCTTTAAAAATTCACCAAAAATCAGAAAATGGAGGTAAAGATTCGAAAACGATTTCATTTTAACGGAATTTTTATGATCTTTGTCGTGATACAAATTTTATAACCCTCAGATTATTATTTCAAAAGCAAACTTAAAATAAGTTACAAAAACAGCTTAAAAATGCAATTTTAAAAAATCTAAGAAGATTTTCAAAAATTTTTCTTAGTGCACCCCTACACTATATGAAGAATCGCCATGCAAAATTTCAGCCCTTTAAGTCCAGCAGTTTGGTGTGTGCGTTATATGTCAGTCAGTCAGTCAGTCAGTTACGGAGCTGTTTTATATATATATATATATATATATATATATATATATATAGATCAGTTTTGGGGAGAATGGGTGTCTTGACTTTACTGACGTAAAAACTATTTTTATGTGCTGTTACGTATAGTGTAGTTGGGCAAACAAATCAACTATTTTTAAAATTATAAAAGAAAAGTTTTTATTAGTCTCATGAAATACTCTCCCTGTGGACCTATGCCACACCCCATGCCACACACCAGGATGTGCTGCTAGTTTTAGGCTATGAATGGATGGAATTTTGAGATTTTTTTACCCGAAATAATGCCTTTGGGTTGACGAGATTTGATTTTATTGCTTGATAGGGATTAATGAAATTGCTTTTATGAAATATCTCAATTACTTTGTGGTTCGAAATTCTTTGCCTCCAGCCATTGACGCGGTGATCATCTGGAGATATAAACATAAGCCTATATCTCTAGTTTATCAGATACGTTGATGTCTACTTAACTGAATTTCATATTAACAAGTTATGAATACAAATATGATTGTCTGTGAGTTTTCATTTTCGAGTGTGTATATTTCTTACTAATTATGTATTATTTCTTTCTGGGAATAAATTTTCTTAATAATTTTCACATTTTAGCTTAGATTTTTAACCTCAGAATAGTTCACTTTTTGCGGCCTATGGAGTTGTTTTTGAAATATCCTCTGTTAAAAAATTGTCAGATTCCTGACCTAACTGACTTGCTGATAACAAACTTAAGCCCTGAGAAGGTATACGAAGGCATTTCAACAGCAAAACAGAGTTTATTTTCCTCTACCTGAGCTTAATACTAAAACAAATTTAGATGCAACATTTGGTTAACAAAATAAATTCGTACTCGGACTTCTCACTGCTTCACAAAGATTTACATTTCAGAAATCTTCCCACGCTCTAACTGCCACCATTTAATTCCCTCATTAGCCTCCCAGTTTTACTTTCTCACTGGCTTGATTTGCTTCGTAGATGGGCTGCCACAATAGCCAACGTTTATAATAAAACATTTGATTTTGGCTGTTTCACCCTCTCTCTGAAGACAGGTAAAAAGTCATCACATTTTTTGGATCACCACCTTACCGTATACGTCATTTTTGTTAACTAGCATCTACGTACCATTACTTTCGGTTCTAAGAGTAGAAAAGTTAAGGAGGTGCCTGTATAATCTGGCAGATTGGTAAGTGGACCTTAGAGAACTGGTTGGCGAAGATGAATTGATAATGCAATAGCTTACACCATTTTTCCTAACCAGCATCTACCGTACCATTACTTCCTGTTCTGAGAGTAGAGAGCAAAGTTAATGAGGTGCCTGTATAATCTGACAGATTAGTAAGCGGACCTTAGAGAACTGATTGGCAAAGAGGAATTGATAATGTAATAGCTTACACCATTTTTTCCTAACCAGCATCTACCGTATCATTACTTCCCGTTCATAAGAGAGCAAAGTTAATGAGGTTCCTATATAACCTGGCAGATTAGTAAGCGGACCTTAGAGAGCTGGTTGGCAAAAAGGAATTGATAATGTAATAGCTTACACCATTTTTCCTAACCAGCATCTACCGTACCATTTTTTCCCGTTCTGAGAGTAGAGAGCAAAGTTAATGAGGTGCCTGTATAATCTGGCAGATAAGTAAGTGGACCTTAAAGAAATGGTTGGCAAAGAGAAATTGATAATGTAATAGCTTAAATAACTTTTTCTGATTTTGTTAACATACTAGAGTATTAATTAGCATGGAAAATCGTTAATTCAGAGATTTTAATTGTTTTCTCAGAAATAATTTTCTCTGAAGATTAACATACACATCATAGTAACTTCTTAATGCGGTATTTTTTCTATATAAGCCACTCCCAAGAGAACTTCATTAAGGATGTCTTAACTATAAGTCTCGACCCGTGGGGGTTCTCGTTCTAAATTGAGGTGGCACCAGGAGGCGATGTTGGTTTGCTTATACCTTCGTAAGACAATGTGTCTGCCACGTTAGGAAAAAGATAATAAAACTATCGACCCCGGAAGAGATATGTTCCTTGAACTATCTGGTAGTTTCTTCCTTTATCTGTTGTTACAAAAATTATATTCTAACTGTACAAAATAACCTTTTCCAGAATATTTAGTACCCGCAACATCACTTCCCGCAGAAATTTCATCACATTAATTTCGATAAACATCCTTATTTATACGCGTTTGCGACATTTACGGCCCAAAACAAGCAGTATCCCCATGAATGAAATCCACGCCTCGCTGTCCCGCTTTCAAAGGCTCTTGTGATAGTTTGTTTGGGGGTTGTCTTCTACAAACAAAAAAACGCGGCACCATCCTCCGTTCCTTGAAGATCTAATTTATGGATGTTGACGAAAACCGAAGAACATCCAAAAAGCACAAAGATAGGGGGACGAGGGGGGCTCTGTATTCAAAGCTCTTTTGCGTGGCGTGGCCAATATATACACCCGACATAGAAGGGCGTGAGATTATCAAAAAAGGTAAAAACGATTATCGAATAAAAAAACTTTTTTTTTTCGGGTCCGCCGTTCCCCCTTTTTGGGGTGCGGTGGTAACCCCCTCGTCTTGAGAAAGGTAGGAGGATCCGAGAAAAACCGCATCGAACAGAGGTACAAAACCACAGGCTTGGCCATTATAGGAAGCAAAATAAGAAGATTTATGAGTAAATGCTGAGTTTTCCAGGATGTTTTGCTCAGCGATCCGTAGTGTGACCGCTGTCAAGAATATTGGTTTTGACTTAGGGGCGTTTCAAGAGCAGAGCCTCGTAGCGCGTACCGCAATTTTGATATAAAAGTGGTCAATATTTAGAATGAATACTTTGTGTATAGCTCGTTATGGTGGAATTTATGGAGAATTATTCAAGAGAGTACCTTTCATTCATTTTACATCAGTGCTTTGAGTATAGGACTGGAAATTCAGCTCGTCACAAGAACTGGATTATGCTTGTAAAATACAGAGGAGTCTCTATACAACGAACTTACCTTTACTGAAATCTTCATAATGTAACGAAAATTTCTGCAGTACCTTAATTCTCCGATGGCATTTTCATTTCAGTTAACTGACATCTTATGAAAAATAGTTTCTTTACAATTAAACTTTGTTCGGACGAATTAAAACGTAATCTTTTTATGCATATATATATATATATATGTGTGTGTGTGTGTGTGTGTGTGTGTGTGTGTGTGTGTGTGTTATCGTTGTTTCTAATCCTCTTGCATCCGAATTAAATTCAGATAAGTTCCACGGGATTATTGACTCGGGCAAAATCAATAACGAGAAGGGATTTTGTAATGAGATCTTCTCTGGTAAGGCCCAGACACTCCAAAATGGGTTCCGGGGATGCGTGCCGGACATGACGCTTAGTACAGAAGGAAAAGACTTTTCTTCCCCCTTTAAAAGAAAGGCATATATATATATATATATATATATATATATATATATATATATATATATATATATATATATATATATATATATATATATATATATATATATATATATATATATATATATATATAAGACACAGTTGAAAGTGAAAAACCAGTATATGCCCAGAACCACAAGAGCCAGGAACTAAAAACATGAAAAGATAAGTGAAAAATAGGTTTTTGACAGTATCTTTTCATCAGCGGTGTCGATACTGTCTAAAAACCAATGGATTGTTTGTAACAAGTATGAACTGAGCAATAAACATACTTAGACACCGTACAATCCATATGAAACAGAAGAAGAAATAACCAGTTGCTTATATATATATATATATATATATATGTATATATATACTAGCTGAAAACCCGTACTTCGCTATGGAGTACATTCAAATTAAATACAATGGTCAATGTATGCAATTAATGCCAAAAATATATATATATATATTTATAATAAATACGACGATCAATGTATACAACTGATGTAAATATATATATATATATATATATATATATATATATATATATATATATATATATATATATATATATATATAAATCATAAGGGATATTTTTAATGACAAAATAATGTAGAGGAAAATATTCAAATTAAATCTAATAGGACATACTAAAGAATATAGTACAGTTAATATAGTACAGTTTGAGGAACATATTTTTTATTGTACTTTAACATATTTTGGATAATGTCCAATTGTTTGCTGCATTAGCAAGAGAAAAAAAATATATTTTTGTCTATTTCGTTGTCATCACGTGACGATAAATTTATTTAAAGCACCAGAAAAAGGAATCACGTGATCAACATTTAATAAATTAAATTCTAAAAATTAATCTTTAAAAATTCACCAAAAATCAGAAAATGGAGGTAAAGATTCGAAAAAGATTTCATTTTAAAGGCATTTTTCTGATCTTTCTCGAGATATGAATTTTATAACCCTCAAATTATTATTTTAAATGCAAACTTAAAAAAAGTTACTAAAACAGATTAAAATTTTAATTTTAAAAAATCTAAGAAGAATTTTTCAAAAATCTTTCTTAGTGCACCCCTACACCATAAGAAGAATCGCCATGCAAAATTTCAGCCCTTTAGGTTCAGCGGTTTGGTCTGTGCGTTGTATGTCAGTCAGTGAGTCAGTTTCGGAACTGCTTTATACATGAGGCGTTGAAAGGCAAAGTGGTGTAAGTCACTTTTTTCATTTGGAGGCAAATATGTAATCTCCATGTTCAATTTATAGTGGAATTGTAAATAGTTATTATTTGCAATATTGTAATAATTGTTATGAATTATAATTTGTTCAATTTATGGTGGTATTTTTTGTAGTTTTTGCAGTTAAACTCTTTTGACTTCACCACTTGACTTACTGACTTACACCACTTTGGCTTTCACCGCCTCATATATAGATAAATATATGTAACTAAACTAACTATAGATTCTAATAAACAAGTCACGTGCTGTCACAAAGTCACAAAGTAGGTTAGTGTACAACCTGTTGTCTGCCTAGTCACTTCAGCAGTCTTTATACAAATTTTCATACATACATATACTTCCATTTTATGCAGTGTTTATACAAATTTTCATACATACATATACTTCCATTTTATGCAGTCTTTATACAAATTTTAGAACAAATTGCAAAATTTCAGGGTCGTCATTTTTTCAACAACTAAGTAAGAATGATTTCACTCAATGGAACTTTTTTTTTGTCCCAAACCCAAAAATCGTAAATCACCTTTACTTTCAGTTTAAGTGAAAGTAAAGATGCTAAAGATAAGTAAAAATTCCAAGCGTACAACGGTATATCTTGTACATTCTCCGAATTTTGAATAGGTTTGCTAACAACTTTGCGGTCACCTTTCTCCAGCACACAACTAACTTCAAACGGTTGACTGCTCTGCTGTTGAAAACGATGGAAAACATGAAATATATTGTAACACACTCTCGTTACAACACGCCCTTCTATTATCCTTCATTCCTCCTTCAGGCCTATCGCATGTACACCCTCACAATGCGTCAATTCGACAACCTAGCCCAGAACAGTGGAGACACGTTTACGGCTTCAGTGATCCTTGAAATGTCATGAAAAGCCACGGTCCCAAAACCTGACCAGAACTCACCAAGAGAACACCTCCTCTGGTTACACGCCTCATTGAGCTGAGTGATACTCGATGTCCAGCATGCATCCTGTACAAAACGGGGTCCTTCGACCGTTTCGAGTCAAATAATGCAGTAATTGTTGTGTGAAAGTGTGGCTCAAGTGAACGGATTCTGAATCGAAAGAATGTCTTGAACAAGATCCAGAATGTGATATAGTAGGTAACCATTTCGAGAGTCATATTTAGGTACAGACATTATCACTGAGTAAAGAAAAAAGGACATGTCAAACCATGGTTTGGCGAAATCAGTGAGATCAGTGGAGTTATTTAATTTCGTCGCTTTTTATTTAGCTATTTAAATTCACATTCAAGCGTAACGATGTAGTAAGTTAAAACTAGAGGGCTACACTTTATTTTTAACTTTTTAACTTAGAACTTTTTTATATATTTAATATCCATTTATCTATCTATCTATCTATATATATATATATATATATATATATATAACAGTTCCGTAACTGACTGACTCACTGACTGACATACAACGCACAGACAAAACTGCTGGACCTAAAGGGCTGAAATTTTGCATGGCGATTCTTCTTAGTGTACGGGTGCATTAAGAAAGATTTTTTGAAAAATTATTCTTAGATTTTTTAAAATTAAATTTTTAACCTGTTTTAGTAACTTTTTTTAAGTTTGCATTTTAAATAATAATTTGAGGGTTATAAAATTTATATCACGAGAAAGATCAGGAAAATCCCTTTAAAATTAAATCTTTTTCGAATCTTTCCCTCCATTTTCTGATTTTTGGTGAATTTTTAAAGATTAATTTTTACAATTTAATTTATTAAAGGCTGATCACGTGATTTTTTTTTCTGGTACTTTAAATAAATTTATCGTCAAGTGCATAACAACTAAATAGACAAAAAAAATATTTCTTTTTTCTTGCTAATGCGGCAGACGATTGGACATTATCCAAAAAAATATTAAAATACAATAAAAGATATTACGTTCCTCAAACTGCACTATATTAATTGTACTATATTCTTTAGTATTTCCTATTACATTTAATTTGAATATTTTCTTCGACATTAGTTTGTCTATAAAAATATCCCTTGCGATTTTTTATAAATATATTTTTTTTGTTTTTTTTACATCAATTGTATATATTGATCGTCGTATAAATAATATACATATATTTTTTTTTGTTTTTTTACATCAATTGTATACATTGATCGTCGTATAAATAATATACATAAATATACATATATTTATTTCTTTTGGCATTAATTGTATACATTGACCGTTGTATTTAATTTTAATTTACTCCGTAGCGAAGTGCGGGTTTTCAGCTAGTATATATATATATATATATATATATATATAAGATAAAGTTGAAAGAGAAAAACCAGTATGAGCACTAAAACTACTACAGCCAGGAACCAAAAACATGAAAAGATAAGATTGAAAGAGGTTTTAGACAATATCTCATCATCAGCGGTGTCAATACTGTCTAAAAACCAATGGATTGCTTCAGATAAGTATGATCTATACAATAAACATACTCATATATATATATATATATATATATATATATATATATATATACAGTCGAACCTCCATATATCGAAGTAGCAAATTGCCGGAAAAAAATTCGATACATAGAAATTTCGATATATAGAATTGAGCTTAGTTTTATCATAATTCTCCTTAAAAAATAATTAAAGCTAATTTTCGTATACGAAACTCCATTTCTAATTTATATGCGAATCCCATCAAATGAAAGTTAATAACTAAAAAATGAATTAATATGAAAGATTTATTGAGTACTACATACCTTTAAAAAAACAATTATCCAGACAGTGGTTACAATGATCACATTTACATTCTTTAAAAAAAAAAAACTACGAATATCTTGCTGAACAGCCAGTTTTGCGGAAAGTTCAAAGAAATGTTCGTATTTATTCAGTCCAATAAAAACTTAATCAGGGACATTTTCAACGAATTGAAGTTCACGACATATTGTTTCAAATGCCAAAAATTAGTAGATTTTATTCTAAAGTGGAATAAAATTTCTCAATTTGTGTTGAAAATAATTTCGATATATAGAGATTTTTTCGATATATAGAAACAATTTTTCTATGTAATGAACATGGAGATTTGCTAAGAGTTCGATATATAGAAAATTTCGATATGTGGAAGTTCGATATATGGAGATTCGACTGTATATATATATATATATAATCCTCATTATGAAAAAAAGGCTTTTAAAGTTTCCACACTGCCAATGTTTCCACCGAAACATTTTCTTTCATATCATAGTTTTGAATGTTTTGATTTATAATTTAAAATTATATTGCCCATTTATATTGCCCTTAATTTTATATTGCCCATAATAATATTCTTTTTGTGCTCTTTAAATAACAGACTTTAAAGCCAGTAATTAGTTTTTCTCTGTTTATTTGTTAAATATTGTTAAATTTAACTCTTACGTCTATGTAGAGACAGAGAATCTATAGATTAAGAATATTTTCAAGTGTAAAAGACAGAACTTTTACTTTCCCCTTTATCTTATCTATAAATAAAATTTATACATGCCTATGTGGAGTAGGAATGCCAGAAAAAAATCGAAAGATCAGAAATAAGGATACACTCAATTATAAAAGCTAGAACGTATATATTTCCTTTAAATTAAACTCATTCATGACCATGGAGAGAGTCCTTTCCAAGTGAAAGTGAAGCGTCATGGAAAAGAATCTTTTCAATTGATTCATTGTATACATTGACCGTTGAACCTTTAAATTAAACTTTTCCTTTAAATTAAACTCATTCATGACCATGGAGAGAGTCCTTTCCAAGTGAAAGTGAAGAGTCATCAAGAAGAATCTTTTCAATTGTTTTGTTGTTTTACAACTGTCAACTTTCTATTGCTTAAACCAGTGGTATCCAAACTTTTTTCGTCTGCGACCCACTTTCTTATAATAAAAAAGTCTCTCGACTCCAATGAAAAATTTTTTGAAGTAGCAAATTTTTTTTAAGAAATTAGGAAAATGCGAGCAAAAAATAAGTTAAAAAAGTTAACAAATGTTGACAAACGATTTTATTGACTTTTACTGGGTATTGTTAGAATGTTTGACACCGTATTTAACAATATCTTATCCTGTATATTTTTTAACATATTAAATATATCTATGCAAAAAAAAGTTAAATATGTAATTATAGATAATTTAAGGTATATTTTTAATTAAATAATTCAGTTGATATAAATATACTTCAAACTCAACGGACCTCTCCAATTTTTTTTAGTGACCTCTCTTTGCGTCTCGTGACGCACTGTTCGCACACCACTGGCTTAAACTGACTGACATCAGCAAGCCAGCATGGGTCAGGAAACTTTAAAAAAAAGAAAGAAAAGACTCCGCTTCTTATAATTGTATATATATATATATATATATATATATATATATATATATATATATATATATATATATATATATATGTTTCTTTTATTTCTTTATTTGTTGATATCTATCTTCTCTTCCTCTACCACGTTGTTATAATATCGATATGTGCATGTGCACTTGTTAATGTGTCTGAATCTATATATTGTGATTTATTTAAATATGTTATAATGTATTATTAATGAATGTAATATATGTATATAAATCTGTTAAAGTGTTAAAATTGTGTTAATAAAGGCCCAGTGAGGCTTTCTTGCAGTAGAAATAGCAACCGCACGTTCAGTTTGAAGCAACCGGCTTCTAAGGAAAAGGTCAAATACATACGTTCACAAACTTTGCTGGATATACAAGGAAAAGAATAAAAGATAAGCCACCAACCGATGCTCACTTTTCAGTCATAATTATCAGTGTCTTGTACTCTCTGGTTACTTTTCTGCTTACACATAATTTCCTTTTTTTTTTTTTTTTTTTTTTTACCAATGCGGAGGCACTTGTAATCAAACATTCGCCTGTACTACGCCACAGTTTTACTTTCTATTTTATTATGCGGGCACCATATAGGCGGGCAGCATTACCCCCTATGAAGGGACGACACAAACGGAGGCATTTTTCGTGGCGCAACGCCGGGATTCGATCTGAGCACCCTCAGCACCGAAAACCAGCGCGCTGTACCACAGGGCCGCCACAAGCCCAATTTCCTTAATTTAATGAACTACATTACTAAATGAACTAAAGTTATCACAAAAAAGTTTGTCTTAGTGAATAAAAAATATCAATGAACCATTTATAAAATCCTTATCAATATTGTAAAATATTGTTAATCGAATTCTCCACTGGAAAGGTGTGTCCCACTTGGTATGCAACTAAGAACGTGACAAGTTCCCTAGTAAAATTTCCTAAGCTCCCAAATTGACATTAAAAGCATCTACGAAAGGAAATGATTTCTGTGAGTAACAAGTAAACGAAACTTTCACTTTTGCTGGCACGATGTCCCACGGAACACGCCTTCTCCTTTTCTCAATGCATCATTCACGCTCCTACCTTCTTTCAGTACCTCATGACACGCTGCTCGACTCAGTGTTGACACGGACAACCGGCTACAGGACGCCACTGAACCCTGAAATGTCTTCAAAGGACTGGGACAAGAATTTTCAAGTGGAGGCTCTGAAAGAACACCTTCCACGATTACACGCCTCGCCGCAGCCTCGCCGTATATTGAATCGGCGGCCAAAAGAGCGAGCGAGTTGCCCTTTGAAGGTGCATTAGGCATGCCCGGGGTACCTCGAGTGTTGGGTACATTATGCACAGGTCTGGCGATGAATCGTCATTTGCACGCTCCGGGTGCTATTACCCGTGGCCAAATGAATTGGACATGGTTGTTTAGAGGCCAGGGAATCCCGGGCATAAAGGTTCCGCCGCCGTTTCATGTCACCTGCCCTTTTCTTCGCACTTGTTGATGGGAGTTCGCGATATTCCCGCGGTTTTTGTTGAGGTCTTATTTGCCTCAACTCGGAACTGCAATCTCCTGAAGAAACATTCAAACTTTCTACATTGTAGTCATTCGAAATATTATAATCGGCGGGTTTGAAATCTAGGTCGTTTAACACGTTCCGTGTGTTGCTACGCTGTGAAATAATATAAATATATATATGCACACACACACACACACACACACACACATATATATATATATATATATATATATATATATATAAAATATACATATATATATATATAATATATATATATATATATATATATATATATATATATATATATATATATATATATATATATATATATATATATATATACTGGTTATCAAAAATTAAGGAAAAGTCACAAAGATAGCGATTACTCAAAAAGTTACGCGTAGAATTTAATGAAACTTATACACATTATACAAAACATAGGTAAGTATAAAATAGCATAAAAAGAAATCGCCAGACAATTATGCTGTTATAGAAACTAGCATATGTATACAATGAACAAATCGGATGTGTCAGTTTGGTATAGGACAAGTACCTTTAATATGGCGTATGATCAGCACGACAGGATGCCTGAAAGTCAATTCCACTGTTCTTGGAATCGAAATGCGCGATTAACGAAATTTGGAATTTTGAAAGGGTTTGGGGGTTTTATATGATATATATATATATATATATATATATATATATATATATATATATATATATATATATATATATAGGGTAACTCTAGGATAGATGGCCATAGAGGAGAGATGGCTAGTCTAAATATTTCCAAAACTTGATATATATATATATATATATATATATATATATATATATATATATATATATATATATATATATATATATATATATATATATATATATATATATATATATATATATATATATATATATATATATATATATATATATATATATATATATATATATAGGGTAACTCTAGGATAGATGGCCATAGAGGAGAGATGGCTAGTCTAAATATTTCCAAAACTTGATCATAAATGGCAGTTTAAACTTTTTTCATAGGAAGTGTTCAACGAGTTCATTCATTGCGAGGTACAGCTGTGTGTTTTCTTTTGTAAAAAGTGAAATTTTAATGTTTATTTAATTTAGTGGTTGAATTTTTTTGTTGAGTTAGGTGTCTGAATGTTTTGCAATACGTACGTTACATTTTTTATTTGCTTTACGGACTTTTAAGGCACGTATATAATCCAATCTTTGTTTCTAAGCCTAAAACAAAGACGTACAATGGCGGAGTGACGCTTTAAATTGGGTGGCCGTCTGTCCTTCAATTTCAGGATAGATGGCCACATAAAATCGAGGAGAGATGACCACCTTTAATCAATATTAAAAAATTTTACGAACTGAGGATTTTAACTAAATATAATTATATTTAAAATAATTATATAACTTTTATGTTTATAATTATATAACTTTTATTTTTATAATTATATTATATGCACCATTTCCTAATGTAGCCATGAAAAAAAAACAGTTAGAAGCGTACCAAACAGGTAGCTATGCTTTTAACATCACCAGAAAATGTTGACAAACGTCGGAAACTTTCATCCCAGAAACATATAAAGTTGATAAATAAGCTTAAAACCAGTAAAAAGCCTAAAATAAACGCGAGAAACAAAAACACGACACATACAGTAGCGAAGAAGATGGAAAACATTTGAAATTATTAGATTCTACAGATTCCGAGGGAATAGAATTTGATGAGGATCACTGTGTTGGTTGGGGAGAAGAATACAATACCATAAACAAAAAGGATGACTGGATAAAATGTATAAGGTGCCTGAAGTGGTTCCATGAAACGTGTACAAACTATCAAGACCTTTGCCAAAAATGTGGTAAAATTTTACGAAAAGTGAAGGGTTGAAATTATACTTCAAATGCTGTTTATTCGAATTTTATTCATTCATTTTCCGTGATATAATTGCATCTTTAAAAATTGCTATAAGTTTTTCATGATTAACTATATGAAATGTGTGAAATGTGTTGTTTTTTGCTATTTTAACTTTTACTTTTTCTTCCTTGTATTGGATGGCCATCTCTCCTCGGCTTGAAGGAGAGATGGCCATCTGCCATTTTAATTTCAAACTATGTTTCCCACTTTTTGTTCTCAATCTTTAATTATTTTTTGCCCAAAATATGATGAGTGTATGTATAAAAATTTTAAATACGCATAAATATTTCTTGTGTTTGCATTCTAAGAATTTTTATTTCAATCGTTAAAAACTATGGCCATCTATCCTAGAGTTTCCCTATATATATACACTGCTGGCCACCCAAATTGCAACACCAAGAAAGACAAGAGATATCACAACAAAATTTATTTTGTAGATAACATGTTGACCAAGTATCAAATGATTAAATTTATAGACTTCTGTGAAGTGTGGTTCCTGCCAAATTCAGTAGCCAGAGTAGCCGCCATTGTTGGAGATCACCGCTGCCACACGCCTCGGCATTGATTCAAAGAGACTTTGGATGAGTTCTTGGGGTACAGCAGACCAAGCAGCTTCCACACGTTGCCAAAGTTGATCTGCTGTGGCAGCTGGGGATGGATTCTGGGTCAATCGTAGAGCAACCATGGACCACATGTTTTCTATCGGCGAAAGATCCGGAGAGCGAGGTGGCCAGGGAAGCAATTCAATCTAGGGATTCACGAAGAACCGTTGGACAATGCGTGCCACGTGTGGTCGCGCATTATCCTGTTGAAATATGGCTGTGGGCTAGCCCTGATGGTAAGGAAGGACAACTGGCTCCAACACCTCGGAGATGTAGCGCTGACTGTTTAAAGTACCGGCAATGCGTACTAGAGGTGTGCGAGAGTGATATCCAATACCGCCCCATACCATAATACCCGGTGCAGGACCAGTGTGGCGGTGCATAACGCAGCTGTTCAGCATCCTCTCTTCACGGTGTCTCCAGACTCGAATGCGACCATCGTGGTGTTGCAGACAGAAGTGTGACTCGTCAGTAAAGACAATTTCATTCCATTCTGTCGTCCACATCCCTCTGTCATCGCACCATTGGCGGCGGAGACGTCTGTGGTTCTGCGTCAAGGGTAGACAAAGCAATGGACGTCTTGCGGACAGACCACTCTGCTGTAAACGGCGTCGAATGGTACGCGTAGACACTGGATGATGCGTTACAGACTGCATGTGCTGTGCTATGGTTCGTGATGTGACTGAGCGATCCGTCACTGCCATGCGCACAATTTGCCTGTCATCACCGGAAGTGGTGCGCTGAGGTGGATGCGATCGAACACGCCGGTCCGTCGTACCCTCCTGCATCCAACGATCACATATCCGCATTACAGTTGTTTGGTTTCGTCCAACACGACTACCGATTTCCCTGAAAGATAATCCACAATCTCGGTAGACCACTATCCTTCCTCTGTCGAACTCGGATACTTCATCAAAAGATGATCGCCGTTTTCGACGAGGCATAATTGATCGTTTTTTTTGAAAAAACCACAAGAAAAACAAAATTGCCGAACTTGAAATTGTCGAAATCTCCAAGCCTTAAATTGCGCTTTGAAGTGGCGCCACAGGCGCGCGTGATGTGCGTCTGCGCTGAAATTCTAATCATTTGCATATTTCACCTCCGCTAATGCATGTTGTAAATTTCATGTTATTTGCATGTTTCCTTCAGGGTGTTGCATTTACAGTGGCCAGCAGTGTATATATATATATATATATATATATATATATATATATATATGAAGGTACATCAGACATGCCCGGGTTCCGCCACCGTGTTGGCAATGAATCAAGTTTTGGTACATTATACCAACACCTCCTATAGAATACTATATGGAATTATAATATACTATATGGTATATAATTCTATACTTATATCTATATGGTGCATATGCATTCGTGCAGAGTTCTCTGCATGCAGACCCCCGACTCCTGTCATCACATATATATGTGTGTGTGTGTGTATGTATAATAAATACGACGATCAATGTAAACAATTGATGTAAAACAACAAAAAAAAGTTTATTTATAAAAAAATCGTAAGAGATATTAGAGATCATAAGAGATCGTAAGAGATAAAATAATGTAGAAGAAAATATTCAAATTAAATCTAATAGGTCATATTAAAGAATATAGTACAGTTTGAGGAATATATCTTTTACTGTATTTTAATATTTTTTTGGATAATGTCCAATCGTCTGCCGCATTAGCAAGGGGAAAATATTTTTTTGTCTATTTATTTGTTATGGACGTGACGAAAATATATTTAAAGTACCAGAAAAAGAAATCACGTGATCAGCATTTAATAAATTAAATTCTAAAAATTAATCTTAAATGGAGGTAAAGATTCGAAAAAGATTTCTTTTTAATAGAATTTTCATGATCTTTCTCGTGATATAAATTTTATAACCCTCAAGGTATTTTAAATGCAAACTTAAAAAAAGTTACTAAAACAGCTTAAAAATTTAATTTAAAAAAATCAAAGAGGAATTTTTCAAAAATCTTTCATAGTGCACCCCTACACTATAAGAAGAATCGCCATGCAAAATTTCAGCCGTTTAGGTCCAGCGGTTTGGTCTGTGCGTTGTATGTCAGTGAGTCAGTTACGGAACTGTTATATATATATATATATATATATATATATATATATATATATATATATATATATATATATATATATATATATATATTTATATATATATATATATATATATATTTATATATATATATATATATATATATATATATATTTATTTATATATATATATATATATATATATATATATATATATATATATATATATATATATATATATATATATTCCTCATATGAAATCGAGTATGAGATCTCAAAAAAAAAAAAAAATATCATGAATAAGGGAAGACCGCTCTCACTGACCCCCTGGGCATTCATAGATAATAGCCATAGGATAGAGGCAAACAAACATACACGGTCAATTTCACCTCTGCAAGACGTAAGTCGTGCTGTAATACTACCCAGGTTACGCATTCACGTCAGCTTGCTCATTTTCTGCCAAATCTAACACACCCGAAGAATAACCCACTAGACAACAAACAAACTCCTTTTTCATTGAGCTGGCAACAATGCTGTGACAATCATCCGTCTTGTAACCGGGCACTCGTACGACTTAGTCTTCAAAATTGACGCAGGAGCAACGCCAGCCCAGTATACGGTTACTTTTTTCTAAGCCTTGCAAACATACTGACATCACAGTGGAAGGTCCCTTGACAGGTTGATTATAAAGGCGATGTCAGGAAGCTGCGTGCGTTTCCAATTTTTTTTTAACTTCTTTCTCTTTTTTTTAATCTTTCGGGGAGTTTGGGAGTCTTTTAGAATTCTTTTCAGGGGTGGGGGAAGTTTTTTTTTCCGAATAGAGACTGAAAAAGGGCATCATGAGCCGAGTTATTAAAGATCGAATTCGGTTATGAGTCGGTGTCAATCATGGCTCGTAAGTGTTTCGCTGTTTGGTCCTCGTGTGAAAGTCTTTTTATCTGCAGTTGCACTTTCAAATTATGCTACAAAGATTTTCTTTTGGCGTTTTTGTGTTTAAAGGAAAAGTTTTATTATGCTCCCAAATCACGTTAATATATATATATATATATATATATATATATATATATATATATATATATATATATATATATATATATATATATATATATATATATATATATATATATATATATAGGGGAAACTCTTGTACTTAGGGCCGGCTATTTTCAAATGGCAATATCTTTACTTATAACTAACTTACAATAATGAAAGTAGTTTGCATACATTACGGGCTTTATTCTCTTTAAATAAAAATCACATCAAGTGTAGGAAAAAAAAAATTGTAAATGATATTGAAAATTTTAAAAAAATTACAAATGGCCCTAGGTACAATAACACTATTGTACCTAGGGCCAGTTATTTCCAAAAACTGAAATTGTTGTTTACAATAAAAAAAACAATTTGTATACATAATTTCTTTCATGCGCAACTTCTAAAATCTTCGTAAGGAAGATATGTTAATTGCAGGCAATGTCTTAAAGGAAGAAATGTTTATTATTTCATCACTTTCTAATGTATGTTTTTTCTCCATTGTCTTCTTAATGATCCCACATAAATTTTCTGTTTCAAACACAGATTTCGCAACCTTTTTTTTAACAATTACTATTTTAAATATTTGTGCTTGAATTTCATTTTTCTCTGGGGTATCAGTGAGAATTTTACACCTGCCAAGTTTTCGTCCACCTGTTTTCTACCAGAGGCCATGGCCCTAGGTACAAGACAAGATTATGGCCCTAGGTACAAGACAAGATTATGACCCTAGGTACAAGATGTTGTTGTTTTTGGCAAAATGACTTCCATAGCCAAAGACCTGAAGAAACCAAACTTTGTTTTTATATCATTTTTTCTTTTAATGATTACAAAAATTATCTGCTATACATTAAAACATAAGCTTGCACTTACTTTCACAAAATAAGACTTCAAATTGAAGTGAAAAATTTAGTTTTGATCATCAAATCAAGACTTTCATTTCTATTTAACTATAGCTTCTTACTTTCATTAAAAATGTCTGTTATGATTTGAAAAAGTGTTGTCGCTCACTCCAATGAGTAAAAATGCTGTAAAATAATAATTATTTAAATAAAGCATGGTGGCCCTAGGTACACGATGGCCCTAGGTACAAGAGTTTCCCCTATGTTGCTAATAAATAGTAATACTAAACTAAAAGATTAATTAAAGTAAATAACCAATAAAAAAGAAAAGGAAAAATAATAAATAACAACTAGTGTAATAATAATAATAAATTAATAATAATAATAAAAACTCTTAGTCATAATAAATGTCTAAATCAACTCAGGTAATATTGTCCTATAACACAGTATCCTTAGTAAGTCTGCTTCTGTGTTTCCATTTGCTCCATGGTTGCAAGATTTGTGACGTCAGTCTTCTTGCGGTTTCCTTTACTTGCCGGGTTTGGTGTTCTATCTTTAAGCAACTGGTTATTCACTTCTTCTGTGTCTTATGGATTGTACGGCGTCTAAGCATGTTTATTGCTCAGATCAGACTTATCAGAAACAATCCTTTGGTTTTTAGACAGTATTGGCACCGCTGATGAAGTGATGCTGTCAAAAACCAATTTTTCACTTATCTTTTCATGTTTTTAGTTCCTGGCTGTAGTAGTTTTAAGCATATACTGGTTTTTCACTTTCAACTGTGTCTTTTATATATATATATATATATATATATATATATATATATATATATATATATATATATATATATATATATATATATTCATTCATTCCTGGGCCTGTATTCTTGGGATACATGATATCACATCCTGTAAGGAAAAGGTTAATAAGGAACGCCAAAACTTTGTTTTTAATATAGTAAGACTGAATTTTCTTCTTAATCAAACATTTAAGCTAATGGAAGATAATGTTACCCTTACAGTTCTCTGAATTGCTACTAATATATGAAGGTTAGTAAGTGCAATTAGCCAATGTCATTACCTCAAGATATCGGCGGTCGGAGCCCTTTTTTTTTTAAATATACAGTACTGATTAAACGCATATATTTTTAGTTAAAATGTGATATAAAATCATGAAAACAAATACATAATTTTGGTGAAAAATTCGTAATATTTTAAAATATAAGGAATTTTTTATAAACTTTTAGTACAATCTAGTACTTACTCTAGAGACCCTACACTCCATTCAACTCAATATATTTTAGTTTCCTCTATACTATATGCTGTGACACTTACCTGTTTTCTAAACAAAAATTTTTTCAATATTTCCAAGAATCACTGAAATACAGCAAAAAAGTGAAAAAAACACTGATTTTTTAAATAAAATTATCTTTTTATAAGTCCAGGTACTTGTAGAATGATTCAGTTAACACGTATAGCTTATCTTTTAGTTCAAAACATAGTTAGTAGTGTGTAAAATACTATCGCAAAATTTCATCGAAATATATTGAAAACCTTTTAAATGATTAGCTTTTTCGTTTACAGAAGTAACTGAAAAACGAGTTTTCTAGAAAATGCATTTCAAGATTGTACTTCTGGTCTCTTAATATCGTTTTTGGTTTATTAAATTGACCATAAATTCTCATCCAATGATCTTACGAGTAAAAGCAAAGAAGTTTTGGAATTCAAAAGATTGACCTTTTAAATAGGACAATAAGAAAAAAAAAAATCAAAATTTTGTAGCAAAACAGCCATTTCAACGCAGGCAAATACCTCAAGACTTCAATAATTCATCTTCTGAAGCTACAGTGAAATGCGGAGCTTTACTTCGCTTTTCTTACACCCTATTAATTTGAAAAAATCAAATTAATTATTTGAAAGTTCTAGACGTTAAGGAGTTCCCTTGAGTCTCTATAGAGAAGCGATGTCAAAGCATAGCAAAACCTAACGACCTTAAAGACTCCCCAATTGTCGATTGTCCCAATTACCGATTGATGCTATGATAAATCACCCTCTAAAAAAATGTAATGAAACACGAGAGGTTTTTCCTCACTTTTTATGACTCGTAATTTAAAAACTACACTAATTATTAGGTCATTCTTAACGAAAAGGTGTTTTCGAATGTCACTAAAGCATGGTTTCTTAATAACACAAGCCATAACAGTTATACTGTATAACTGTTAAGGTTTTTGTTTAGAAATCTTGGAAACATCGCCGAATTGCTCATTCAACAAAGCTTTGTAAAGCGCCTAAAATCTTACTGACGTTTAGAAATTCCAACAGGTGACTGCTGTAAAAACTGCTACAGTTATCAAGAACGTAAGGCTTTCTTTACTATGGCTTAGGTTCAATCTCCTATGGAACTATGAATGTTTTGATAGTAACCAAAATTAATTGAGATCAGGAATTTCAAGATAATTTTCAAAGGCATATAATATCATTCTGATACTTTTGGGAATACTGTTTTTGGATCCTATACGAAATGTTTTGATTGCTGCCAAAATCAGTAGAGCTTTGACCAATTTATGTTATTTGTAGGCAAGTGCAGCATTGAGTCGTCTGAACCGATTGATTGCT
Organism: Dolomedes plantarius; assembly: GCA_907164885.2. Lineage (NCBI taxonomy): Eukaryota > Metazoa > Arthropoda > Arachnida > Araneae > Dolomedidae > Dolomedes > Dolomedes plantarius. The sequence continues at coordinate 100,505,410 of OU015490.1, forward strand.
TTCAATTGGGCTCCGTACTAAGCTGTTATAATCTAGCCTTGTCCAATGCTCACAACACTTTAAGATATACCCCTGGCACTAGCTTGCACTTTTTAAAAGGGTAAACATAAAGTTAAATTATCAGCTGAAGATGTTAAAAGCTTAAAGTGTTTGTTTTCAGCTAATATTTGGAAGGCAATTTGTTCTTTATAATGTCTTTCTCTTAGGAGTTTTCTGAAAAATAAGATTAATAATTTTGTTAAATCCTTTCACGGTCTCTAAATAGGGTAGTTTTGAAATAATTTACTTTTTAATGTAACTTACATATTTCGTTTGTTTACTTATAGCTTATACAAGAGTAATTATATATTAAAGTGAGCCTAAAAGCTTGAGGTCCTTTAAGCTCTCTTGAAACTCATAATTTAATCACTTTTAGTTCTACAACAGTGATATAAAATCCACGATAAACTTTATTAGACGCTACAGACCTTGGCTTTAAACTCGAGGCCTCATAAAAAAGATTTTCCTTTGGATCATGCAAGTCCTAAATTCGTCCCTGTATGAAGTTAGAATATACCCAATTTCGCCCGGTTAAGGCTACTGTGTACTAACCCTATTGGATTCGCTCACCTCAGTGTTAACCTATGGAGAAAATTTGTCTTCTATTTTCAGCCCCATATAGGCTGATAATCCGAAAAAAAATGGTATTTTTACATAGCCCGCAATTTTCTGCACCTCACAACAGGATTCATTTTATAAATTTCGTCCACCAAAGGAATTTATGAGCATTTAAAACCCACTAGACCAGATTTTTCTCCCGAATAATTTAAATTTTAAAATATTATTTGCATTTTTTTAAAAGGAAAAATGCCCCAAGGTGTAAAATTTCTTTCTCTATTATGGTGTACAGGTTTTCAAGGAAAAAAAAAAATCTTTCAAAGCAAGTCGGCAATCCTTGGACACATTTTCTCCATAGGTAAACATTTATAGAGAATACTTAGGGGCACTCTATTTGAATTTGATACAAACACAGTTTATACATGAAACAATGTTTATTGAATTCGTTGCACATATAGAATTTGCTTTTACAGCAATAAGCATACGTGCTAATTGTACGGAATATATGTATTAGCATTCAATAAAAATACACTTTGACTTACTCACAAACCAGCAGAGAGTCAAATCAGCAGTTCTGCCACGTAAACTTTGGGCCCCTTAAGCACTAGAGCCGGTTAACACTTGGAGCTGCTTACCTCGTAGCTCCCTCTCGCTTATCTATCAACCTGAACAACCTTTTTCTTCAACCTCTGTATTAATCAAGCTGCTTGGTATTTATACCAAGCGAGTATGCTGAAATTAGCATATCTCAAGCAGCTTCTTTAATTCATTCACTCAAAAGTTCGATTCTTGTGAATCGAATCTTATGTATACCTTACACATTGAGGTGAGCGAATCCAATATGGTTGGTACACAGCAGCCTTAACCCAGCTCGTTCGGGAGTTAGATCCATGGACAGACAGTACTGTGAAATTGGTTGTTTATAAACGTTTCGGGACACTTAATGTTCACATATGGGGAAAATGGTCAGTTTTGTATCCTGTCTCAGTTTTAAAATTCTCCAATTATTACGTAACGTTTGAAAGGTCCAGGGATAAAACTTCTTAAAAACGAATTTGAAAGTTGGTCCAACATGGTTTTTCTCCAGCATACCGAAACTTTATCGCTATTTTGAATGGCTTTAGGGGGGGGGGGGGGGGGGGAGTACACCTATGCACGCGCAAAATACACTGATTTTACTACCAAGCTCAATGTGTCGTCAAACAGTTAATTTGTAATTAATTTCAACCAATTTTTTAGGGTGAATTGTACAAAGCTTTATCTATTAGAAAACAAAAGCAGAATTTTGGGGAGATTATTAGAAATTATTTTATGCGAGAAAAAATAATTTATGTTTTATGAAAAATGAATCTTAGGTCAATGCATTGCGCGCTTAGATTTTTTAAAAAACTATAAGAGATATATATAAAATTATTTGTATATATTCTATCCATAGGTTATACTTTAATCTACACCTAAAATAATTACCATATTTCACATAAAATATTTTTTCAGGAAAATGTATTGTAATGTACAAAAAATATCATAATTTTTTTTTTAAAAATTTCTGTAAAAAAATTTCTGCGAAAAAATTTGTAATATTTACCTACATAAGTTTATGTGCAAATTGTAAAAAATACAAGATATACATGTATACAAAATTTTAGCAATTTGTAACGATTAGTTTTGAAGAAGTATTGCGCACAAGTTAAAACTAACAGTTTTTAGAAAAAGCCATTTGAAGTTTAAAGTTTCTATGAATTTCTTTACTATTAGCGTTATACATTTGGCCATAAAGCGGTTCCAATTGTAGTATCGACTTCATTTTTTTTCAAAAGATTCCTTATATTCCATGCTTCAAAATTAAATCATAAATAAAAAAAATTGAGTTTTTTGAAGGTTTTTAAGGTGTAATCTCCCCTTAAAGTGGTTCTGCCCCCGATATGAATGCAAGTGGTGTTAGTACTCCTTGAAAGCTACAAGATGGCCCTGCTAACTCATTTCCGTAAAAATTGCTGTAAAGTGGTTTTACCCCTGGACCCTTCATTTGAAATTAAGCAAATTTAAAATCGGACAGTTAGCTACAGAGGCTGTTCGCACAATTTTTAGACGATTTTGGTAAGCGGTAATAAAAAATCTTTTGCTGCAAAAGAAATAATTGCAATTGTACTATGTTTTTAAAAGTCAAAATTATCGTCTGCGGCTTGAAAGTTTTGTTTTTATTCAAAAGGGCGTTTTTAACAAAGCAGTGGTTCGAAGGCTACATTTATGCTCTTTCCGAAGAGAAATATGAATACTCCGTTATCCAAAAACGATGTGAGAGACATGGTTTTGTGATATCTAAAGCGTCGATAGGTAATATCGTCAACAATAAAGGAAAAAAACGTCAAATTGGAGCCTCAAGTGGGACAAAAATTCCAAACAAGTATCCAAGGAAAAAACGGACATCTTCGACTATTGCAAAGGTTGTTTAATGTTAAAAGAAAATCCCCCTAGTCAAAGGACAGTTGCAAAATCATTAAAATGCTCGGTGTCCACTGTAAACAAAATGATAAACGTTGATTTAAATCTTAAGAAAAATGTCAAAATAAAAAATGTCAAGATTAACTCCAAATACTATCAGGAACATATTTTATCGCCAATTTTTCTGAATGAAATACCATCGCTTTACCCACAGTGCCATCAATCTGTGAGACTCCATCAGGACAAACCTAGCAGTCACATATCAAAATCCACTGTAAATTTCCTAAAAAAAATGGAACAAAAAACTGGTATCAAGGCGATACCTTTCACTGATATCCCTGCTAAATCTCCCGATGTATCAGCTATGGATTTTTGTGCTTTCGGACTTTTAAAATCTGCATTATCCAAACGTCGTCCCAAAACCCTTACAGGACTCTGGAAAGCTGTTCAGGAGGAATGGGATAGAATACCTCTTCTGACACTTCAAAAGGCATTATTATCCTGGAAATTGCGGTGTCGAAAGATAGTTCAGAATAAGGGATGTCAAATAGAGCATTTAAAACACAAGAATTTTATGTTATTTAGTTTTGTGAATACAATATACATCGTTTAAAAAATGTGTGAACAGCCTGTGTATTTACGTATACCTGCCATGTAAAAGATAGCTGTTCGCAAGGCAATGCCCCCTCCACGTACGGAATATAAATCTCTGAGGATTGATTTGTGGGAAACGTGCAATCTCGAAAGTCGACATTTCAATAATGGGTTAAGGCTCTCGCCGCGACGAAATCCAATACGAGAATGCGACATTCATATGGAAATCTTGACAGCCTAATCCGAATTCGGACACGGCCCTGACATCCGTCAACTCGATATCCGGGGTACCTAAGCTGCATTAACGTCAGGCCTCCATCACACCCGAACTATAGAAATTCGCGCAAGTCCTTTAACCTTCGCCAAAAGGTGGGGGGGAAGAGAAAAAATATGTATATACATCTCTGATTGGATTATAATGTAAGAAACTGGCAATGGGCATGGCACAGTCGTTCTTCCGTTTCGATTTTGCCTTCTACTAGGAAAAAATGATTCTTTTTCTTGCTTTACAAATGCAGCCGCATAGGGACCGGATTTAGGTACGGCTCCGGGGGGCAAAATTAACAACAAAAGTTTGGAAGTTTCCGAGCAGTCTATAAAATAGAAATGGTTTGGCAAAATGAACAACTGATTGTGCAGGCTTTGTGCTGCTGCTAACATGTGAATAACAACCGGCGTACATGTGTAGAAGTGAAGCCGGGCTTTTGAATTGGGAAGGGGGGCAGAAGGGGGAGCGGAAAAAAATGTCTTTTACTAGGGCAGGCCTGCCACTCCCTATACTGCGCGTGAATGAAAAAAAAAGAAGAGGAGGATAAAAAAACTAGTTCGCTCTCCGGAGTTTTATTGCTCATTGAAGAATATGCCCGGGTGCCGTGTCATTGTGTTAAGCTATAAAAACTACGTGACTTTCTGTTAATTAATTAATTGCAATATCTCAACAATATTTAACACATTTAAAAGATATTCTTAGAAAGAAGTCTTGCATTAAATGTGATCGGGGACTGTGTAAATTAATTTTATGATAATACAGGGCATAAGGTCATGGTGTTAAGCTATAAAACCTGTGTGACTTTCTGTTAATTAATTAATTGCAATATCTCAACAATATTTAACACATTTAAAAGATATTCTTAGAAAGAAGTCTTGTATGTGATCTGGGACTATGTAAATTAATTTTATGATAATACAGGGCATGAGGTCATGGTGTTAAGCTATAAAACATGCGTGAATAGTTGTTAATTAATTAATTGTAATATCGCAACAATATTTAACACATTTAAAAGATATTCTTTAAAGAAGCCTTGTATTATATGTGATTGGGGACTATGTAAATTAATTTTATGATAATGCAGGGCATGAAGTTATGGTGTTAAGCTATAAAACACGCGTGACTTTTTGTTAATTAATTACAGTATTTCAACAATATTTAACACATTTATAAGATATTCTTAGAAAGAAGCCCTGTATTATATGTGATCGGGGACTATGTAAATTAATTTTATGATAATACAGGGCACGAAGTCGTGGTATTAAGCTTTGAAACATGCGGGACTTTTTGTTGATTAATTACAGTATTTCAACAATATTTAACACATTTATAAGATATTCTTACAGAGAAGCGCTGTTTCAAATGTGGTTCTAGTTTTATTTCTCATTGAAGAACATGCCCGGGTGTCGTGTCATTGTGTTAAGCTGTAAAACATACGCGACTTTTTGTTAATTAATTATAGTATTTCAACAATATTTAACACATTTAGAAGACATTTCTAAAGAGAGGCATTATTTTAAATGTGGTCGGGAACTACATAAATTAATTTTCTGATAATACAGGATATGAAATTCACTCTGGATGATAAAATGAAGAGAAAACAAATGAAGAATATCCTCTGGTGCCACGTCATTGTGTTAAGCTATAAAACATGCGCGACTTTTTATTCATTAATTACAGTATTTAAACAATATTCAACACATTTGGAAGATATCGTAAAGAAAAGCATTGTTTTAAATGTGGTCGGAAACAATGTAAATTAATCTTATGATAATACAGAACATGAAGTTCACTGCAGATGATAAAATGAAGAGAAAATAAATATAAAATATGTCCGAGTGCCCTATCATTGGGATCAATTATAACACATGTAGAGTTTTTATTAATTAATTAATTACAGCAACTCAACATTATTTAACGCATTTAGAAGGCATTCTTAAAAAGAAGCATTGTTTTAAATGTAATGCGGAGTTACACTGCTCATTAAAAATAGGCCCAGATGCCGTGCCATTGTTTTAAGCTATAAAACATGCGTGACTCTTTATTAATTAATTAATTATACTATTTCAACAATATTTAACACATTTAGAAGATATTCTTAAAGAGAAGCATGGTTTTAAATGCGGTCGGGAACTATGTACATTAATTTTATGATAATACAGGACATGATGTCCACTGTGGATGATAAAATGAAGAGAAAATAAATGAAGAATATACCCGGGTGCAGTATCATTGTCTTAAGCTATAAAAATGCGTGATTTTTCATTAATTAATTAATTATAATACTTCAAATTTTTTAACCAATATAAAGGATATTCTTAAAGATAAGCATTATTTTAAATGTGGTCGGATACTATGCGTTAATTTTATAATAACACAGGACATGAAGTTCACTATGGAGGATAACATGAAGAAGAAAACTACTATAATTTACTCAGTGTTTACTGCTAGCATTACAACTATCATTCTTTTAATTCTACCCGTGCAAAAATTCCCACTTTATAGAAAAATCTATCATAATTTAAAAAAATACTTTTGGAAAATAAAAAATAAATAGATAAAATTTTTTTAAATTAAAAATTAATAAAAATGGAAATTATTTTTATGCACATATTTATATAATTGAATGCGTTAATTAAAAATTAAAAACTTCTTAACATTTTTATGGAGAATTAAATTTTTAAAAATTAAAATAATAAGAGTAGTTTTTAATGGTAAAGATAAATTTCTGCAATCATAAGCCATAACAGGGCCTGCGGTGGCCTTGTGGTACAGTGCTCTGGCTTTCGATGCTGAGGGTGATCGGATCGAATACCGGTGTCGAGCCACTAAAATACCTCCGTTTGTGTCGTCCCTTCATAGGGGGTAATGCTGGTCCGCCTATATGGTGCTCCCATAATAAAATGGCCAGCAAAAACTGCGGTGAATAAAGGAGAATGTACATCCAACAAGTGCCTCCGTATTGGGGGAAAAAATAAATAAATAAATAAAGACATAACAACATTAAAAATTTAATTAATTTAGAATAGGACTTCTGTTATTACGAATCGAAAAAGCTACTGCCAATAATATCATTTATTTAATGACTTACATTAACGTTATCGTCACATTTAATTTGTCTATTTTCCTATACGGTCCCCCCTTAAATAACTGACCAGCAGTTACGGTTGCAAGTGTAATGGATTAAGTTCCAAAATTGCCATAAGTAACAACAACAACAATTTGCCCAAGCAATAATTTCTGCCTTTTTGTAAATGTCTATAATAATTTCCAGTTATTCGTTTGTAAAAAAAATATTAATTAATTAATAATTAATAAATGAATTAAAAATTAATAAAATATAAAATTAAATTTTGTTTTTCTTACGTTTAGTATGGAATAAAATTATGCATTTCCTTTCTTTTACTTTGTGCCGGTTTTTGAAAGGAAATGTACATAGTAGTATTTTATGATATGTTTTGGTTACTAAATAACCTTAAAACAATGGATGCTTGTATGGGGCATGTTGGGGCAAGCAAAGAAACACAGAGAATTGGCCTTTATCATACATTTATTTCACAATGCTAAAAATTCTTTTAAAGGGTAATTAATAACATAATGAGATTACCCTTCATATTATCATTTGACATCTGAGGAATCAGAAGCAGAGGCAAAATATTTGGTCAAAGCAAGTATTTTTAGGATCTATCGGGAGGCACTTACTACTGCTGAAGAATACACCGATGAAATGGCTTCGTTGACAGGGGCCCATATAAAGCCCATATAAAGTCATGATCCTGAAGATCATCATGTCTGATTCCCGGCACTGCCGCTAGACTCCGAGGCAGTTCAATCGGGACTTTGTATCGTCCGAGCTCTAGGAAAAAAAGCCAGCGCAATCTCTGGACCTTCTCTCGTTTTTTTATTTCTTGGAGGGGCTGTTGTCCGTTTACCGGGGCCATTTTGGTCCGCCCTTTTTTCTCTCATCGGGCAGTGGGCTGTTTTTCTCTGAGCAGTTCCTGCCCCAATTGGTCCCTTATTATACTGCTCCTGTTCATAGTCTACGAAGTACCTCCCCACCATAATTTTCGTTTGAAATACAACTTTGACCACTATCTGCTGAAAGTTTTATTGTGGGCCATAAAATAACGTCCATCTATCTTGCAATATTTATAGTCTTTTGATCGCTATCAATGGCCACACAGACAGCTTTTCTTTTACGTCCTCTTAGTGTTCAAGCCTTTATTTATTTATTTTTTTTTGTTTTGCCTCTGAAGTTTTTATAAGAATTTTGTTCTTGACCGTCTTTTGACCACACACCGCGGTGAATTACAACATTCACTGCTTCTACAATATGGCTTTTACAACTATAATATCAACACTGACAATAAAAAAGATGTTATCATTATGCATTTTTTCACCAGTAATCCATTTTAAGTATTCCATGTGTTAGGAACAACTGTTTTCTGAGCGATTGTTTCAAGGTGACCATTAAGTCCCGGCATTTTGACATTATCTCACGGTTTAAGATATCCATACACCTTCAGAGTAGATTTTTTGTTATTTTTGAAATTTCGTCTTTTTATCTATTTTTTATAATGCGATGTCAGTTAAAAACTGGGAAAAATCTATAAAAAAAATGGAACTGTTGCATTGAAATAATTTTTACAACGGGAAAAACTGCAAAAAATGAGGTGCCAATTTCACATTTTTGCAAAACACGATAACTCAAAAATAAACAAACAAATATATTATCTATATATATAAAACAGGGAGGAATATATATATATATATATATATATATAACAGTTCCGTAACTGACTCACTGACATACAACGCACAGACCAAACCGATGGACCTAAACGGCTGAAATTTTGCATGGCGATTCTTCTTATGGTGTAAGAGTGCATTCAGAAAGATTTTTGAAAAATTTTTCTTAGATTTTTTTAAATTAAATTTTTAAGCTTTTTTAGTGACTTTTTTTAAGTTTGCATTTAAAATAATAATTTGAGGGTTATAAAATTTATATCACAAAAAAGATCATAAAAATTCCTTTAAAATGAAATATTTTTTGAATCTTTACCTCCATTTTTTGATTTTTGGTGATTTTTTAAAGATTAATTTTTAGAATTTAATTTATTAAATACTGATCACGTGATTTCTTTTTCTGGTACTTGAAATAAATTTATCGTCGCGTGATAACAACGAAATAGACAAAAAATATTTTTTTTCTTTCTAATGCAGCAGACGATTGGACATTATCCAAAAAAATATTAAAATACAGTAAAAGATATGTTCCTCAAACTGTACTATATTAACTGTACTATATTATTTAGTATGTTCTAATAGATTTAATTTGAATATTTTCTTCTACATTATTTTGTCTATAAAAATATCCCTTACGATTTTTTATAAATATATATATATATATATATATATATATATATATATATATATATATATATATATATTTCTTTTACATCAATTGCATACATTGATCGTTGTATTTATTATAAATATATTTAAACATATTTTTGGCATTAATTGCATACATTGACTGTTGTATTTAATTGGAATGAAGTGCGGGTTTTCAGCTAGTCATTTTATAAATTGGAGAATGAAGATATTAACTCTCTCTAGAGGATAATGTATTCTCGACACGATATTCTGTTCATCTCAGAAGCTGTAGCAGTTTAAGGCTGCAGTGTACTAACCCTGTTGGATTCGCTCACCTCAATGTTAACCTATGGAGAAAATGTGTACAAGGACTGACAACTTGGATTGAAAGATTTTTTTTTAAAACTCTACTCTGTAATAGAGAAAAAATTTTACACCTTGAGGCATTTTTCATTTAAAAAAAAATTCAAATAAAATTTTAAAATTTAAATTATTTGGAGGAAAAAAATCTGGTGTAGTGTGTATTGTGTATGCCACGTATTGGCATAACAGAGGAGCGAGCCTAGGGGCTAAGCCCCTAGTTGCTTTTTAAAAATGTATTTCAAAAATTGAGACGAGCAAAAGCTTAGAATCCGAAAAAAAAAAACGTGAAGTCAAGCTGAAGTACTCCTCCCCACCGAACACTTATGCAGCTTCCTATTCTCTGTCGTTAGACCGACCTTCTCCATCATTTGCACAGACGACATTTCCTAAATGGATCCAAGTCCTCGATTTCCCGACGCCACGCGACCTGCCGCTGCTTGCCCATTTTTATGGGCGTAGCGGTCGCGTGGCTGGCGGAAACAATAGGGAGCCTCCCGCGCGTGCCAGTCATACCGCAGTCCCAACAAAAATTGAGTCCGAATCAGTATATTGTCCCACCACGACACGTGTCGAAGATGAATTGCATCGCTTCTTTTTTTTTACGGGTTCATTCATGGGTTCTGTGTGTTGAGGTGTATCGAATTTTCTCTGAAAAATTTGAATGGTAAAATTTATCTTTCCTGGGTGGGATTGGTCAACAGATGAGTCGCGGTGTTTGACGTTCCTGTGTGACTTCCGTGGATGGTATTTACTTTGAGGTGTCTCTGGATGTCGGTAAATCATTGAAAAACTGGAACTTGTCTAAGTAATATGTTGAAATATAAAAAAAGTGCCGCCCAGTTGGTGTAGTGGTTCGCAGTGGGCTTGGGTTCAAATCCCGAATAAAGCTTGGTCGTTTCCGTGTCGTTCCCCTCATAGGGAGCAATGCTGGCTCACCTGTGGGGTGTTCCCATAATAAAGTAGCCAGCAAATCCCGGTGAATAACAGAAATTGAATGTTTAACTGCAAAGTTCTTCTAAGAACTTCTGTGTTAGACAATATATATATATAGCGCCAGGCTTGGTGTTCTTTGGTTAAGTACTGTTATTCAAACTTAATTCATTTATTATTCAATTCTTCTGTTAAAAATGGATTGTACGGTGTCTGAGTGTGTTTATTTAATAGATCATACTCATCAGAAACAATCCATTGGTTTTTAGACAGTATTGACACCGCTGATGAAGAAATGCTGTCAAAAACCTTATTCATACTTTTCTTTACATGTTGGATGTTCCTGGCTTCAAGTAGCTGTAGAGCTATTACTGGTTTTCTCTTTCATCTTATTCTTATTTATATATATATATATATATATATATATATATATATATATATATATATATACATATATATATATATATATATATATATATATATATATATATATATATATATACAGTACCGTAACTAGGCCGGAGAAACAGGGCCCACTTGGAAGGGGGGCCCAAAATGCTGTATTTGTTTTATTATTTTTCCAAACCTAATTAATTAAAAGGGCTCAAATGCAAGTTCTTGCCCAGGAATGGCTAGTTGCGGACTGTATGTATATATATATATATATATATATATATATATATATATATATATATATATATATGTTACTACAGAAATGTGCTTCATAACCTAAAGTTAAGCAGTGGGAGACTTTTTTGCTTCTAAAAGGGACGAGGTGATTCAGAATACGATAACAGACACTTGCCTTGGGAAGACTGCTTCGACTGTCACACATCTATAATCCACGTTGTGGTGAAATTAATATATATTCAATATAGTACTTTCTTAAATATATAATATACTCTTTTTAAAATATCATAGTATGTTTTTGTTCATGTATGTATGTATGAAATCTCCATTGGTGAGGAAATTAAATGTAAGTTATTTAAAAAAACAAATATGAAGACAAAAAACAAAATCATTTTATGAAGAAATGTTTTAAATATAATAAACGTTTGTATTATAAGAAAATAAAATTCTTATACGTTTTAGAAGCATAAATTAGGAATATAAGCATAAAATTGGAATCATACATAAACGTCGTTTTAAAATTTATTGACTTTCATTTTAATAGTAAAGCAAAATAACTGTGTTTCTTTTGTCAGAAAAAGTGAAGAGTTAAATGAAGTAATAGTTTAAATATTGAAGTAGAGGCAGAATTTCTCTATTAAACTAGAGCGCATGGCTTGGATGTTATTAACTATATTGTAAATAACATCCATGTTTGCAAAAAAAAAGTTTAAGGAATGCATCTAATCTATAATACTATAGTCATTTAAAAAAAAAAAGTTATAAGGTAAAAAAATTATTAATCAATAGTTATTTATTAAAAAAATTATTTAAAAATTATTAATTATTAATTAAAATTTATTAAAAGTTATTAATTAATAATTATTAAATACTAAATATTATAAATTATTTAACTATTTCAAGTGATTTAGAGTACAAATCTGAGGTACAACTTTCGGGGGGGGGGGGAGGGGGGAAATAGTGTTTACAAAATTACCCGGATATTATACCTTAGATTTGTTTGCAATTGAATTCAAACCCAAATTTAATTTACTAGGTTATCTAATTCACGCTGGGAATAATTTTAGTTTACTCTCAATGCTACTTACACCTAGCGTTGACACATTTTCTTGTTGTTCTTATAGCTTATGCCACTTGACCAAAAGAAACATCAGATCAAGTCCTAAAGGCTATGGGCGATGAAGTTGTGGCTCCTGTTTTGAATTAGCACCACAAGGGTCGGAGTACGACTTGGCTAAATTACCGGTCCCGTAATTTTGAACCGAGTCAAGTGACGAGACAGGAACACTTGACCCCGCACCTCCAGAGGTAAATTTGAGAACTTGGAGGACATTGCAGCCACGCCCTATTTTACGTGCCCCGACCACCATTAGTGAACAGGGTGGTGGATTTTCAGCGACGAGCATCGAACCAGGGACGTTCAGATCACTGGCCCGGTGCTCATGCCAACTGGGCAAAAACAGGTAGTAAGCTTCAAAATATTATTTAACTAGTACTTAATTTTTTAACTAGCTACCGTATTTTTCGGATCATAAGACGCACCTCAAATTTATGGGAGGATTTTTAGAAAAGAATATTTTGTATCTTGTTAGGTATATAAAGATATTTTCCATTTTTTACTTAATAAAGATAAAAAATATATATAACAAATATAATAAATAATATATATATATATATATATATATATATATATATATATATATATATATATATATATATATATATATATATATATATATATATATATATATATATATATATATATATATATATATATAAAAATAATATATATTTTTTTGCAATGTAAAAAGGTAAGTTTTTGGTCCAAAATATACAGTAAATCTATAAATCTATTTTGTTTACTCGTATCTAGATTTTGGAAGCAAAATTTTATAAAAATTTGTCAATTATTTATTAATTTATTAAATGTGCGTTATATAGAGTGTAAATAAATAGATTTAATGATGTTTAAAATTTTAATACCTCTTTTATCTGATTTAATTTATCGCCTAAAATGACGTTTATCAAAGCTTAAACTTTTTTTTTAAACATGCTACTAATCCTTCATTAATTGTTTAAAGTCAATGCGAGTATAATTTTTGATATTTGATTTTTGATATATGGTACATTCTTTTCAAATTTTAAAATGCAACCAATGCAGAAGAGATATCACCAGTTTTTAACTATGAATGTCTGAAAATAAGCTTAGACAATACTTTTCAATCTTTAAAGTCAATGCGAGTATGATTTTTGATATTGGATTTTTGATATATGGTACATTCTTTTCAAATTTTAAAATGCAACCAATGCAGAAGAGATATCACCAGTTTTTAACTATGAATGTTTGAAAATAAGCTAGACAATACTTTTCAATCTTTAAAGTCAATGCGAGTATGATTTTTGATATTTGATTTTTGATATATGGTACATTCTTTTCAAATTTTAAAATGCAACCAATGCAGAAGAGATATCACCAGTTTTTAACTATGAATGTCTGAAAATAAGCTAGACAATACTTTTCAATCTTTAAACTCAATGCGAGTATGATTTTTGATATTGGATTTTTGATATATGGTACATTCTTTTCAAATTTTAAAATGCAACCAATGCAGAAGAGATATCACCAGTTTTTAACTATGAATGTCTGAAAATAAGCTAGACAATACTTTTCAATCTTTAAAGTCAATGCGAGTATGATTTTTGATATTTGATTTTTGATATATGGTACATTCTTTTCAAATTTTAAAATGCAACCAATGCAGAAGAAATAACACCAGTTTTTAACTATGAATGTCTGAAAATAAGCTAGACAATACTTTTCAATCTTCCCCACATCCCTTTTGATCTATCCGAGCTCCCAGTTAGATCCTCCGGAAGCGATGAAGAGTCAGCATATCCGGAATGAATTGAAACCCGCTATTCATACAAATCACTTACGGAAAAATCATACTTCTTTTATAACCATTCTGATCATGTGACCGCAATGATGAACAGGATGACACCGCCACGCGACTCGCACTTATCCGTCGCAGGGGAGAAGGGAATGCCTGCAAAACGCCTCTGTTTTCTTTGCGACACGCGTCTCTGACTTTTCTGCTTTGCCCTTTTTTTGCTTTCAATTTCTCTTTCCTTTTGTTCACTGCGAAACCACAGAGCTTTGAAAAATTGAATAATGAAATGCATTTATTATCACGTGGGATGTGTCAATACAGACGTGAGAGTTGCGTCAGGTTGTATCTGAGAACGTGAGCATCTGGTGGTTGGTTTAGTATGTAGACACAGACGTTCGAATATGCTTCCGTTAAACACACGAACAACTAAAGAATATTATAGCCTCGAGGATCATCATGGTGTTGGTGTATTCATATTCGATATATATGTAAAGATAACGCTTGGAATATTAAACTTAATAAGTTAATTGGACTTAGAAATTTGGAGATTTAGAACATCTGTCAGTCGTTTTTGCCGTGGGCTTGATTAACCTTTAGCGTACGGGGTCCATTTCCCCGAAAGTTCATACTTCCTCTGTAAAAGCTGGCCATTTAGGAGGTTATATATATATATATATATATTGTTGGGCCCACATTCTTGGGATACATGCTGTCCCAAACCCGTAAGGAAAAGGTTAAGGCTGCACTGTACTAACCCTATTGGATTCGCTCACCTCAATATTGACCCATGGAGAAAATTTGTTGACTATTTACAACTACATAAATGCTGATAATCCAATAAAAATAGTATTTTCAGATAGCTTGAACTTTTCTTGCTTGGATTGAAAGATTTTTTTAAGAAAAATTGTACTCCGTAACAGAGAAAGAAATTTTACACCTTGGGGCATTTTTCGTTTAGAAAAATATGCAAATAATATTTTTAATTTTAAATTATTCTGGGAAAATAATCTGGTATACTGTGTTTTAAATGCTCCTAAATTCCTTTGGTACCTGAAATTTCTAAAATGAATCCCTTTGTAAGGAGCAGAAAAGTTCAGGCTGTCTAAAAATACCATTTTTATTGGATTATTAGCATTTATGTAGCTGCAAATAATAGACATATTTTCCCCATAGTTTAACATTGAGGTGAGCGAATCCAAAAGGGTTAGTACACAGCAGCTTTAAGCAGATATACAAGTTACTGACTCCCATTGAAAACTGGTAACTATCGACTCCTATTATTTTGTATTAAATTTGTACTTTGATAAATGTTTCCCATTTACTACTGATAATTATAAAATTCGAAGAAATGACGAGATAAATGAATGGAATCTATAAAAAGTAAAATAAGTGAAGAAATTTAAAAAACGTGATGCATGTGTGGTGGAATGTGTGCAGGTGAATAAACTAAAATACAACTAGTTGGTACCCGTCAAAACATGACGGCTAGATAGTAAATAAATGTATTAATTCACAAATTATACTCAACGCATCATTGCCCAAATGTTGAAAATCATAATAATACGCAGAAACAAATTAATGGCATCGTGCTTAGTGAGTACCTAAACCCAGATTTAAAAATGTCACTGGGCATGCACAGAAAGCAATTTTTTTAATTGTAAATTATCGCTAATTAAACAGTGCGAAATAAACAGTTTCCATCAGGTTTTAATCTTATATTTGACAAACATAATTATCATAAAATAAAAATGGCAGAGAAATATCTAGAACTCCTCGGAATAGACGTGTTTATCATTAAAACATGTCACTGAGTTTCTAAAGCCAGATTTAACATGCCACTGAGCATGCGCAGAAATAAATTTTTTAAGTGTAAATTATCGTTAATGAATAGAAATTGCGGTTACAAAAACCAAATTTGACAAATCTATAGATTGCAATCTTTCATTTAATGCAAAAATGAAGTAAATGGATGCAGTAGTTTTCTCTCACGGACTGCCCAAAAAGGCGGCTTAGCAACTTAAATATATAGATGAAGCAATCCAAAACTTTGTATTTTTCTTGAAAGCCCAACCTCTTCTAATACATGGTTTAGATTATGTAGTTGAAATGAAAAATAAAATTACAAAAAAATCTCTCTATATTTATGTTATATCTCCCAAAAATTTCAAACTCTTTCCAAATCGAATTATTGAGAGTTAAGGCCGCTGTGTACTAACCGTATTGGATTCGCTCACCTCAGTGCTAACCTATAGAGAAAGGTCCAAAAGGTTATCCGTCCTTCCCGAAGGTATACGGATGATAAAACATTAATCGAAACATACACAATTCATACAATATAAATGTTACAAGGTTAATGTGCTCAAAATTTCAAACACCAGATCTACACAAGTAACATAACATAAAACAATGTTCAGTTCAAAATAAATTCACACTATAATAAACAATTATATAGTATATACCAGGGGTGGCCAATAAGTCGATCGCGAAGCCAATTTTGGTCGATCGCTCGCGATGTCTTAACAATCGATTAG
Source organism: Dolomedes plantarius (assembly GCA_907164885.2). Lineage (NCBI taxonomy): Eukaryota > Metazoa > Arthropoda > Arachnida > Araneae > Dolomedidae > Dolomedes > Dolomedes plantarius. The sequence goes on from OU015490.1 coordinate 100,522,032, forward strand.
ACTACGTAATAAATAGTATCATCGGGGATACCTGATGTCTCTTGAAAAATTTGAATATCACAAACATTACTCATATTATCTGAATTATCATTTTTTTCATTTGAGTGTCTCATTCTTTGGTTATTGTCAAAATTCAGGGTTTCATAGTCATTTGAAAAAACATTATTCACATTACTTTTCACATAATTTTTGTAAACAGTCCCTTTGTAATGCTCAAGAGAGTGATCATTTCTGAAATAGTTTTTCTTAACAAAATTTCTACCTTTATAATACTTTCTGTAGAGTACTAATTTAGGACCCTAGTTAGGGCGGCAGTAAGGGTTCTGTTTACACTGCACTGGACCAGGACTGTAATTCAGTCTGAGGCCGAACGCATACCATGGCACCCGTGCTTTCCTAGCATAAGAAATTTACCATTGATATACGCCTAATTATGATTCCTTGGTTAGGGACATGCAAACTTAGTCTTCCCATTAATGTTAACGTAATAAATTTTAAATCTGTCTTTATCTGTAGCTAATTTGAACTAATATTGTCAATAATTACTCATGTTGTTTTAATTCCCTTGGACGTGACTTTTTTGGCCCGTTATGTATGTTGTTTTTCACGTAGATAGATACGTTTGTTTGAACATATATTTTGCTTATATACCCATAGCTCGCGAGAATGCACCTAGTAATGAAACTCAGTGTATAAACACACTACGTATTTCACACCTCCCCCTCCCCGCTCAGACTACGCCTATGGCAACAAGTTGATCGCGACACATTTTTAAGATAAAAAGTAGATCTTATGTACAAAAAAGTTGGCCACCCCTGGTATATACAATACTTACCATATACTCGTACAAAATGTAAACACACTGCAACAATTTAATAAATATACATACACAATACATACGCGATACACATTACAGCGTTCCATACAATACCCATTAAGTATTGTAAGGACTCTGCCTAAAACTAAGACTGACAGCCTTTAATATTTACAAAATGCTTTATTTGCATCCCGATTAAATATAGGCTTTATACAATAATTACAAAAAAGATAAGCACTATCTGAGGCTATTTCGCGGGGTTCAGGACATCATGAGGGGGTTACAGCAGGCTCTCCGTCTCTGGCACACGTCCGACGATGGAGGATGTTCACACCTGTAAAAAAAAGGTCATCTGCCCCCATTTACATCAAGGTGGCGAATATATATCCTCGCCCCTCTTTGGGTGGTTCCTTACAGGTTACCGCTCGCCGCTTTGTTCCTTCAAGCGTCTGACCAGCCGACACTAGCCTTTCATCTGGACTCCATTGTCAACTAGGGAATCGTTTCAAAAGAGGTTCCTTTCTTGAAGTGTATCGAAGAGTCACTACGACACGGCTTTGTGTAACTAAACGGAAGGTCACCTTTCGGCACTGATAAAACACCTTAGATGACAAAGACGGGTGTCCCTTGGAATTTACCCGTAGGGACCGTCAAGTCATTACAGTCTAAATTCCTCCCCTCCCCAGATGTTTTTCTGCAGAGAGTTTCACCTGCAAAAAAACAGAACAAAAACATGGTCCTTCTCAGGACAATTTCAATTATAAAAACTTTTCCCGAAGGCAAATGCACACCCAATTGACATTACGAGTAGACCGTTAATTTTGATCAAACTCTGGCTTTACCTTCATGAAAGAAAATTTTTTAACTGTACTTCAAAGTATCATTTTAAAAGCACATCAAAAGGAATTTATAATTAAAATTTACGCACTTTAAAATCTCTATTAAGAGAACATGCTGTAGCAAAGAAATTATAAAATTACACAATAATATAACACGTCCTGGCAAAAAAGTTAAATAGAACAGTACACTAATACATGTCAATCAAAAAAAAATTTAAATTCATAGAACACTAGTACGTACACATGACACTACATAAAAAACATTATAACTAGTAAATCACTCAACTGGGATCCCATAATTTACCTTAATTGTGATCACATGACACAAATAAATTCTCAAATTGATATTAAACACAGTTACCATGAAACAACTTTACACAAATAAAATTAAACACAAATCCAAAATGGATACCTAAACTTCATACAGAACATATCATCACGGTTACTAATACACATGAAAATTTTAAATTTCTTACTTATCTTTTAATACATTTAACACTTATCGTCATAAAACAATTTAATACTCGGCTTTCCGTAAATCCTGGATCAGGGAACTTAATTCGTTCACGATTACCTGTGATCCAATCTTTTCCATTTAAGTGGGCAGTCATCAGTGACCTAAATTTAAATATTCATTTTATCCTACTATAGGATTCACAATCGATTTAGGGTCTAATTTTTCAGTACTGACTGACATAAAATTATAACATAATAGCTCATTGGCTCATTCCTTATCAAAAAACTCACAAACTTCACATTCCTGTAATCACTTGGATTCTTTGACAACACTTACATTTATCTGTTGTCGTAACAACTCTTCAGACAAAACTTATCGATTCCACAATAAATCATTCAATTGCGGTATTCAAACACCGTACGGAGTGCATTTTGACTCCAATTACTACCTTCTTAGGTATACACAAAAACATACACATCTGCATTTAAAAGTTAGCCCATACCTTTCTGAGGCATTCTACTGGCTTATGCAACAAACAAAACAGAACATAAAATGTTACAATTGAACCTTAATTAAAACCTATCTGAGGCATTCTAACACGGCATACATAAAACCGTCATATGGCGTTTGCCACTACAAAACCGTTATATTATGATAACGTCAAAGGAATTTCACCTGAATTTTCCTTTAAAGCAAACTCAACTTCTATGGTCGAGTCGTTCAAATTTACAAACAATTACATGTTACAATTCATAAAAAAAAAATTACTCAAACGAATACACATTAATTTCTGGTCACATTTTTACACTGAAACTACAATTAATCAACATACTTATAACATACATTTAAACTTTTACTACTAAACTTCGGCTTAGCCTGGTGTTCGGCGGGAATTAACATGGTTAAGACGTTTCACAGTATTCTTAACATTAGGACATTTCCCCTTTTGACATTTGTCACAAGCCGACACGTAATCATTTATATCTAAGTGACAATATGGCCAATAAAAATACTGAGTTAATGAGTCTTTCATCTTAGCAACGCCTAAATGAACATTAGTTTGTTCGTGGCAGAGTCTTTTTAATTTCTCTCGATACTTTCGAGGCACAATAAGCAGTTTTCTAGTGGTTCCATCGTTATTTTTTTTCTGGTAAAATAACATCTCGTTTACCACCACGTACTTATTTTCTTCGGGCGTCTTCTTTTTCGCTCTATCAAAAATTACTTTTAATTCTTCGTCCTCACTTTGTGCAACTCTAAATTCTTCGGGTGAAGTCTTTAATAAGTCGGGAGTAATTATTTGTTTCTCCTGGAGAGGCAAGATAGTCGCGCTCTCTTCCGAAGTGATTTCTTCTACCGCTTCTGATCCGGGAATCACTTGCTCTATTCTCGTTATTTCATCTCCCGTGTCTCGTCTTTCTCTATCAAATTTTAGTTTTTCGGCCCGAGTTTGCACAGTATTTTTCACCGGAACTTCTACATTCCTGTTGATCTTCTCAAGCAAGGCTGCCGTTTTATTTCCTAACAAATAGTGTTTCTGCTCGAATTCCGTATTGCTGACAGCTGCTCTAGTTCTGGTGTGGCCCCATTCACATTTTAAATCGACCTCTGCTATAGGTAAGCAAACGGATGAATCTAACACAGGTGCACTGACATAAACGTGCTCTCCTGTGTACATATGGGGTTGTACCAAATTTTTAGAAATCAGATCAATGCTCGCTCCTGTGTCTCTCAGAATAGACGTAGATTTTCCATTAACGACTCCCTGACTGATATATGGAGTCATCACGCCACTCGAGTCTCCACCACTAGTTTCTGTTGCCGCGATAATTTCCGTCTCTTTAAGTTTAGGACACTGTGGTCGCAGATGGTCATAAGAACCACACTCGTAGCAACGGAGCTGTTTTCTTTTCTCAAAAATTCTTTCCTTGTTTTGTCCACTAGAAGCTTCTTTTTCCACATCTTTTTTTTCTTTCTTCTCTTCCTTGAAATTATGGTTATTTTTAAATGGCTTATTAAATTTATCTGTGGACTTTTGATTCTTTGGGAATTCTCTTGTTCGGAAACTGTCTTGCAAGCTTTCATACTTATCTATTTTTTCCGCTAATTCCAAAGGAGTATTAATCTGCATCCACTGCTCCAAAAAATGATCTTTTATATCGGCAGGTACCCGTCTCTTCATCTGTTCCGTTATGTGTAGGTCTCTCAGTTTCTTAAATGTAGTGATTTCTAAATCTGCTATCCATTCATCATAATAGCCACTAAGCTCATGGGCATAATTCCTCCATGACTTGTCTGCGAGTTTAGGATGGCGATAAAACAGTTGTTTTAATTTTTCTGTATTCATCCTAAATCTCTGGAGAATCATCTCTTTTACGTAGTCATAATCTTTTGCCTGTTCTGGCGATTCTCTGGCCATCATGTTGGAAATTTCTGGGGTTAGTACCCCTAACAAATATGGCACCCAATCTTGTTTAGGGACTCCCGCCATCTCTGCTCTTCTCTCAAAATTAATTAGATACAGGCCCATTTCGTCCCGTTTCTCGTCAAATTTCTGCATGGTTTTAAGGAGCTGAATGTTCTGAGTTGCGTCTGCATCTCTGTCCCTCCCATTTCGGGCTCTATTGTCTCCATTAATTCCTAATTCCAGTCTCCTCATTTCGAGAGTAAGTTGGTCTTGACGAATTTTGTCTTCTCTTTCTCTCTCTCTCTCTTCACGTTCCTTTCTATCTTCAATAATACGCTCTAGTGCGAGTCTAGCGTCTTCTTCGACGTAATTTTCGTTTTCTGTAATGATCTTCTTAATTTCGAAAATCTTAAGCGTATCGTCAGATAGTCCTCCTAACTCTTCTAAAAGTTCTAAAAGGTCCCCTTTCTTACCCTTATTTAAAAAGGACATTTTTCCAAATTTAGGGTTTCTAATTTAGGGTAACTAACTTTAGGATAAACAATAAAATTATCCCTCAGCTACTAGCTATACTTTCCGACGGTATGTGTCCTAACCGGAACTAACAAGTTCAAAACTGATCAATTTTAGACCGAACTATAATTTTAGCCCTTATGAACACCAAACTAGCACCGCACAATATAAACATTCACAATTTACTCAATACCTATCAAATCAAAATACCGAACTCTTATACAGAATACACATAAACAGAATTCTCAAATTAATCACCACTCTATATAGATTTCCCACACAGTAATATACAAATACTAAATTATCACCGTTAATATCAAAGCATAAGAAACTTAAATATATCTGTTACTATTAAAAGAAAAAAATACTAAATAAACACTGTTATTATCAAAAGCGAAAAAAATTCACTTTCTTTAAAAATAGAGAAAAACATACAGTATTTGCAATTAACAAAACACAGAAATTGGCTAAACTTATTGCAATTCCTAACAAACAAAATATTGGTTCTTTACTTGAACACTAGCTGGTTACTCATTCATATACCATAAAAACACACAGAAATTGGTTTTACTTATCACAATTCCTCAAAACAATAGTTCCTACTTAGAACTTCAAATGGTTAACTCATACACCATTAAAACACAGAAATTGATTTAAATCATCCAAATTTCTAATATAAAATATCAGTTCTTAATACGAACTCTAAATGGCTATTTATACATATACCATCTAAAAAACACAGAAATTGATTTAATTCATCAAAATTTCTAAAATATCAGTTCTTAATACGAACACTAAATGGCTACTTATAAATATACCATTTAAAAAAAACAATAAAATAATTTTTTCTTATTGCATTTATACAAAACCATTATTTAGTTTTTAAATCAAAGCCAGAATCTGATAAAAAGAATCGGCCTACCTGTAATCCTTTCGTTCATCACTGATATCCTATCGTCTTCTGACACCATTTAATAACAGTCTGTAAGGACTCTGCCTAAAACTAAGACTGACAGCCTTTAATATTTACAAAATGCTTTATTTGCATCCCGATTAAATATAGGCTTTATACAATAATTACAAAAAAGATAAGCACTATCTGAGGCTATTTCGCGGGGTTCAGGACATCATGAGGGGGTTACAGCAGGCTCTCCGTCTCTGGCACACGTCCGACGATGGAGGATGTTCACACCTGTAAAAAAAAGGTCATCTGCCCCCATTTACATCAAGGTGGCGAATATATATCCTCGCCCCTCTTTGGGTGGTTCCTTACAGGTTACCGCTCGCCGCTTTGTTCCTTCAAGCGTCTGACCAGCCGACACTAGCCTTTCATCTGGACTCCATTGTCAACTAGGGAATCGTTTCAAAAGAGGTTCCTTTCTTGAAGTGTATCGAAGAGTCACTACGACACGGCTTTGTGTAACTAAACGGAAGGTCACCTTTCGGCACTGATAAAACACCTTAGATGACAAAGACGGGTGTCCCTTGGAATTTACCCGTAGGGACCGTCAAGTCATTACAGTATACTCGAGCAACGCCACCGTACATAGTACAGCGTTCCATACAATACAAAATAAATACATGTTATAATAAACAATTATATAAACCCATACAACACCTACACAATGCACATACACTGCTGGCCACCCAAATTGCAACACCAAGAAACACAAGAGATATCACAACAAAATTTATTCTGTAGATAACATGTTGACCAAGTATCAAATGATTAAATTTATAGACTTCTGTGAAGTGTGGTTCCTGCCAAAATCAGTAGCCAGAGTAGCCGCCATTGTTGGAGATCACCGCTGCCACACGCATCGGCATTGATTCAAAGAGACTTTGGATGAGTTCTTGGGGTACAGCAGACCAAGAAACTTCCACACGTTGCCAAAGTGGATCTGCTGTGGCAGCTGGGGAGGGAATCTGGGTCAATCGTAGAGCAACCATGGACCACCTGTTTTCTATCGGCGAAAGATCCGGAGAGCGAGGCGGCCAGGGAAGCAATTCAATCTGGCGATTGACGAAGAACCGTTGGACAATGCGTGCCACGTGTGGTCGCGCATTATCATGTTGAAATATGGCTGTGGGCAAGCCCTGAAGGTAAGGAAGGACAACTGGCTCCAACACCTCGGAGATGTAGCGCTGGCTGTTTAAAGTACCGGCAATGCGTACTAGAGGTGTGCGAGAGTGATATCCAATACCGCCCCATACCATAATACCCGGTGCAGGACCAGTGTGGCGGTGCATAACGCAGCTGTTCAGCATCCTCTCTTCACGGTGTCTCCAGACTCGAATGCGACCATCGTGGTGTTGCAGACAGAAGCGTGACTCGTCAGTAAAGACAATTTCATTCCATTCTGCCATCCACATCCTTCTGTCATCGCACCATTGGCGGCGGAGACGTCTGTGGTTCTGCGTCAAGGGTAGACAAAGCAATGGACGTCTTGCGGACAGACCACTCTGCTGTAAACGGCGTCGAATGGTACGCGCAGACACTGGATGATGCGTTACAGACTGCATGTGCTGTGCTATGGTTCGTGATGTGACTGAGCGATTCGTCACTGCCATGCGCACAATTGGCCTGTCATCACGTGAAGTGGTGCGCTGAGGTGGATGCGATCGAACACGCCGGTCCGTCGTACCCTCCTGCATCCAACGATCACATATCTGCATTACAGTTGTTTGGTTTCGTCCAACACGACTACCGATTTCCCTGAAAGATAATCCACAATCTCGATAGGCCACTATCCTTCCTCTGTCGAACTCGGATACTTGATCACAAAATGATCGCTGTTTTCGACGAGGCATAATTGATCGTTTTTTTTGAAAAAACCACAAGAAAAACACAATTACCGAACTTGAAATCGTCGAAATCACCAAGCCTTAAATAGCGCTTTGAAGTGGCGCCACAGGCGCGCGTGATGTGCGTCTGCGCTGAAATTCTAATCATTTGCATATCTCACCTCCGCTAATGCATGTTGTAAATTTCATGTTATTTGCATGTTTTCTTCAGGGTGTTGCATTTACAGTGGCCAGCAGTGTATTATATAAACACACTAGAGTATATTAACCCATATATATATACGTTACTTATGTCACGATACGATACTTAGATACGATACGTTACGATATATGTTAACCTATAGAAAAAACGTGTCTACTATTGAAAGCTCCCAGAAATTATTATCTCTTTTAAAGAGGATATTTAAAAAGAATGAAGAGAAAATTTCCAAAATTTTCTCGGAATTAAATAGCAGTTAATTTTAACAGGTTACTGGCTTTAATGCTGCAGTGTACTAACTCTATTGTATTATCTCACCTCAATGTTAACCTATGGAGAAAATGGATGTAATATTTACAGCTCCATAAATGCTGATAATCCAATAAGAATGGTGTTTTGAGATAGCCTGAGCATTTCTGCACCTTGCAACCGGATACATTTTATAAATTTCGTCCACCAAAGGAATTTATAAACGTTTAAAACACACTGTACCAGATTCCCCCCCCCCCCCCGAGTAATTTAAATTTAAAAATATTATTTGCAATTTTTTAAACGAAACATACAGCAAGGTGTAAAGTTTCTTTCTCTAGTCCGTAATAGAATTTTTGAAAAAGTCTCTAAATTCAAGTCGCCAATCCTTGGACACATTTTCTCCATAGGTTAACATTGAGATGAGCGAATCCAATAGTGTTAGTATCCAATAGTGTTGTGCCTTAACACATACGACTAACTAAAGGATAGAATAACGCTCAAGGATCATCATGGTGTTGGTGTACTCATATTCGATATACAGTAAAACCTCGTTTATCCGGGCTAACTGGAACCATAGGAACCATAGGTAATATGGGTAATAAGCAAAACAGAATCCTTAACTAAGCTGACTTGCAGTTTATTACGATAAAAAGCTATGTTCTGTAACGAAATTGTACAGCATTTTTTACAAGACATTACAAAATACAAAAATAACTTTTCCTATCATTTCTTAACAAGGAAGTGGTAAGTCTAGTAAAGCTTTCTTAAGGGGACAAGGGATCTTAAACCACGATTTTTTAACTTTTAAATTTTCAACTCTATATAGAAAATAAGAATTATTTGTGTTCTTTTTTCAGTACAATTGAAGACCCTTAGAATTCAAAATAAGAATTTTTAGGCACAATAATGCCTGTTTTTCAAAAAAAAAAAAAAAAAAAAAAAATTCAAAAATGCTAGCATTTTTCAAAATCTCTATGTGAATTCGAAATCATTTAAAAACATTAATTTTTTAAATATAAGTTTACTGTATATATATATATATATATATATATATATATATATATATAAACATGATTGTGCATTGATTTTTATTTCATATGAATCAAAGGCCATAAAAATTTATTTTTTATTTATCCACCAGTTTTTTTCTTTACTTCAGGGTCTTTAAATTTGAAAAATATTTGTGGTTTCAAAGAATTATGCACAATTTTGTGGCAAATACTTAAATAAACAATTTTGAGAAATTTGGAAAAAATCAGGGGAAAATAAATGCGCATGGAACATTTTGAAAAATAGCAGCCTTTTGGAAGAACTTTATGAAAAAAGGTCTTATTCTTACAAAATAGTTATTTGTGAACTCTAAGCTCGTCTGCACACGGAGCAACTCAAAAGAAACTGATAACAGACTCAAATCACAAACCAGTCCGTGATGAGTCGCAACCTATGTAATTGAATGGAGCCACGCACACGGCGCAACTGGTTACAAACCCGTCCGACGGGTTTGTAACCAGTTGCGCCGTGTGCGTGGCTCCATTCAATTACATAGGTTGCGACTCATCACGGACTGGTTTGTGATTTGAGTCTGTTATCAGTTTCTTTTGAGTTGCTCCGTGTGCAGACGGCCTTAGTGTCCTCAATGCATTAGAAAAGAATATTAATTATTCTCAATTTGTATCTAGAGTAAAATATTGAAAATTTAAAAACTCATTTCATTACCATAATTTATTGCACAATCTATGCAGGAACTGTACATTGAATCAAACTAAAAAGCGAATATTTGACGTACTTGTAGTTACTCTCTTGCTATCACAGTTGAAAATTTTTATCTAATGTGAACGAGAAATAAAAACTAGTTGGTACCCGTCATAACATGACGGCAAGGAAGTAAATAAATGTACTAATACTCAAATTATACTCAACACATCATTGCCAAATGTTAAAAATCATAATAATGCGCAGAAACAAATTAATGTGTTAAGCTGCCTCGTGCTTAGTGAGTATCTAAAGCCAAATTTAAAAATGTCACTGAGCATGCGCAGAAAGCATTTTTTTTTTAAATTGTGAATTATCTTTTATTAAACAGCACGAAATAAACAATTTCCATCAGGTTTAGTCTTATATTTTACAAACATAATTATCATAAAAATAAAAATGGCTGAGAGAGATCTAGAGAGACTCCTCGGAATAAACGTGTTTATCATTAAAGCATGTCACTGAACATACGCATAAACAGTGAGTTTCTAAAGACAGATTTAAACATGCTACTGAGCATGCGCAGAAATCAATTTTTAAATGTAAATTATCGCTAATCAATAGCAATTGCGGTTACAAAAACCAAATTTGGCGAATCTACAGATTACAGTCTCTCGTTTAAGACCCAAATTAAGTCATTGATGCAGTAGTTTTCTCTCACGGACTGCCCAAAAAGTCGGCTTAGCAACTTAAATATATAGATGTCTACAAATCTGATCCGAATTATCCGGAGATCCGGATTAACGAGGGCCGGATAAACAAGGTTTTACTGTATATGTCGACACAACACTTGGGAACTAAGACTTAATTAAGTTAATGGGGCTTCCGTCAATTGATTAAGTTAATTTAGAACATCTGTCATTAGTTTTTGTCATTGACTTGAATCCAGTGTTATGTTCCTTTAACACAATTCCTTTTATAATTGACTAAGGAACAATATTACAGTGAAGAGTGTCACCCTAAGAAAATATTCATGTACGATTCCAAGGAAGCAGACTAAAATTCTTAAGATAGAGTTTTGAACTACTATTCACAAAGTCAAACTAGTTTAGTTGCGATCCACTCATCTTAACTGTCCTCTTTAATTATAACCCTTAATAATATGGTGAGTCCTGTAGCAGCTAAAAACAAATTCTGAATACACTTTTCAATAATTTTAAAATTTAGAAAAAGTAATGCAGTACTTTACATAAGTAATTTCTTTGAGTCGGATTTTGTGTCTTTGAGAGATGAAAAAGCAGAAAGCTTTTGAATGCAGCTTATTTTATTTTCTTACGTTAAAATTAAGTGCTCTCTCTCTCTCTCTCTCTCTCTCTATATATATATATATATATATATATATATATATATATATATATATATATATATATATATATATATATATACACAAGACAAAGTTGAAAGTGAAAAACCAGTATGAGTTCTAAAGCTACTTGCAGCCAGGAACTAAAAACATGAAAAGATAAGTATTAAATATGTTTTAGACAGCATCTCGATATAAGCGGTGCCGATACTGTCTAAAAACTAATGTATTGTTTCTGATAAGTATGATCTAAACAATAAACATACTTAGACACCGTACAATCCATTAGATACAGAAGAATTGAATAACTAGTTACTTAATCAAAGAACGCCAAGCCTGGCGCTAGACAAAGTGGAAGTTAAGAATAGGAAACTGCAAGAAGACTTACGTCACAAAACTTACAACCATGGAGCAAATGGAAACACAGAAGCAGACTTATTTAGGAGACTGTGCTATAGGACAAATAAACCTAAATTAAATTAGATCAGTTTTTTATTATGACTAAGGGATATATTTATCATTTATTATTTAATATTATTTTTACTTAAGAATATAATTTTTATTTATTAATTTTAATTTTTAGTAGTTATTTATTCTTATTCAATAAATATTCATATATATATATATATATATAAATATATATATATATATATATATATATATAATATATATGAACGACATAAAAATGGGGCCCGAGGTAGCTTATTGGCAATGCGTCGGCTTTCGGTGCTTAGGGTAGCTAATAAATTCGACAAGGTAACAAGCTAAATACCTTCGTGTCTAGGCTGGATATGGGCACGTTAAATCCGTAGACCGGAAAGTCTTTCAAAGAGGTCAGTGGGTGGGGAAGGTATGATCCCCCGAGATGTCGCTCCTAGGGGTGCTCAGTCAACATTGCGGTGGCACCTAGTCAAGACGGACTCCGGCCCTTGTGGTGCTATTAAAAACCAGAAGCGCACTTCTCAGCCCGAAGCCTATATGGACCTGGTCTGTAACTTCCGTCCAGGGGGCATTAGGAACAACAACAACACGACATAAAAATGAAAATAATTAAAAAAGAAAATAGTTTAAGAAAAGAAAAAGAAATGTACTAAAAGTAACAGTAGAAACTATTTAAAAGTTTATTATTATAGTTTCAAGCGTCTTCAAATTGTATCTAAAGACAAGAGTAGTGACCATTAGAAGTTTCTGCGCTTAACAACGCATACTACCTTTTAGAGGCCTGTTTTTAAATCACTTTTTACAACGTACTAGACTCAAGTCTTTGCAACATGTACATGAGCTATGTCCCGAGGTTTTGTTCAGTTAAATATCTCTGTTTGATAATTTACTTACTTTACTTGAATTTCTTGTAGTAAAATTATAGCTTGCCTTTTTCAGTTTATACGTAGGTTTGTACAAGTATACATGCTTATATATATGTTATAAAAACACTTATACATGATATAACTTTAAATAAGCATTAAAAGTTTACCAGATAGTAATTCTTATGCAATAGAAAAATTCTTGTCTGATATAATTGCCAAATCCTTTGATAAAAAAGATTAAAATAAAAAAATTGACCTTCTATTCTTTTTTCACCTTAACTTTCGCGCGCTATAGAAAATATTGTGTACTCAGTTGTTTACTGAAATAAGAATTTTTATTTATGCCGAACTGAATGAAATTGAACATCTCTTTCAAAAGGAATTTTGTCAGCAATGTTTTATGTAGTTCCTGAACATGCATGTAGATGGCGCCAGTGGTACATTAATTAGATTATACTGGAATTCAATCCGAAACTGCTTCCCCTGGGTCTGCTGTGCACTAACTTTACTAGATTCGCTTACCTCTGTGTTAAACTAAGGAGAAAATGTGTCTAAGGATTGCGGACTTGGATTTCAAGATTTTTTAAAAAGTTGTACTCCGTAATAGAGAAAGAAATTTTACAACTTGAGGTACTTTTCGGTTTTTCTTTTAAAATGCAAATAATATTTTAAAATTTAAATAATTCGGGGAAAATAAAATAATGTATTTCTACTTACTAGTTGATTTTTATCAGTTTGCGGTCAACTAAATTCACATATCAAACTGCATATATTTAAAGCATGTTATTTAAAACAGAAGTTTGCAACAAGACACAAATGTAGCTTTGTTTTTAAAGAATTTCAAAATCACAAATATTTTTAACACGTTATTTAAAGATTTTGGTCCATCAATAGCTTTGTGGCCAGAGCCTGACTAAGGCAGGGGCATACGGGGCAGTTGCCCCGGGCCCCCACATCAGAGGGGAGCCCCCAAATCGAATAGAAAGTTTAGTATTAAGTATTAAGTTCTTCATTACTGAAGTAGTGAAGCAGAGGGAGGGCCCCAAAGAAGTTTTTGCCCCGGGCCCCAATTAGGCTAAGTCGGGCCCTGTTTGTGGCAACATAAGTGCATCTTAATTCATGTTATAAAGAGATAGTTGTACTTTAGAATAACTCTTTTGACCGTCTATAATTTGTTTTTGGGCAATCATTTCGGATTGGCCGATTCCCCTACATGTACATCTCAAGTGATCATTTGGACGTGTCTTCTGCATTACTTAATTTTAATTGTAAAGTTCAAAAGTATTAGAGATCTAATGGCTTGCCGGCCAATAGATTGCCATTTGCAAAATTAACTTTAATAGACTTATTTAATAGTTAGCTTTTATCAATCGGCTTTATAAGTTGAGCAAACTAATGTCGACCCATATTTTTCAATTATGGATCATGAAAAAATAGATCTTTAAGTGCAATGACCGTGTTTTTAACACCAAGATACTATAGTTATCGCTTTGACAGATTTGAGTTTCTGGTTTTTTCAAGTTCGCGAAAATTTTAAATAAAAAGGGGTAACATAAAAATGCCTTGGTGACGTTTAACAGAGAGAGAAAAAAAGTAATCAAATATTGCAACATGCTGAGTGACCTTTTAACAAAAAAAGGGGAAAGAAATAATCAAGTATTGCAAGAATGCCTTGCTAACGTCTCACAGAGAAATCAAGTATTGCAGCAATGCCATGATGCCTTTTCACAGAGAAAGTAAAATAATAACACATTGGCATGTATATTTAAAACTTCGAACCTTTTCTTTTATAGTTTTATTTTAAAGTCTTCTTATTTTAGTTTACTTTTTCATAAATAATTTTAATAATGTATTGATAGACGCCAATAATTTAACGTCCTGTAAAAAATGAACTATGGAAAATTTTATCGAATTAAACACTTAGGGCTTTTAACTGAAGGTATAGTCTGCCTACGCAAACTTGTTGATAGAGATCATGAGTGAAAGTGAATGTTTTCTTTATAGCTGTTTACAGTTTATAAAGCGTCTACCGCCTTAAAACAGAATTCAGAATATGCATTTCCTGATCTGTGGTCTGAGAAAAAATTCCAGTTGCTTAACTTTGGGTCTGAAGAACTGCGATGCCAACTGAAGCCCCGGCATAAGTGATATCTTCAGGGCCCGATTCTGAATGCTGGAGGCCCCTGGGCAAATGCTATTTGGAGCCCCCCCCTTACGAACATTTATAAAAATAAGAACTATCCATGAACTATACTGTTAGGCCGTCTGCACACGGAACAACTCAAAAGAAACTGATAACTGACTCAAATCACAAACCAGTCCGTGATGAGTCGCAACCTATGTAATTGAATGGAGCCACGCACACGACGCAACTGGTTACAAACCCGTCGGTTACAAACCCGGGTTTGTAACCAGTTGCGTCGTGTGCGTGGCTCCATTCAATTACATAGGTTGCGACTCATCACGGACTGGTTTGTGATTTGAGTCAGTTATCAGTTTCTTTTGAGTTGCTTCGTGTGCAGACGGGCTTAGAAGTACTACACCAAGCATCTGAGGAAAAGTTGTTAAAAATGAGGATTAAAAAAAATCGTGTTTGATTTAAATTTTGATTCAAATAACAATTTAAACCAAACAACCCTGCATATGAGTCCTATATTTGCTATTACAGTGCATGACTGATAAGATGAAGCATTCATAAACATGTTTCACATCAAATTGAAAACGCCTTTCGCCTTCTGCTGTAGTCTGATACAACTTGATGGTTTAACATTTTTCCTAATGCAGAAAGCAAAATTAAAAACTTTCACTTATCTGGCACCCTATCTATTTTCATGTTGCCAAACATGTTAAAGAGGACAGTTTTGGGGGCCCCTAGCATCAGGGGGCCCTGGGCAAAGTCCCGATTTACCCATGCGATAAAGAGGCCCTGGATAACTTCGATAACTAGTGAAGTTCACATACGAAAAATGTAAGGAACTTTTTCTGCAACAGTTATTTGTCCTTACGGGAAATTGCCTAAAAGAAAATCTGCAAAATCTTGCATCTATGTATTTATTTAAAGCATAATGTTTTTATTTTGAGCTTAAGGGTGTCCAGGACACAAAATTGTTCGAATTTTCGAAAAATATTTTATTGCATTAAATTTTTTTTCTTTTACGCTTAAAATGACGTTTAAATCATGTTTCTATCTTAATTAGAACAGGATAAATTATTTATTTTTTTTTTTTGCAACATTCTAATAGTAGCCAATCGTTGTTTAAACCTGTAAATGCGTTTTTCCGCATGATGGTTTTTTTTCCCCATTTCTCGCCTTTAAATTGTTATAAGTCAAGAACCGTTAAAGATAAATGGTTGAAACTTGGAACATGTCTCTTTCAACTATTTTACTTTAATTCTGATTCAGCAAATTTGTAAAAAAAATATTTACTTTTGAAAATATGATATTTTAAAAATAAGTT